>OU744720.1:64691840-65197770 GCA_916613615.1 Steromphala cineraria | reverse complement strand
GAATACTGGGTAACCAGACATCATCTTGATCAATTTCTCCGTTTGCTACTTTTTGTCTCAGTTGCTGAAGAGGCATACTCATTCTGACACGATTCACTGTAGGGATCATCTCAACCTTTCTAGAACATCCTTTGAGGTCAAGTGTGCATACACGGAAAATGGCTTCCTGTGCACTGACTTCACGACTGTTCAAGTATTTCGTGCCAATTTTCCTCATTGCATTCTTTGCATCAACATTTCCTTCCTTTCTGATTTCACTTTGTGCATGATTGAGCAGCAACCCCATTTCTCTTTCAGCTTTGGAAATGTATGAAACAATGTATACAACACAAGAATAAGCATCAATCACAAACTGAATGTCCATGTTGGCACCCCAACAGCGTAGAAGATCTGGATTGTACTGATTGACCCACACATCAGAGGATTTTCTTTGAAGGACAACACTGTTTTTGTTTGTAAGTGCCTTTGATGCAGTTTCATAGATGTCTTGGGAAATTCCAATGCTTTCAAACAAACTGTTTACAGAGTCAAAACTCTGATTCTCATCCTGAAGAACTCTCCATATTTTGCCAAGTATTTCTTTAGCTTGCTCTTTGTTCATTGCATTGCTGTTAATATCTATAGCTTCTTGTACTTTGGCATCAAATATCCTGCGTTCTTCATCAGTCATAGTTTCATTGTCACAAACTGGTACTTCAACAGTCTCAATTCCTGAACGACAGACAAATGTTTTCTCAGAAGGAGGACGTGGAAAGTTAAAGCGGCATTCTTTTCCAGTTTTTTTGCATGTTTTGGAATGTCTCTTGCTATGTCTCTGAACACTAGTAACAATCTCATGTAGTTCCTGATCATCATCCTCATTTGGCATGTTACAAGAAACATACTGATCCACAAAGTCAACAACTTCAGCATCAGTGTTTGAATCAATCTTGGGTGCATCTTCAACCCAGAATAAGCAATGAACATGGGGTGACCCACGCTGTTGAAATTCCACTCGGAAAAAATAGTCTTTGATTTTGCCAATGGGTTTTGCAGGAGACATGATAACGTCTCTCAAAAATGTGTGAAATCTTTGATCAAACATTCGGGCTGTTGTGACAGGATTTCTTCTTAAAATGGCACATTTTTCATTCCAGTCAAGCTCATTTGCTTTACGAGGATCTCCATCTTCTCTCAATATGCTTTCAATTATTTCAGGCCACCTTGTTTCAGCAGATGAGAACGAGCAAAACCATGTTGGAATGCCAAGCTGACGAATTAAAGCAAAAATATCTTTTTGAGTTGTTGCCCAGTATGGGGGTGTTCCACGGATTGGAGTCAGGAATTTGTACCCTTCATCATTTTTCAAGAAGTTTTGAAGGGACTCATTATTTGTCAAGGTATTGGCATCAACCTTTTGTTGTGATTGATCAATATTGCCTTTTCGCAAAGCAATGGATGCCTTTGAGATCACTTGATCAAGTTCAGATCTGTATTGTGCATGAAAGATGTAAGGAATGCTTTGTGCACATCTCGTATCAGCATTCATCAATCTACAGTGAAGATAACGTGAAAGTGTCAATTTTTCCTCACGATTGTCATGATAGATTGGACCACCTCTTGGAAACAGACATGGAAAGGATTTAGCTTCATCGTCATTTTCTTTGAGCATTCTAATAGGATTATTTCCTTCAGCTGGTGCAATGTGTGTTATTCCATCAAAATGTTGATCAAGTATTTCTTGGCCAATATCAACTGGTTGTAGACATGTGTCAAGCAGCATGCCATGGTTGTCAGATTCTTCACGGGTCACATCAACATTGCTTGTACTTTCATCTTCATTGTCTGTATCAATTTGATCATCAATATCCATTTCCATTTCATTTCCTTCATCAATAACTGGTAGTGGGTTAACCCATGTTTCATTGAGTGTAACATGTCTGTAATATTGGTTGTTTGCTTGTAGGTATTCTAGACCTTTCAAAACTTTAGTTTTGTTCACATACTGATTTTTGTAGTGCCCTTTGTAAGTTAGTTTTCGTTTCAACTTCACTTGAACCAGCTGGTCTTCTGAATCAGACCTAGGTAAAGCATTGACTGTCTGCACAATGTTTGATGGTACACTGACAACTGGTCCGTGAACTGAATTTTGTGCACCTTTTGGAAGAGCAACAAGTTTCATGAATGGAATATGCAGTGATACAAGGTGTTCTTCAAGTTCATTCAAGTTGCTTAATTCTTCTGGTATTGGTTCAAAATGAAGGTTGTTGACAACAGATTCACCTGGAACTTTTCCTCTTTTGACTTTTTGATGACATGAGTGACAAATCCATAACTTTGACATTGATCCTGTTGATAAGATACATGGGTCGAGACAATTTTGATCGCAACTATGCAAATATTGTTCCGTGATACACTTCTCAGCAGCTTGTTCAGAGCTGTCACCTTTTTGTTTATAGAAATCTGTTTTGCATTCAATCACTTGTTTTCTGAACAGTTTTCTGTGACACACAGCACAGACATAATCAGGACCTTCACTGACTGCTGATCTGAATGCCTCAGTAACATGTTTGATACATTGCTGTTGCTGTTTCTTTGAAAGTCTTTGCTTCTTAACAGATTTCTTTACATTTGTCCTATGTTTAGGATCATTTGTGTACTGAAGAGAACTGGCAACTTTAACAGCAACACGATGGTCTGCATTTGTGGCATATTTGTCAATACTAGCAGATCTGAGTGATTCTTGGTACTGAGCATTTGAAGCATACTTGTTGATTCCAGCAGATATTTCAGCAGCATATTTCTGCCTGCTTGACTGTTTTTTGTGTTCTCTGTAGTCAGCATCAAGAGAGTATCTTTTAACTTTCAACTGAGAAGCATTTTCATTTAAGGAACTGTTTGCTTGTCTTTTCTGAGCTCTGGAAATTTGCATTGCTTTCCTTTTCTTCAGCTGCCTTGTCTTCAATGATTGTACTTTGCGTTTTGGTTGCCGAACTTTAGTTTTTAATATTGACTGACTTTTTGACAGTGACATATCTGCATTGCTGATTGAATTTTCATTTTCACCAGGATGGGTAAGCACTGAGAAAGCTTGAATGGTCACTGGTGTCACCTCAAATTGGGAGTTCTCATGAGCATTCATGGATGTAGCAAGGCGCAAACAATGACAATGTACCTGTTCCAGGGAGCAGTATTTTGCCAAAATGCAGGTGCCATTACTTGCAATTTCACCGTATTCATTACGAGAGTGGGAATCAAATACATAAAATGTGTCTGTCGTAGAGAAAACAGCAAAAGTAGCCTCACGAAAGGTTACAAAGGCAAAGTTGTGATACTCTAAGGATGTCACCAAGGCATTTCTTAAGGTCATCATTGTGTTCATTTCACTGTTTTCTTCCATGCCAAGCAGACCAAATAGAGTCTCATGCAAGCTCAATTGGTATATGTTTCCATCAATTTCTACATGTTCTGGAAGTTCTTCAACATTCAGATACGCATTGTTTATTGCAGAAAACTGTTGCAGAGAAGCATACATTTCATTTCCTTGCGTCATTATTTGATTCAAATCAAGAGGGGTCCACACAGAAGCACTTTTCATTTTGGAATAAACCATTGCTGATAGACTCATTGCAACACATTGTTTCCCTGCTGATTGACCAAAGCAAGCATTTCCTTGATGGTAAGAAGCATGAATCACAGAGCAGTTAGATGACGTGTCATTAATTGTATTATCAGCTGATGTACTAGGCATCTGTTCATCAGTTTGCTCATGTTCATTATTTTCACCAGCATTGAGGTAATAATCAATCTCAAAATCTGTCAGTTCAGGCGAGTTTTGAGCTTTTTGCCATTCCGGCAAGTTTTGAGCTTTTTGCCATTCCGGCGTGTTTGGAGCTTTTTGCCATTCCGGCGAGTTTTGAGCTTTTTGCCATTCCGGCGAGTTTTGAGCTTTTTGCCATTCCGGCGAGTTTTGAGCTTTTTGCCATTCCGGCGTGTTTTGAGCTTTTTGCCATTCCGGCTGCCATTTCGGCGAGTTTTGAGCTTTTTGCCATTCCGGCTGCCATTTCGGCGAGTTTTGAGCTTTTTGCCATTTCGGCGAGTTTTGAGCTTTTTGCCATTCCGGCGAGTCAATGAGTTTAGTGCTACTGTTTTTAATGAGGACAGCTTCCTCGCTACTGTTTTTAATGAGGGCAGCTTCCTCACTCCGGGTCTTCTTGCCAGCAGCAACCTTCCTCCAATTCTTCTTTCTCGGCATCTGTAAGTAGACACAAAAACGTGGCTTTTCATATCCCCATTCTACATTTAAATTTTTTCAAAAGAAGGTATTCTTGCCAAGGAGCAGTTATTAGATATTCACTATTCAAAATATTCCAAGGAAGGTTTCTAAGAGTCAGTATTTAGCTTTTAAATTGGAAACCTAGGAGTTTAAAATTGAAAATCACAATGTTAGATGTTTCAGATTCAAAATGTTGCAGTCATGCATTGTGATTTTATTGTGAAGTCATATCCTTGGGAGTGTATGGTAAACTAGAAAGTGGTTTTACTCGTAAAAACAGATTACTCCCCCCTAAATTTTCTTTTTTGAAAATATCTTATAGATTTTTAAAACTCATATGAAAACAATATTATTATATAAAACAACATAAAGTTTTGCTTACATTTTATTTCTATTTATGGGAATCATTTATCAACATCGACGCATTTTGTCATGAAAACTAACCCTTCCCTTCAAAATGACAAAGTCCAAACTGAAAACCCAAAAAATACATGACTAAAAAGAAGTTGAAACCTCTAAAAGGCACATCTACATGATATGAATAGGATGTACACCAAAGTCGGTGCAGATTGCTCATGTAGTTTCAGTCTTAAGCTCTGGAATCTAACTCTTCCCTTTAATGACAAACTCCAACCTGTTGACATGGAAACCAAAAAATGTAAAATTGAAGTTGAAACCTCCAAAAGGCACATCTACAGGATATGAAGAGGATATATACCAAATTTGGTATAAATTGTTCATGTAGCTTCAAAGTTATACTCCGGAAAACAACCCAACCTTTAAAAGCTAGTCCAAACTGTTGACATGAAATACTAAAAAAAGTTGAAGAGGTTGAAACCTATATACTCACTTTTCTAGTTTATGACAAAAATTTTCCCCATTTGAGAATCAGACCTGTCAGCTTAAGTCCAAACGCGGAATCAAGGGCCATGACTCCGTCAAAAATAATATTCCAGAAAAAGCTTTAGAACTCAATCAAGAGTATCATCCCATAACTAAAATTTCATTCATCTAAATGTCATCTAGGTATCCCCCGCAAATTGCACAATATGTATAGGTTCTCCTTATCATATTGCCGATTAATTTTTGTCGCACAAAATAACACAACTTTTCCAGTATAAGTAGGAAACTGTTATAATAAAATTAGAGCCATTGGCTCTGTAGCGCATCAGGCATCATATCACATTTGCTTTATACAGACCAGATGAGCTAACAATGAAACTGATGTTATCTATTGCAAGAAAACCTATAAAAATATTACACGACAAATGTAACGATTTCGGAATAAGTTTCCTTACCCAAATGATTTGTTATTATTCAACACTTTCTAGATCGCCAAAATTAGACAGTGAAAGAAGTCCACACTAAAATATCCAAGGAGAAACATGCCATAGACTGTCATCTAATGGAGAAAAATAGGTTTTTAAGATTGTGACCCCTGTGACCCTATTTGGGGTCATGGGGTCACGAAACCTACAGTTTAGAATCCCAATTGGCCAAGGAGTTTCGTTGCAGTCTTTCAGTTCAATAGACCTTTGGGAACTGAAGATGATGATGAAAATAAGTTTTTAAGGTTGTGACTCCTGTGACCCTAATTTGGGTCATGGGGTCACGAAATCTACAGTTTAGAATACCCATTGGCCAATTTTTTTTATTTTGAACATCACACTGTATTCTGGTACGTTTGAATATTTCTGCTCTTGTCATCAAATGACACATTTAATTTTTAGACACATATTATTAAAAACAAGCAGCTGACATGGTCGAGCTATATCCCCCGCAAATTGCACACTATTTATTGGTTTTCCTTATCATATTGCTGATTAATTTTTGTCACACAAAATAACACAACTTTTCCAGGATATGAAGGAAACTGTTCATTTAAAAAAAACTAAATGATATTAACTGACAAAATTAAAATCAAACGAATGAATTTATGTATCACATATTTGGTTCTCTAAGATCACTTTGATCATATGAAAACAAACATATTTCAAAAAAATTCTTCATAACACACCTTATGATTGTCGGTATGTATCTCCATATCAAATTTAATCAAATTGAATTATATGTGAAGAAGTAGTGAGCTGGACAGGACTTGTAACAGTTTTCAAACAGAGTCCTCATTTTTGGCCAAAAAAGGCAAAATTTTACCCAAAAAAATTCAAAAGTGTTCTTCATGACACACCCTCATATGATTATGTATCTCCATATTTAATTTGATCAATATTTGATGATAAATTTAGAAGTTGTGAGCCGGACAGGACTTGTAACAGTTTCCAACAGAGTTCTCATTTTTGGGCAAAATTTTATCAAAATATTTTTTAAATTGTTCTCCATGACACACCTTCATATGATTATGTATCTTCATATCAAATTTGATCAATATGTGATGGTTAGTTAAGAAGTTGTGAGCCGGAAAGGACTTGTAACAGTTTTTGAACAGAGTCCTCATTTTTGGCCAAAAAGGGAAAAATTTTATAAGAATATTTTCAAAATTGTTCTTTATGACACACCTTCATATGATTATGTATCTCCATATCAAATTTGATAAATATGTGATGATTAATTTAGAAGTTGTGATCCGGACAGGACTTGTAACAGTTTTCGAACAGAGTCCTCATTTTTGGCCAAAAAAGGAAAAATTTTATAAGAATATTTTCAAAATTGTTCTTTATGACACACCTTCATATGATTATGTATCTCCATATCAAATTTGATAAATATGTGATGATTAATTTAGAAGTTGTGATCCGGACAGGACTTGTAACAGTTTTCGAACAGAGTCCTCATTTTTGGCCAAAAAAGGAAAAATTTTACAAGAATATTTTCAAAATTGTTCTTTATGACACACCTTCATATGATTATGTATCTCCATATCAAATTTGATAAATATGTGATGATTAATTTAGAAGTTGTGAGCCGGACAGGACTTGTAACAGTTTTCGAACAGAGTCCTCATTTTTGGCCAAAAAAGGAAAAATTTTACAAGAATATTTTCAAAATTGTTCTTTATGACACACCTTCATATGATTATGTATCTCCATATCAAATTTGATAAATATGTGATGATTAATTTAGAAGTTGTGAGCCGGACAGGACTTGTAACAGTTTTCGAACAGAGTCCTCATTTTTGGCCAAAAAAGGAAAAATTTTACAAGAATATTTTCAAAATTGTTCTTTATGACACACCTTCATATGATTATGTATCTCCATATCAAATTTGATAAATATGTGCTGATTAATTTAGAAGTTGTGAGCCGGACAGGACTTGTAACAGTTTTTCGAACAGAGTCCTCATTTTTAGCCAAAAAAGGCAAAATTTTATAAGAATATTTTCAAAATTGTTCTTTATGACACACCTTCATATGATTATGTATCTCCATATCAAATTTGATAAATATGTGATGATTAATTTAGAAGTTGTGATCCGGACAGGACTTGTAACAGTTTTCGAACAGAGTCCTCATTTTTGGCCAAAAAAGGAAAAATTTTATAAGAATATTTTCAAAATTGTTCTTTATGACACACCTTCATATGATTATGTATCTCCATATCAAATTTGATAAATATGTGATGATTAATTTAGAAGTTGTGATCCGGACAGGACTTGTAACAGTTTTCGAACAGAGTCCTCATTTTTGGCCAAAAAAGGAAAAATTTTACAAGAATATTTTCAAAATTGTTCTTTATGACACACCTTCATATGATTATGTATCTCCATATCAAATTTGATAAATATGTGATGATTAATTTAGAAGTTGTGAGCCGGACAGGACTTGTAACAGTTTTCGAACAGAGTCCTCATTTTTGGCCAAAAAAGGAAAAATTTTACAAGAATATTTTCAAAATTGTTCTTTATGACACACCTTCATATGATTATGTATCTCCATATCAAATTTGATAAATATGTGATGATTAATTTAGAAGTTGTGAGCCAGACAGGACTTGTAACAGTTTTCGAACAGAGTCCTCATTTTTGGCCAAAAAAGGAAAAATTTTACAAGAATATTTTCAAAATTGTTCTTTATGACACACCTTCATATGATTATGTATCTCCATATCAAATTTGATAAATATGTGCTGATTAATTTAGAAGTTGTGAGCCGGACAGGACTTGTAACAGTTTTTCGAACAAAGTCCTCATTTTTAGCCAAAAAAGGCAAAATTTTATAAGAATATTTTCAAAATTGTTCTTTATGACACACCTTCATATGATTATGTATCTCCATATCAAATTTGATCAATATCTGATGGTTAGATAAGAAGTTGTGAGCCGGACAGGACTTGTAACAGTTTTCTTACAAATTTTCCACTTTTTCTCCAAAATCCTAATATTTTTTGTAGATTTTCATAAAATTGTTACTTATGACACATAATTACATGTTTCTTCATTTCCATGAGGAATTTGAATTGAAATGGTTGATTAGTTACAAAGTTATGAGCCGGACACAAAGTGTAACGGACGGACGGACGGACGGACGGTACCGATTTTAATACCCCCCGCAACTTCGTTGTTGCGGGGGATAAAAAAGAATTATAAGAAACTGCAAGTGTTCTCTTACAAGGTTTGTTGTTTGTTTTAATCACATTATATATCATTCTCATAAAGAAAACCAACGTCAATCAACAACCTTTGTTGCATGAAGGAAATCAGATAATATTGTTTCAAGCCTTGTCATTGGCTAAGTTATTTAAATCTACCAATCAGCAAGTCCATTTTAAAACGGTGTACGAAACATGAAACGTGGTCGTAATACTTTCCTTGACATTTAATCTTCAAGGTCACAAAATCAATGAACACTTTTTATTGTGTATAACAACAAGAGCCATCAGGAGAGATGGCTTATCCTGGCCCGACTGAAGTTGTATGATCAGTTTTAGCATGCATTTTGATATACTGATATACTGTATACAATATTGAATGCATACATGCAGCTTATTTTGTTTGACTTTCAAAAACCATCATAAGACTATCTAAACATCTAGGTCTTTTTAATTAGTAAATGCTGATGTTATGCCATCATCAAGAAAAGAGAACAAAACAACAATCCTGTTTGATTGAATATGCTGTCTTAACATCTTTATTCCTTGGTAAGCACAGGTTTAGAAATTTATGATAATGTTGGAAGGTAGGATGTCACTGAGTTTGAAATCCCTGCAATTTGAAAACACCAAAAGGCAGTTTCATTGAGGTAGCCCTAATCGTTTTTAAATTTTGCTCCTGAAACATATTTGTAAGTTGCGAAACCACACAAATACAAAAATCAAGAAAGTAGCCTCAAAGGGCACAACTACATGCGATGATTAGTCATTGAGCTAGCTGTAACGGTTTTCAAATTCTGCTCCGGGAACAATGTGATCACAGACAGACGGAGCCTCCAACTATATCCCGCGGCATTATATGCAGGGGGGATAATAATGTAATGATAAAAAGTGTTCATAGTTAGAATAAAGCATTTTTGCTAAACCATGCTGAAGTCATGACCTTGCTGTGACCTTGACCTTTGACAGATTGTAGCCAAAACCTTTTCAAATTTTTTCACTTTCCCAAGGATAATATATCCCAAGTTTGACCTTCATAGTACAAAATATTTTCAAGTTATCGTGTTTACAAGTAATTTTGTAGTGATTTTTTAACTCGTGACTTTGACCTTGAAAGTGAACACGTCATAATGCTTCCCTGGAATTTAGACAAGTTATAACCAAATTAGGGAACATTGCAATAACTCATATCTCATGACTTTTTATTGAGTAAAACAATCATGTATTGATTTGAAGTTATATCAGTTGGATAAAGCATTTTGGCATTGTGACCTTGACCTCTGACAGATTGTAGTCGAAACCTTTTCAAAATTGTGTACTTTTCCAAGGATGATATATAACAAGTTAGAGCTTCATAGCACAAAAACTTTTCAAGTTATCAAGGAATTTTTTGGTGATTTTATAGCTCGTGACCTTGACCTTTGACCTTGAAAGTGAACAGTCAAAATCGTTTCCCCGAGGTACATGTATAAGTAGTAAGTTATGAATAAAAGTTTTGTAAAGCGTATTGGAAAATATTTATAGTCAGTAATATGAGTGCGGCGGACGCGGCGCCGGAAACTGCACAAACACTGAAAGCAGCCCCGTCCTTAGACGGGGCTGCTAATTATAAATAGTAACAGCTTTAAATCATTATGTATCTCGTTATCAAATTTGACCAAAACATCAATGATCAGTTAACAACTTGTGAGCCAGTCAGTTTCTGATTCCTTAACTTTTGCTGAAATTTTATTAAATTTTACAACAGTATTTTCAAAATTGTTAATCATGACACACCTTCATATCACTATGTATCCCAATATCAAATTTGATCAAAATGGGATGATCAGTTTCCAAGTCATGAGCCTGAAAGACCTGACAAATTATCACTTTTTCTCAAAAATCCTAATCTCTTATATAGATATTCTCAAAATTGTAACTCAAACACATTATCACATGTTTCTGCATTTCCACTATGAATTTGAATTTGATCAGTAAAACAGTTACGAGCCGGACACAAAGTGTAACGGACAGTGTCAATTCCTTCTGTGTATTCATTGTTGCAAAAGATAATCAAGTACACTAAGGACTATGAAATGTTTAGAAACTATCACTCTCTAAATTAGTACATCATTAAGTCCTCTGTTTTCAAACAATATTGTGTTTTCAGTCATTTTTATTTCCTTTTCTTACTATCTGTACAGATTTTACAATATTCTATGTTACTTGGCAGGTTATGTCAAGGAGCAGGTTCAGAAAAACACCTCAGAGGAAACTCTCTTGAAAAATAGAGCCAGTGACTATGTAGCTCATCAGGCTGCATATCAATTTTGCTTTAGGGTGTGGCAAATGTGACATTTGGTTAAAGGGTGTGGCTCCTTAGGCCCTTATCAGAGGCAACAGGGCCACAAAAGCTACCAATCATAATCCTCACTAGTCAAAGAGTACATTCACAAGGTAAAGAAGATAAAATAGGTTTTAAGGGCGTGGCCCCTCTGGCCCTTGATAGGGGTCAATTGGCCACCAAAGCTACAATTTATAATCCTCACTAGTCAGGGAGACTGTATACAAAGTGTCAGCTTTCTAGGCCCTACGGTTCTAGAGAAGAAGATGAAAATATGTTCGTAGGGTGTGGCCCCTGTGGCCTTTATCAGGGACCACAGGGCCACCAAAGCTACAATCTATCATCCTCACAAGTCAAGGAATCTGTTCACAAAGTTTCAGCTTTCTAGGCCTTATGGTTCTGCAGTAGAAGATGAAAATGGGCTTTTAGGGTATGGCCCCTGTGTTCCTTATGAGGGGCAACAGGGCCACCAAAGCTACAATTTATAATCTTCAATAGTCAAGGAGTCTCTCCACCAAGTTTAAGCTTTCTTGGCCTTATTGTTCTGGAGAAGAAGTCTAAATTCCACAAAGTTACGGCCGGATGGACCGACAGGCGGCCGGACGCCATGCCATGCGGCTATAAGCCCATTGGGCCTTACAGACCAGCTGAGCTAAAAACCCATTTATTGAAAACATCTTTAACATAGTTTACTAGTGCAGAGTTTTACAGAAATCAAACTCTATTATATACCGGTACAAATATTTTGTATGAATGTTCCAATAATTGTTATTCTAATTATTTTTATGACTTATGCCATATCATTATTGCATGATCTTCATCTGCATTATGAGAAAAAAGATTAATGATTAAAGTAGCATTTCCTGTTATATAAAAGATGAGTTAAAGGGTTGAAGGTTTTCCCTATGTAAAGCTATTTTTTAAGAACAAGCAAACTTCACAAAGCTATTAAGAATTTAAAAAATGGCACTCTTTGAAAAAAAAAAGAATCTAGTCTGTTACAGTCTTTATCAATCTTATCCTACACACTTAGACAAATTGTCTCATCTTCAGATGAAATTACCACTTGAATAGTTTTATATCAATCTGTAATACTTTTTGTGTCATCATTGAATGTCAACTCTTGATGATAGGCCTTCTTGTATAAAACAGGGTTGTACAGATGTTGAATAAAAATAAAATGTTTTCTTTTGTTTCATAGATAATTAGTCAATAAAAGATTTAGAATATGACTTAAAGATGCACACAAGTAATTTCTAAATATACAGTTCAGTATTTCTTATTTTACTGATAACCAGTTAAACAAGAATAATTAAGTGCTGTCATTTAATGTTTAGTTCCATTGATGTCATAGCTTCATTTGAAAAGCAAGGAAAGTTTTTCTATTGAATACAAATAATTGAAATGTATCTTGAGCATTGAGCATTGATATTGAGATGATCTCCACAATGTTTTAAATCGACAGCAGTGGACGTAGTTTTTTTTTGAGAAATTATTCATTTAAACATCTTGCATGCATCTTTTGTAGTTATTATTTTAATATTCTTTGAAATCATTTGCAAAAATCTGAATACTGTTTTGAAGTTCTGTTATGGGAAGCACTTTATCAAAAATGTTACAAAAAGAGTTCACAGACAGACAATGATTATTAAATATTCATTTCAAGAACATGTCAATATTGATGCTTTGTCTTGCACTTCATGCAGGTAGTACCAATATATTCTAATAATGGCAATTTTGCAATAGAATAAACATCTTACTAATGTAACTGTTTTGTATTTTTGATGTTTGATTCATTTTCTAAAAAATCAAAACTATGTAGGTTTTTAAAAGCTTTCATGTGTGTAGGACACAAAAAGATATTAGTTAAACATAGCATATGGACCTACAATTAATGGTAATAGTAGACTCCTCTGAGAAAAAGATATCTTCATTTAAAAGTTTGGTATTGTCAGATGCTAATCACATGGAAATATCAATTGAATATCTTTAGGCTTACTGACAATTTTAGATGTACGAGTATTTAGACTTACTGTCAATTTTAGATGTAATGAGTATGTATAGAGTATAGAATGTCAACATTAAGATGATGCCCTGACAACTATTTTACAGATTATCCTCTCAAGATGTGAAGCTAACCAAGTTACTAATTCATGACTTACAATTTTATTTTATCATAGGCCTGTATCTATACTGTTATACAAGCGTTGAGTTAAATAGGCTTTATTGTATCGTAAACGAAAGTAAACAAATGATTGATTACAAGTTGCCTTTGAAGAAATCACCTATTTTTATTCATTAGTGAAAATGGCATTAAAAGTTCAGTAACTATCTAAATAACATTAAAGGCTTTATTATTACTTATTTCATTGAAACATGCATTGATATATGTACACTTTTGATAATGTAAAGTTTATGCATCTCATGCTAATCGTGAACAAAAACAACGCACGCGACTATGGACGGACGCCATATTGGAATCAGTGATCTGGGTCATCACTCGCCAGCGTGCTTGAAAATTGATTGCAATATGCAAGCGACGGTCGCTATTCGCAAAATATGGCTGCATTAACCCGAAAAACAACCGACTATATTGTACAAATACAAAGAAATCAAACAACTCTTTTTAAAATGTTATTTTCTTCCTAAATTGGTCGATTGAGCAACCCTACCTCTGGTGAGTTGACTTCTACGTCGTGTTTTGACGAGCTTCCGGTGACAGGTCAGCTGGTTACGGGCCTCGTTGGCGCAACGCAACTACAAGCATGATATAGTGGCCTTGCTTGATTGGTGACCCGGCGTACTAGGCGTACGCCGCAGAAAGTGACGAACGTGCATTTGAAGCACTTTATTGGTAGGCCTACCATGTGTGCGTACAAGGCGTGTGCAAAATACGCCGGTTTGAAAGACGTGAGCACCCGGCGTATCATGGCGGACAACTTTCTTCCATGTGACATTACAGAACTATTTTTGTGACATGAATACTTTTGATGATAACATCTCAAAATTATTATTAGGAATTAAAAAAACAAACATGACTTATTGAAATACAATGCATTTAACATTTCGAAAAATTGCTAAAATTAACAATCGTCTGATATGAATAAGATGTTTATTGAAGCTACTTTGAGGTATGCTCATTACTTCCTGTACCAACGCCGATACACTTGATTCAACTTCTGCCTGTTGTAGACCCGGACTACGCCGGACAAGAGACAGGCGTATACGCCTCTAAGACGAATCAAGCATAGCCATTGTGGAATGCTCTCAAATTGTTGACCAAACACTGAATGCTAAAAATAGCATATAAACCTACATCATAATAGATAATTGTTTGTATCTATGAGCATATTTGTCGTGAAATTTCTAGCATAAGTAAACTTCATTTCTGTTTCTATTCAGCCAGCTAATATATTTTGCTGTAGGCCTATGTAATAACTTTTGACAGAATATACAAAAATAATTACATTTAATTCCTTAAACCTTAATTTTACTTTCCTCTCACTTAATTCACATTAATTACAATTTGCAATAAAATAGGCACTTAACATGTATAAGTACTTTATATAAGCGACATTTCACATTATGTTAATGAAGTTTTCATTAAGATAACTTCATATCATTCTTTATTTTTTTAAATGTGTACACGATAAACTTTGATCATTGATAATGTTCATCAGTGTAGTTTCGTATTTGTGGTTTGTACAGCATATCATCATAATTATAATAATTCACTCATCACTTATAAGTGGAAAGAACTCATTGAATGCCGCCCGGGTTAAGTGATTTTTACTGCAGGGCAAGTAAATTAACATTCACAGCTGTAGCGATGCCCGAATTGATTGTGACAGTGTTGATTATAATATACTTATTTCAATAACCAAAATTAATAATAAGTTATCTGTGTCTTTGCCAATCATTTTCAGCAACTTTGAATTAATCAGCTCATGTTATACATACAGCTTTCTTGTCAATGTTATGGTGTCGATGGTTTCATATGTTGCCGTGTTTGATTTTCTAAGATTAGATTTAATAGGAAACGTTCCTATCCATATCATCAAACGTTTTATCCTGTTTCTAGTTTATATCTGTCATTGTGTCAGCAATTTGACCTGCTCACACGTTCTCTGCTTACTGGAAGATATGCTTGCATGTTGATAAGATGTGTGCTTTGAATAAATAGGCATTGAACTCGTGACATCTTAAATAACTTATTATGCTACTGTACCTGAGTAAACCTATTTAGACCTATAGCAACGACTTAACAGGAATCACATCACATTTTAATAAAAGGATAGCTTACAGTAACTTTGATATAAATTTTACGAATGTTCCAAATTAAATTTGACCATTTCAGGTTTTCGTTATCAATATTTTGATCTAACTTTAAACTATATAACTTCTCTTGTTATTCTAAAAATACTATGCATTTATAAATATATTTATAAAATAAAATATTCAATTCACATTTTCAGATAGATAGTCCCTTGCAAATTGCATTTCTAAAGTCACATTGAAGAAGCAAAGTATAGAAAAATACAAGTATAGCCTTTCAAAACCACAGATATATAATATCATTAAATAAATTATTGATGTGTTTGCTTTATAATTGATTTATTTCAGGGAAAAACCAACATGGCGGCCAAACCACGTGACCTTCGTCATGGTGACCTTTTTTGCATAGAATGATATTCCGCATCTTTCAAAATAAGTTTCAAGTCTCTAGCTGCATTTTGAATAACAAAGGTCACGTTAATTTTTCGATTTTGGATTCGAACTGTATCTTTAATGTCCTGTCCTTAAAGTTTCATGACTCTTTGGTAATGCATAAAGTTCCTAGAGCATTTATAGAAAATCATCAATCAAGCAAATCTCCAACTGAATGGGGCTTTAGAAGAGATTTTACGACGCTTCTTTCCATTTCACCGTATTTTTGTCTGCGACTAACTGCTATAAAATGTACCTTGCATTGTCACTATTGGAGACATTTAATATTACATGTCTGTAGTGCCAGTGAATGACTGCTGTGAGTAAAGGGATGCACTGAGCCTCTCAATTTGGTTTACTATAAAAGTAAACAAAGATTATAAGCGAGATTCAGAAGCTGCAAACATCATCTTTCCATGTAAATTACACTGACATTTTGATTCCTGGCACATTCAGGACATAACAGGGCGTGGAGGCACAGTTATTGAAAAATAGGAGGGGTGCTCTTTGAGACGCGTAATGATACACAAAATCTGCCATATATGGAGACACCTTATAAGGGTTGATACTACGATAGCGTAGTGAAAACCGATCTCCATGTACATTTCTTACTCTCAAAATTGTGAACCCCCCTCCTTCTTTCGCACTCGTTTCTCTTGAACGGGGTGGCGAAATTTCAAATGATTTATACCATTGCAAAGGGCGAAGAACCAGCTTCAATCCAATGCGTCATTTGATTTGTACATTTGAACGAAAAAGTAAAGAAACGGTAAACGATGCGACATCTGTCTCAAATATCAAGTTTTATCTCAAGATGACTGACGGTACTTGTCTTTCAGCATTGATATATCCCGAACCAATAAAGATATCGGCATATTTCTTTCACCAGTGTGTAGAGGAGAGAATTGTCTTTATTTGCGTATATTATTTGTTTATGAGCAGGAAAAAGTAAAGAAATGGTGAGCAATGCGACATCTGTTGCAAATATCAAACTTTATCTCAAGAAATAGATAAGTTAGCTTAATACTCGTTTAGTGTTTATATTTTTATAATGAGGTACTACACAAAGTTTGTGTGTCTTTAACAAGCGCACCCATTGATGTATAGTATGTTAAGATGACTTTAATAGTAAAGGAGTAACGTTTTTTTTTTAAACTTTGCTGAACTGTGAAAAGTTAATATTTTTAGAACTCTACTCTAGGTTAGTCTTCTCAGGCCTTTAACTATCGACTTTTTATAATGTAATGTAGCATAGCAAATGTTGTACTTGAAATAGCGCGTGTGTAGGTGTAATAAATTGTAAGATAGCTTAATCAGTAAGGTAGTTGTGGATATTTAACACACGCATTTTGAGTTTTTTTTACTTATCTTATGTAATTTGACACAACGCAACGGCAACAAATGAATGTTCACGAGCGAATTAATTTTGTATCTTAAAGACCTTGGTAATGTCTAACTATAAACATGTCAGGCGTCATTCCTGAAAGTTTCATGACTTTTTGTTAATGCATAAAGTTCCTAGAACATTTTTAGAAAATTATCAATCAAGCAATTCCCTAACTCAATGGGCCTTTAGAAGAGATTTTACGACGCTTCTCGGCATTTCACTGTATTTTTGTCAGCGACTAACTGTTATAAAATGTACCTTGCATTGTCACTATTGGAGACATTAAACCTATATTACATGTACATGTCTGTAGTGCCAGTGAATGACTGCTGTGAGTATTTGAGGCAAGTAATGCAGTATGCATTATTCATGGCATAGATCAGTCCTGTTCTGCTGATGCGTTCAGCTTCAGGAGCCTTTTTAGTATTTTTCTTTTTTTCCGACCTTTTTTTCTATCGATTTTGTTCATAAATTCTGAACGAAATTGACTGTTTGCGATCAATGTTTTGACAGATTCCTATTGTATATATATTTATCTTACATTCCTGAAAAAAGTGCATAATTCTGATTTCAACTTTTTGAGTAACCGCCCTTTGAAAATGACACCTTGTACTAAGTCATCCAACTTTGAACGTTTATAGAAAAAAAACTATATAAGATACAGTCTTCGAATTATTCAAGTGCAATGCCCAATGCTCCAGCTACAACATACCAAAGTTACAGCACTTTAGTGCAAGTATCTTCAGAGAAAAAGATCTTCAAAGGTGCATGGGGTCCGGAAATTCTGAAAAGTTGAAAAATCCAATATGGCGACCAAAGCACGTGACCTACGACTTCGTCATGATACTTTTTTTTGCGTAGAATATCCTTGCGCACCCTCTCATAGAACAATCATGAAAATCTTTGGTCACGTTTTTGTTTTATCTGCATTTGAAAATATTTTTTTTCTACAACAAATCAAACTTTGAAGGTTTCGCTACACATTTATTATGCATTATGCAGTATGCATTATTCATTGCATAGATAAACATGTCAGGAGTCAGTCCTGAAAATTTCAGCAAGTTCTGCTGACGCGTTAAGCTTCAGGAGCATTTTTAGCAATTTCCGACATTTTTTCTGTCGACTTTGATCAAACATTCTGAACGAAAATGATTGTTCGCGATCGATGTTTTGACAGATTCCTGTTGTATATATTTTTGTCTTGCATTCGTGAAAAAATTGCATAATTCTGAGTCAAACTTTTTGAGTTATCGCCCTTTGAAAGTTGCACATTGTACTAAGTCACCCGACTTTGAACGCTTCTAGAGAAAAAACTATTTAAGATACAGTCTTCGATGGAACCAAACTTTAATGTCCAATGCCTCAGCTACAACATACAACAAGTTTCAGCTCTCTGTAGCAAGTATCTTCAGAGGAGAAGATTCTCAAAGGTGCATGGGGTCCGGAAATTCTAAAAAGTTGGAAAATCCAATATGGCGGCCAAACCACGTGACCTATTACTTCGTCCTGATTTACTTTTTTTCTTAGAATGTCATTATCTATCTCTGTGCAAAATTTCAAGTCTCTAGGTGCATTTTGAAAAAAAAGCCCATGTTAATTTTTCGATTTTGGAATCGAACTGGACCTTTAATGCGACCTCCGATTTGAAAAAACGAAACGAGAAGATCTAGGTCTCAGTAAGGGCTACCAACTTGCAAAGTTTCACTGTAATAGCTTCAGCCGTTTTCGCTAAACCCTGTACACAAAATCGGTGGAATAAAATAATAAAACACGCCAATAACAATAAGGATTCAGCCTGAAAGGCTGAATCCTTAATAAGAAAAACAAAGATAATAACAATAGGTCTTCAGACCTTGTCTTGAAGACCTAATAATGATAAGTTTAACGTCAAGTATCCATCTTTGTAAGTTGCTCACCGACGGCATTATTACCCTGACGGATTGTACTTTTTTCAAAGCTGCTTGCCTGCGCTGAGAGTCCATTTCGGACAGTACACCCGTATAACCAGGTACCCATTCTACAGCTGGGTGGACTGAGTGCAATGTGGATGAAGTGCCTTGCCCAAGGACACAACACAGCTTTCGACCCAAGTCACAAATCTTTTGTGTCTCCACTGGGATTCGAACCCGGGTCGTTGGGGTGAGAGGCAGACACGCTAACCACTACACCACCGTGCTGCATGCGAGATTGCATTACCTTATTCCAATGGTAATGAGACTAACAAGGTGTAAGGAAATAATTATGATAGAAAATGCTATCTCCATCTGTTTGTATATTTACTTTGCCTCAAAAGCGTTTATTTTCAAACTTAGGATGTGTTGGATTGTTAGACAAATAGTGATCAGCAGACAAATTAAGGTCTGTCTATTGTCAGATTTAACAGAAAACGGAGTTCTATCATAAATCAAACTTAAAGTAAAATGCAATTCAGTGCTTTCCATACACATGTACATGTACGATTCACAGTACATTAGTATTTAACTTCCTCATGTTTGTCGACAATGTTTATTAATTAATGATTGTGTACTGTTTAACACTTGCGATGCAAAACACTGAATAAGAGTGCTTTCAAAACATTTGTATTGCACCATCACTCTTTAACGAATATACATGAATGATGTCACTTGTTATGAAAAAAGGTGCATTCTAACTTACAGTTAAGTCCTGTAAACGCATTCGGCATAACCATGGCTAACTTAATTCGTCCTTCCTTTCATTTTCAAAATGATTTATGATAACATTTAATGCTAAAGAACCAAATTTGTAGAAAATGTGCAAAGCAATTAACACATGTATTATCATCTTTATCGTTATTATCATTACAGCTTCATAGACGCAAGAGTTCAGAATGTTCCCTTCTGATACGTATGTCAATCTACTTCGAGTTGTAGAAATAGCGACCTTCTCAAACAACACACATTTTTCCTGTACACAAAAGGACTTTTTGCAAATAAAAAAGTCGGTAATGAACAATACTCCAAAGATCCCATACATGTTTTCCAGATAAATGTGGCAATTCCTTTATCAAACAGTAGCAATTATCGCCAAATGAGTAAACCGTAACAGTTCTGCATTCATTTGACTTTCACACAGAGGGCTGAGGCCTTTCCTACTTAACAAAGCTGGAACTGACATCTTAAAGAGTGATTTGGGAGATTTATTTCCGGTTCATGGTCTTTCGATTGATATCGCGGGGAAGATAGCTTGCAAGATCATCAACATTGTGTGTTCTGATCAAGATTGGTTTGTGCAATTTCACTAGCAGAAGGAACGAAATGACGCAACTAACAATAAGTGTACAATCAATATCAACAACATAATCAGATTTTTTGTTCTTGGGTATAGTGTTTCAACAATGAAACAAATTCTGGTTCATTGATCAATCACATCAGTTAACATTGTTTCTTTAAAATTGATTATGCCCATAAACGTTATGCTTCGTCAATGGAATTCCACAGTATATTATCAAAATCTGTCAATGGCTGATTCTGCCTTCCTTGAATTTCTACTGATTCGATTGTTCACCTCCTAAAACATATTCAAGTGTAAAACATATAAAAAAGTACGATTCGGTTTTACAAAAATACCTCATCATGATATCTGAAAAGAGGATTGCTTCTCATAAATCAAACAGTCGGGAATCCCAAATAGCTTTTCTATGAGTTACAGTAGATGTTTTCCAGAGATAGTGTAGCGATCTCTGTCTACAACAGGGCAATTATTCTGAAATGAGAAACAAGAGAGTAAGTAATGCAGATAACCCAGCAATGTCTCCTCCTCTGTGCTTAATCTGGCGACTTCCAGAATGCTTTAGAATCTTCTATCTATCAATACCTTGTTGTTTTGAATATAAAGCATATGAATCTGAGAATGTGTTTTTCTCTGCCATATTTTTAACGAAACTGGTTGAAATTGTTCCGGTCGAAAGAAAGATTTAGGGACACCTGTTGTCATTTCTTTTCAAAAAGCATCTATTTCCTAAAAGAACAAATAACATGCATCATAACTGAAATAGGATACAAAAAAACTAGCATCGATTTCCGTGCAGATAATGAATCATTTGAAAATGAAACAATTGATGCAATCTAGTGAGAGTGTGAACAACATCTGGAGCTACTGCCTTTCGGAAATCTGTTGAACAAGATGCATCACATTTTAAAAGATAAATTTTTGGGTAATTCATTTGAAACACATCCTGCTACATCAGCGTATATTTTATGTCTCCGCGTTATGCTCCAAGCTATCCCCTGATATCCTTTGATCATATCCAGCCGTATCGCTATATATAGCAAGCCAATCGAATGATGCCAGAGCCATGCCCTTACAACGATAGAGGCAAACTGGTTCCTGGGCTTAATTTCGCGTACTCACCATTGTGATTCAAATTAACCAATGAGAGTGATATCATAAAGTATATCTCAGGATCCGCTGCAGGCTGCCGTTAAGGTCATTACTGTAACTTCACATTAATTACTGCTTCCACATGTAAGTCCAATCATAGCTTGTATCAAGAATCAGAATGAATGTATCATTGCTTCCATGGAGTGTCTTCAACCATTCAGAAATTATGGATTCATATTATGATAAATTGCTCTTCCAAAGTCTAGGAAATACATTTACTTAAACCATTTCAGTCTAGTTCGTAATACTTTGTTACATTGATGGCTATATATGTATGAAACTCATGGCTAAACTTTGAAATGGTACATGTAAATCAAATGAACTAGGTTACAGAACACTTTATCTTTTTAAATTAAACCTGGAAATGACAAATTTTTCTCCACATCCATACATTGTTTACCATAAATCAAGACAAAAATAGTTATTATTTCTTAACCTTGGAAGTATAATTACACAAATGATTAACCATCTCCATTTCAATTTATATATAGACTGATATATTTTGAATTCAAAACCAACTGAAAGCAAATTCAATATGGTCTCGGGGAGGTTTATTTTCAACGATTTATGTTTGATGGTAACATCAACACTTCACTGCAACAAAGCTGACATCAAGGACACCCTGCATTACACAAGAAGGAAAGGTTTATCAAATATCATTTGGGAATTCTTGTTGGGAAAGGGCTTTGGTGTCTCACTTCAAAATAGTTGTTCGTTCACATTACCCAAAACTTCATACAGGTGTTCAAAGAAACGTGTTCATCATTTCACATCCACCTCGACTCATGAATTTTCTATGATGACATCACATGGGTATTAATTAAGCGATTTCGTTATTGTAAGCGCCGCTGGTTTATAAGGTTTATTAACATAATTTTAATAATCAAATATGCCCGTATTGGCCCAGTTGCAGGTCCTCGGTCTGCTGTTATAGCCCGAGGCGAAGCCAAGGGCCAATACAACGACATGAAACTAACTCAATTCGGAAAAACTTAATCAAATCAAAATCAAAATCAAAATCATAAATGAGATTGGTGAACTGTCATATCTGTTGAAAGTTTTAAAGCGATAGCTTCGGACTTCCGCCATTTGTGTGTATGCGCATGCTCAGAGTCGTTTTGACCCAGTGTGTCTCGTATTGTCTCAGTTTTGCCTGTATTGGCTTGGTTGCCGAATTCTATAGTCTAGACCGAATAGGTTTATTTAGTCTCATGTCGTTGAAAGTTAATTGATCATTGCGGATATTATATTAACCATCCAGGATGTTTGCTATCTGCTTTAATAGAGAGTAAAAGGGAAAACGAATGACACTCGATCTGCCGTATCTGACTCAAGGTGTAGTTTGCTTAATCAATAGACAACATGATAGGTCTGTGATATTCTAAATATTTTAATGTTGTGGCAAAATGTTGTTATTTTACATATGCGGTTAAGGATGTTTATCACCATAATATGCTTCTAAGCGCCCTGAAACTTAAATTAACATTGAAACAGTGTCCATTTGGTTATAACAAAATATGATTGTTTTTTAATATTACCATAGGGTTTGATTACTAAATATTCAAGTCAAACAAATTGTTAATGCACAAAGCGTGCAAATGCGGGGTGAACAGTTTGGCTCACTTCTTTAACTCAATGTTTGATGGTAATAAGAGATTACTTTGTTGTTCTATTAATTTATATCTGTATATTATAGAAAGAGAGAATTTATTGTACAAACCACAACGAGCAAGGCCCTGTCGACGTACATGCTAAACACCGCTTTGTCTTTCTGATGTTTTAAACTATATATGACATGGGTGTGAACTGAATGTATATTGCATTTGAAAACGCTCTTTACACACATGTATTTAGAGTATTTATAGATATAAACTGTCAATATACTTTCATTGACGTTGCTTTAATCATAATATCCATAATTTTATAAAGTGTGTATTGCTGTAGGAAAATTTATTTCTATTCAATGTTTTCAATTGGATGAATTTTATTGACAAATAATTCACTTACATCACAAGAAGTGTAATTTTAGTATGAGCCATTATAAATCTTGCTTTAGGGATGTATACAGATTTTCAAACAGTTTACCTTACTGAGAATACCACGGTTGATGAATTGCCATCCTAATAAGATCTGACAATCTAATGGCTCCAGCTTGAAATGCCAATCATAAATGTTTCTTTCATGAAGTCAGACAGTTTGAAAGTTATTTCCAACTGCTTGTGGATGAAAAAACGTCACCGTTGAAGAACATTTCATATCTTCAAAATCTCATCACCGACGGTGGGAAATTTTCTACCAACTTGAATTGTAATTTGCATTCTTTCTCTTTTATATGTATACAATCTTTTCGAATTATCATAGCAAAGCAAATGTATACCTGTATTTGGCAGTCAAGTCCTCCTCAACTGTAAAATTAAAACAAAAAACTAACTAAAAAGGTTGAAACTGTCTTGCTTTCGCACAAAGGTTTATTTTTTAAACTTAAGTAAATCATGTGAGTATAAAACAACATGATTAGAAGTGTGTGGTTTCATCGTTTTAATACGTTTGGGCTATTTTCATCTTACTCAATTACAATGACTAAAAAATGTCATATGTTATACAGTTATTACACGTTGCTGCTATGCCAATTCTTTGAGCTAGATAATCAAATACTTGTAATAAAGAAATTGTGTTTCTTTTCGAATTGTGACTTCCAATGCTTACTTCAGGACTAGGATTGTTCAAATGATACTTATGACAAATTTCTTTACACGAACCAGCATTCTCTAATTTGAACGTTTCTCATAACCGTGTAACACAACCATGCAATTTAAATTTTTCCAGAGAACAAAATCACATCTCTTTCTAGTGCCTTTGAATTCAAATGTTAAAAATTTTCTTCATCGCGATTGAAGTGACATAAATTAGAATCTATGTTTCCTAATCATTGTGTTCATAGCTACTTTCATCAAAAACAGAGACACTTTTCATTTTCCTTCTGATTAGGTGTTGAGGAAGCAATTTTCTCGAAAGCAATTATTCCGTTAAAATAAATGTACGTTGTGTGAGATTTGACAGCAAAATTATTCTCTTTAGAATTTGATGTTTCATATCATGGATGTTTGTTTAAATTGGAGTTTTGGTGCAAGATAAAATTGAATCACTGTGTTTGTTGTTTTGAAGCCAATAACTAGGAATTATACAAATGGTTGACACCCCATTTTAAAAACATATCTTTCGGAGGAAATCAGAAAAGAGAGTGTATCAAGTTAAAATAAGATGCAGGGCCAAACCATATCATGCGTATGAGAACTAGCACGCGATGCATATTTATACGTACAAATGAGAGTTCATTGTGAATTTTCTGTACAATCGGGTCTTGTAATAAAAGACGAAATTATTCATTACAACAAATTCCGAAGATAAGAACATTCATTCTTTAAACTAATACCACGGACAACATCTCTAGGTATCTGGAATTTGTTGGAATGGTTCGGTCATTAAAAGAACCTGATAATTCCCGCAGCAAACAAAATATTTTTTATAACACCCCTTGCTTTCTCCGCCTTCGTAGTTATATAGTATAAAGAAGGTCTGAAGCTTGTACCTACTCTTTTCACCTTTTTGTCGACTGCTACACTTACGTGACATGAAATCGATTAAAACTCTTTGTCAACATATACTTTGACCTTTCGATCACCACTCACGGAATCTACCAATACTTTGTTGTTAAATCTGCAATTCGATCACAAGCCGATTTTCACGCTCTTATTATTTATCTTGGTACACTTGACTGGCAGACGTAGGGGTGTGAGCAAGTCAAGAGTTCAACGATCATGAATGATAACTTAAGGGGACTGTAGCACGTTTTAGTGGGAATATAAGGCGATGTCAGTAAAATGAAAATAAATAGTTCTAATTTAAAGACAATGAAGCAGTTGTATAATTTATTATATAAATTGGTTCAACCATGCTCTTCCTGTTTCTTTTAAAAACCTAATTAAAGGTGACACACACAAATGGCCACCAATGGACTTTATGTGAATCTTTATAATTTGTTCTCTGACAATGACATTTGTCATTATCAAAATAATACATAGCATTAACGTACAAGATACTAATTGTAAACTGATGTATGTAATAAACATTAAACACTAACAAATGACGTTTATAAAGGAACATGCAATTCCTTTTAGACTCTGAGTCAAATATCCTATCTTTTGTTTACAAATCATGTATTCATTTTGATGTTTATTTTTCATTTTGATGTTCATGAAATATTTATCAAACTTGTTCATTGCATATGTACATTGTATCTAGGGGTACGGGATAGCTCAGTCGGCAAGAGCGCCGGTCTCACGTTGCTGAGGTCCGGGGTTCGAATCCAATCCAGGCCAAGGTGTAAAAACCTAGAGTTCACCTCTGTTGGAACTCTAATAGTGTCACCCTGGAGCCCTAGTGTGTAGTGCAACAAAGAAAGAACTTAAAAGATCCAACGAATTCATGTCAGTGACTGAATGGTGGATACATGAACACGTGCATACGCCGAGCTGTCGGTTATCAGCGTTAAGCAGTGTTGGATAAACTGCTGTGACTATCTGTCTCAGTTCACCCAGCTGTAAATGGGTACCCTATGAGGCATAGAATGGTCCCTAACCTGAGCGCCACATATGGAACCCCAGGGATTTGACTTGGAAAAATGATCGGACGCCATTGACCAGGGGGAAAAATGTAAGCGCCTTGAGCAATCACGAGTGGTTGGATATGTGCGCAATATAAATATCCATATAATAATAATAAAAATCTTAAAGACACAAATAATTGAACATTTCAAGCAATTGTGTTTCAAGACACAATGTATCTTTATGTTTTTTGTTATATTCATATTTCCTGTGTAAAGCAATAACAAACTTGTCAGAATTAGACATTGAAACATTAACATGACATAATTAGTATTCAAAGTTTTACAAAAGGTTACCCACTTGTTTATTTTATTGTATGCACCTACAGTTAAAGATTCAGAATACGAATTCGTTAGAGATCACTGAAAAAACATTCGAATGTTGTTTTCACTAATATATATATTATGGCATTGTACTTTCATTGCACATGCATTAAACATAAACGTAATGCTTTATGGGATTCACGTGATCGATAGGCCACACCTGAACGCTGGAAACTGCCAGGGGTAATATACACAGGTAACGCAATTACTTTCGAAAATAGTCCCTAGACCAATCATAATGTATATATGTCAACGAAAGATATTCCTGGTATAATGAAAGTCTTATGAAAAAGCTGTTGTTGCAGATGACCTTATTTTTCCAAATGTCTGAAGGGGGAATTGAATGTACAGAAATATACCCCGTGTCTGATAACTTTCCTCTGTGTGAAAATGTTTTAGAAACGATATTTCAGGCTGGAATAGACAATAAAGATGTATGGACAGAAAAAAAGTCCTTTATCTATTATTGCGAGAAAGGAACAAGTGCCACATTAGAATGCCACATCGACTAATGTGTTAATTAATGTAAAATTATCAGTGTTATCATTTATTCAAATTGTTTTTATTTTTTATTTCAAAAGATGTTTTCTCAAAAAGGTTTGAGATGACATGTTTTATACATAGGTGTAAGTGTAGGTCTACATAGACTACCGAATTAGATATGTTTTGTTTCGGTAGCTTTCATATCATTCTGACTTGTATTTGACATATTATATTCTGTAAATGATCTGGAAGTTGATACCACTAATGAAACCCTCTATTGATTCATACAGTAAGTATAATATTTGACAGTGTCTAGTAACTCTAGATATTTCATATGAGTATCAATTGTAACATATATCATTGATCGTATTATGCATGCCAACGAGTAATAAGAATCCGCAATGATAATTTACGACGAGCGTGATTCTGTGTAAATGATTGTGAAATATTATCAACTCCGTTTAAACTTTTGATGTTTTGATTATATGTCAACAGTTTTGAAACTTGATGTAAAGGTAACATGTTAAATAATGATCGTTCTAAATGTGATTATGCCACAATTGAAATTGTGCAATTGAAAGCGTATGACATTAACATAATGATAAAGAAAATATCGGAATTTTATCTCCCTAGCTTTATCTTTATCTATAGGTAATCCATGACATAGTAGTTTTGATGAAAAAAAGTTATAACCAATTTTTTTATCTTCAAATTCTGCAAACTTAGTTATTAATTTTTGAACAAAATGTTCGAATATTTTGATGGCAAGTAATATGTACTGTTCGACAGATATTTTGACTAACTAGCAAATGACACCAAACAATTGTACCATAAAATAAAATACCCAGTTTGGTCATACAACAACACCAAACGCAGATTTTTCGATCAACAACAAAGTCACTAATCTTAAGTTTGAACGACACCATCTAAAACTTGCCTAGTCAATAGAAAACCCATTATCCAAAACCAAAATACGTTTAGAAAATGTAATCGGGACATAACAGCACCATTTGTCTTGATTACATTTCGACAGCTACGTTTACAGTCTTAAGAAAAGGTGACTATAGACTATTCTTACGAGTTCATTCGCAGTTATATGACAGTCAATTTAATAGTTGCTAAGGCAACGCGCATAGGGCTCATTGATGATTGTAAAAGGTCAAAAAGTATTTTGCGCGAATTTGCTCCTGAATTCACGAATCAAGCAAGTACAATAAAAAAAGAATAAAGGGAACTTCTTGTCGGAATTGTAAAGCCTGCAAATACGTTAAACATCATATTTTTTAATTTAAGCAGAGAATTAAAGAAAAATATCGGTTGGTAATGTTGGATATTGTTCTGGTTCACATATACTACAAATTCTGGACATAAAATTCATTCGTTGGATAATCATTTAAACCAAACATTTTATCATTTGGTAATGTTGACAAGTTCTTTTGCAGTAGATTGCATTCAAGTTACGGTAAGTCATTAAGCTAATCCTTCGATAGATATAATACCTGATGGTCTACTACATTTACAGTATCTTAAAAAAACTAACATAGTTAAAATGCTAAAAAACCAAAATCAAAAGAATAGAAACATAGCCTTTTAAAACAGAGCAAATATAAAAGTATCCTCATTCGATCGATGCAATGAAGTCAGAAACCGAAGATTACATTCATTGTCGCCTGTCATGTTGTCTAGGAAATTGGATCTCTAATGTTAAAGAGTTCGATTACCTTTGTTGTGAACGGTTTATATTGTTTTGTTTATTTTTACCTAACAGTGTAAGGCTAAACATTTGAGAAATAAAATAATGATTTTTTTAGTCTACGGTAATGACTGTATGAATGGTAATATTTATGTGTCATTTTAACCTTAAAACCTAATGAAAACCTAAAAAAAGACCAATGTTTCTAATTAAGAGTTATCTCCCTTATATCTTAAATTCCATTGATAAAGCTTGAATGCGTATATCTCTGTTATCCTCAGGTGACATATACGTTTTCTTCTTCTGAATCTTCTTCATCTGGAGATTAAATTTTAAATGTGTATTTTCAACAAAATTTCAGTACGAGAAATTGAATTGTTCTTTGGAAAAATAAATATTTTACACAGATCGTCATTCTTTTCAAAAAAGCTATTTCATGTTTATTTACTTCATATTATTTTCAAGTTCTTTTTTCAGCGTTATTCGACTTCAAAACAGCAATGTCTTAATAGAAACAAACCCCATAAAATGATTAAACTTTTCAAAAGTTTTTACTGGTATGCATGATACAGCCTGTTTTATTACGCCGAAATCCGTGGGTTCCGGCAATTTCCCCTGGCGGAAAAAAATAACATCACTACTCATTTGAATTTCTGTATGAAATGATAAGGCTTCTAGCATGGAAAGGGTGGTTTATATCACAATGCCTTTGCCATGATTCAGTAGCCGAAGTGATGATTTAAGAACAGCGTCGCTGATTGCACAACTAACTTCGATTGCCTCCAATCAGGCATCTCCCATTCTATCCCACAAACTCGGCTTAATAGAACAGAGGCTGTATCATGACTTGATCTGCCTCTGTGGGGAGAGAATGACCGGTATGTAGTTTTCATCATCCGGTGGCCTCACGTCCGTGTCTTGAAAAAATAGTTTTGTGATTTGTTTATGAAATAAATAGATTCAGGACACGTTTCCCTAAAACAAGACCAACTTAACTATATCCGTGTACCTTTCCGTTTTGCATCCAACCTCCTTAAACAGATCGTAACTTCCCTTGATTTTTATGATTCAAGTTATAGAGAGTATTTTTTGTTTTCACTGTGATGTCACTATTCTTTCAAGGAATCAAGGCTTAAAGCCAGTATTTTCATGAGTTATAAGATATAAGGGATATATAGCTAAAGACAAAAACGTTTATTTATGATTTTCTTCTGTGGTCGGAAATCTTGTGATTTGCGTCCAAAACTGATCCACTTGAGCGTTTTTGCGACGTCTGGAAGTAAATAGCAAATTTTTCTTCAAGTTGTTTGTCTGTAGCCTGAGCGTCTGATAGCAGTGTTCAAAGTCTACAATAGAAGTTGACTAATTGAGAAACGCAGACACAGCTGCCCGTCTGTAATGTTTTGTTTCTCCTCGATATTGTCCGACAGTTCCCTCACGTGACCTCGTCGGTACTGAGGTCATTGTGTCAATATGACCCTTAGACCTCCTTCATCAATGTTGGCAGCAGGTGCTAGGAAGTGTTAAGTTCTACAGGTGGACAAAAGAAAACAATGTTTTCATTAAATGTTTAACAACCTTTCTCTCACTATATCCTTCTCCCATCTTTCTTCTACTCTTTTGCTCCCTCCACTGAATTGCTTATTATCTTCACGAAGCCAACACTCACGTTTTGAATATCTGCAAGTTTTCGTAAAACATACAGCCTACTCACTTATTCACTCTGACAGTTCAGAAGACTACACATAAAGGCATACATTTTCCACCATACACTTCTTTGGTTTTTCGTCGAAAGCCAACATAACATCTCACTGTTCCTTTTATTACGTCCCACGACCATCCATTATGTACGATCAAAAATTATCTTAGAGCCTCAATCATTTGAGTTTAGTTAACATTTTGGCGTGCACTTGTGTCCCATTGTAATGGTATTCTTTGGGTATTAGAAAAACAACCAACATGAATTCATCGTGTTCTTCTTATTCATCGTTTTCATTACTGATGTGGCATTAAATTTGTCGTATATTTCATCAAATAGTCGTCCCGTCAGAAATATTTGACAGTATGGTAGCTTTACAATTATCATGAGTTGAGATTTCAGTTTTCTTCCACATGTTCACTATATGATTTTTATATCTTGATTTCCTTCACTTCTGAGCATAAGACGAAAGTTACCAACAACTGCATGTCAAATCAATAGTTATCATGTTGTTCGCAGATTATGCTTTTGTGATATATCGTTATATACGACTCGAAGATGTTATGTATATATCTATACACTTTAGTGTCACTTCAATAGAATGATTTGATTTGATAGAATACTGAATACTTTTACAGTAAATCCCAATACATTGTTACAATATTCACAATAAGCAGAGTGATACATTTGTATGCATCAAGGCATGTGTATTTGAAAGCTGTTTGGCCATCTAGTGCATTAAAGTCCATATCAAAACAGTCGTCGAATATCCAAAATCGTCAGTCCTGGTCGTCCGTTGTGTATTAAAAACATTCACTGAGTAATATATGTTACAAAACATCTATAATTACTATAATTACACGGTACAAGTCTGCTGACAAGAACGTATTAACTTCACTAATAAATGTTTGCAATAGAATGCATTTACTGAGTTATAGAGGCACAGATATTGTTCAATCGTAGCCTTGTATATCCGTTTTTGTTTTTCAAATGTATAGTGCAGATGGCAATTTTATTGCATGATTATATTTAAATTGTCATGTCTTTACATGTGTTTCTTTCTAAGATTTCAAGAATACTAGCGTCATATATTTGGAAATAAATAGACTGAGAAAGAAAATCCAAGTCTACAAGTTTATACTTACATGTACATGGTTAGTCCAAAATTTCCAGACAGTGTTGTGTTAGTCATTTGAAGTGTTTAAAAGCGTTTTTGACATGATGTCAAAATCCTGACGAGTTCATACATCACGGGATATTACGTAAAGCCATGCACGTTGGTTATGATGAATGGTCCACCTAATTGTTCTGACAGCTCAATTCTCAAGTTCATTTTGCAAAGTATTTTCAGAAAACACATTGCCTTAATTCTAAATGATTATTTGAAGGAAAATGTCATTTTTTGCTTGATCGCAAGCCAGGAACACGCCACCTCAATAACTCATACTGATGAAATTCAAAATCGATATTGATATCAACTAAATCGTGTTTTTAGTGAATTGTAATTTTTTTTAATGCACGAATCCAATACTTTCTGTTACATATAGCTTCAGAAGTTACTGAAAAATAGTAACAATGTTATATATGCGTTAAGATCATCACATAGATATAAACTCATGGGCAAAAGAAACGCTGGGTATTTACAACCGAAGGATAAACAAATTATGTATGCCATGTAAATTCGATTTCGAATGTGTTTGATAAAAGAAGTATTTGGAGAATTATTGTTCATAATTTTAACCATGATGGCATGGAGCGTTATGTACTGTGGTTGTCTAAACACTGTTGGGGTGCTAACATCGCTGTTTTCAAGTACTTTTTTGTTAACAATTATTTTGAAATTAAGTTTGAATTTCGGAAATGTATATCAGAAGTTGATTTGAGATACTGTCAATGAAAAACATCCACTTTGACTTTTCTGCATCGATGTGTCTTTGCGTTATAACGTCTATAAATATGCAAAAATGATCAATTTGGCTCTCCTATCTCGCTTATTTAAGGCGATAGCAAAGTGATGATTTTTTGACACGCGTTTTCAAAGGCGCCATGCCAAAACATCAACACAAAATGATTCAAACAAGGCAAACATAGTTGAGTTGACTTCTAAGAAACTTTGCCACTCTGTTTCATTCACATTTATCATACATGGAATAAAATATCCTGACATTTATGTTTCCAGCGTTTCTTTTGCCCGTGAGTTTACATCAATGCTGTCCCTGTGGCCAATAAAATATGGTTCAGTTCACAGTGAAATAAATTATGTCAAGAAAGGCAAATTATAAGTAGTAGTTAAGTCGTACAATACATTTGAATTAGTCAAATCTGATTTGATAACTCTGAAACTTTTCCTGCACTAGCAATGATTGAAAGGATAGGATCATACTTGGAAGTCATATTTGTTGTAAGCACATTGTTCATGAAAGAAAAGTCTACTTATCCATTGCAAGTACTACAAAGCGCATAACCTGTATGATCATCTCGGTGGATATTTACATGTAGACTACATTGTCATGACAGATATAATATTTAAAGGGGCAGTGGCGCGTTTCGTGGGGTATTAATTGTAAGCTGATGCCAGGAAAATAAAAGTAAATGGTTCGAATTGGAAGACAAAATATTTAATCTAAATGAAGCAGTATAAATCAAATAAATAATGTCAAGTTCAGCCATGCAATTCCTTTTTCTTACACAAAATGAATTAAACATGTTCACACAAAAATGGCCACCAATGGACTTAATGTAAAATTTTATAATTTGTTCTCTCACAATGGATGGCTGGTTGGTGAATTGATATTTCTGACACTATCAAAATAATACATTTAGCATTTACGTACAATTATCAGTGGAAAATTGGAAAATATTATTTAAAAACCGTGCTACTGCCCCTTTAAGAGACGTTTAGGTTTCACAACTGATCTTTACAATAAGGTGTGTTGTTTTTGCAATGTCGTTTTACTTGCACCACATAAAAACATCGTGAGAAGTACATGTATACATGTCATAACAACACGAACTGAAGCCGTGTTTGCAAGTCGATGCATTCCCTTAATAATGTCTTTCAGAGGGCGTTTACAACAGACTTCAAATGCCGCATTTGACTGCTTGCACATTGCATATGCAATTAAAGGAAATATGTGCCATTTGTTGTCATTTGTTTTCCATTGTATATAAAGAAGACAGAAAGTATTGAAACGTACAGAAACTGCCTTCATAAGAATACTGAGTGATTTCACGAAATATAGCTGCGTATGATAAACATGCGTAAGGTGCCTTGAAAAGGTTATGTGGTGATACTTGCACTTGAAACACAGGAACACATCTTGTAAACAATCTTTCACAAAATGACTGAAGAATCTTCCTCTTTACAAGAAAGAAGATTACATGCTATGTGAATGTTATTTTCCATCTCTCAGACATACAAGAAAAACATTTTTGCAGACTATTTTGACAACACTTCTCTCAATACTTTGTATGTTTAGAATGTCTATACCTACATCGTTTTGTTATTCATGGCAAACTGCAGTGCAACCGCAAGCTTGGTACTTGGAAAATGTATTGATAGTAGATATTTGGTTATTTGATATTTCTGATGTTGTTGTTGCAGTGCAATTTCGCTTTTTACTATGCATCAACTTTTCATAGTTTGTCTCAATGATAAATGATGTACGTTATATCAATTTTGGTTAATACGTTAACACCAGCTGTAAGAGTGGCGTTCTGACATGAGAGGTTGTTGATTATAGAACGATGTGTAATCTAAGATTCATTCAGGATGATTATGTTTATAGCTCATAACCAGCGGCTAGGAGTGAATTTAACAACATCGGTATCTTCCCTTCCTCAATTACTCAGCGTTGGATGTCCCCGATGCTTTATGCCAGGGATTAACCATCAGGATAATATACTCACGTTCAAAAGAAACGTCCCCAAACATTTTTTATTTGTAATTTTTCATCTAATGACATTGAACCTAACTCAGTGTTAGGAATAGGTCACATAAACACTCAAGTTGATGACATGACCACAAAAGGACAATAAATGCACGTTTTTTACGAGAAAAATGATTTTAATCAGAGAAATTTCCTAAATGTACATAAAAATACCCGTATGGTCTTGAGGTATAAAGCCCCCGCCAAAATGTTTTTGGCATCAGTTACATCATGTTGACAACAAGAACATGCCGCAATTAACTTCAAAGCAGACAGGGTGAGCAAAGTGGATGTTTCAACTTGGCGCTACAAACGACCATGTCGCTAGAATCTTGAACTGCTCGAAGCAAACAATTGGTAAGCTGTTGATGCATTTTGGACAGACTGGCAGGACAATAGGCAGGCCCAGGAGCTACAGACTGAAGGTGACCACCCCCATTGTAGACAGACATTTACGGGTGCTTCCCCTGAGGAACATTTTCCTGACTGTGACGTCATCAGCTGCACACAGCCTGAATCATCGAATCAGCAGATGGACAGTGACCAGACGACTGAGTTAACACGACATTTGAGCATATCGACCTCTCAGAGCAATGAAGTTAAAGCATCAAATTTGACGTCGAATACTGGCTTTAGGGAGTACTGTTCGTCAATGTTGTGAATGTCTTGGCCTAGCCAGCAAAATCTCCGGATATGTATCCAGTAGAGCATCTTTGAGGTTACCTCAGGCGACGTATTCGACAACGCCAACAGCCTCCGATGACAGTGCAGGACTTGAGTCGTGTTTTGCAGGGGAAATGGCACCATATCCATAGTCGTGTTGCGTTACTTGTTCCATCACAAGGGGGCCACAGCCGATATTTTGACGTTTAAGTAACTGAAGCAGTGTGATTTGTGTTTTGACAGGTGATCGAATACCGGACAATACACCCCTAGTCAACTAATCATCTTGTAAAACGGTAAAAAAATGTCTTTATGTTTCACGAATTCTTGCAATTTGATAAATATACAACAAGTTAATAATAATATATGTCAGAATATACAAGTGTTTTGAGATTTGCTATTTATAGTTTGAAAACGTTTGGGGACGTTTCTTTTGCACGTGAGTTTATGTACTAAAAATAATAATTATTGAATGATCACTGTTATACACATGTATTCCCAATAATAAGTACTAATACTTACCTTTTTAAAAGAAATTATGATTATCCTGTCAGAATACGTTGGTCGAACCAGTCAATAATCCTTAATGATTTTCCCCTTTAAGAACATGTCGATGTGTTCCACATTAGTATTTAGACATGGTACACATATACTATGAAAAAATCATACAAGAATGTTTGTTTCATGTTAATATTATGTCAAATTTATTTGGGAAATATGAGGCAACTGAACTTTGTGAACGGAATGAAGGATGACACCTGTCTAATGTCATATTTGATATGAACATGATATTTATAAATATATCAGATGAGACTTCTAATTACACTTTCCATACTTTATTAAAAATGGCTTGGGGAAATAATGATCAGATGATATGTGAAATTCCTATGATAATCTGATGGTTATTTGTCAATTTAATGGTAACACTACAAAAACATTCTGTCATATTGTAACAATATATCTAGAGCTTACGTAACACTGTAAGTTTAGTTATTTCCCTTCCCGTTTGAGTTTAAACAGGAAATCGTTACGTAACCATCTCCTCAGATATTGAAGATAAAATCTTCGCCTGGCCCGTCTGAATTGCCCCTACTGGTATGATTCTGACATAACACACATTTCAATAACAGGCATATCTGACAACAAGTTGTCGTGAATACCATATTCCATCATTACTGTTCATTTTGTCAGCAGCAATAAAACTGTAATGCATGTAAGAGGCGGCAAGTTTTCACAGAAAGTAAGATAAATTGTTGTCAGATGAAATACAGTATAATTCAATAAAAACCAGGCTTTCTCATGAATTGGTTCTGACGCGCAAACTTAGTTCCACACTTGAACGATCAAACGATGTTCACATTAAAATTGCCAAATGCAAATTTCGTGTAATACGTGTCATCTTTTACTTGTAATTAGCTGAAATGTTGAGTTGTTTATGCAATGATTTTGAATGCACTAACATTTAAATATGATGACTTCAGCAAATGAAAAAGAAGAATCTGTATTTCAATGCTTTCAATTAATAACCACAAATGTGCTACAAAACTCGTGAAATTAACTTCTCATTCTCATATGTGTTTAATTTAATTGAAATCGGACGACATGTGGAGAATCATAATCTTGAACGTGAAAGAAAAAAGTGTTGATCCTTGCATTGATGAGGGTTCTAGTGCAACGATAGCGTTTAGCTGAAAGAAGATAGAGATTGTGTATTATTCTTAAAACTGGTTTATGGTTTCTCATAACTCAATCAAATGACAATGGATGTTGTACTTGTGGCTAAAAGCATGCAGTTGTATTTCCTAAATCTAATAAAGCGATAATGGAGACGATATTACAATGCCTTTGTTTCAAAGGTCAAAGTACGGTCATGAGTTCAGTCTTAATGGAAGGTCCAATCTCTCTGTGATGAGCCGAGGCTGAAAAGGTGAACTTGTATCAATTCCAGGTTGACATTTGCAAGATATTAAAAGGTACTGTAGCGTTTTAAGAAGAAAATGGATTTCACGAAAATGAAAAGTGTTACCATTTGGAATCCTTATCAATCAATATATGAATTCCGTATGCAAATGTGAACTTGTATCAATTCTAGGTTGACATTTGCAAGATATTAAAGGTACTGTAGCGTTTTAAGAAGAAAATGGATTTCCATTTGGAATCTTTATCAATCAATTTATGAATTTCTTATGTAACGTAAACAGTTCTGATTAGCTACAGGAATTAATTTCATTGCTAAAATGTTCTCTTTAACATGAAAACTTAAAAGTCATTTTTCGAAATGTTTTACCATCTGAGGATATCAACTACTATAAAACTCAACTGATATTACTTCAAAGAAAATAAAAACAGCTGTGCAACGTGGCTTTACTCTGAAATTCCTGAAGAAACTTGCATAGATCAATAATCCAGGAATTATGAATGTGATATTTTGTCTTTTTATTTCTAAAGCATGTTACAGAGTCTTAAGAAAACTTAACACATTACACATAGCAAGGACGTGCACCGGTCGACGGCCCCGTGTGTCTTGAGAGATGCCATATGTCTTGTATATCATTTTTATCCCACCGGTATGTAATACCGTGGGATATAGTCATCGCCCTGTCCGTCTGTATGTCCGTCCGTCCGTCCGTCTGTCCGTAATCATTTCGTTTCCGGAGCAGAACTCAAAAACAAAACAAAAACTTTCTGAAACTTTACATGTGTATTGCCCACCTACTGAAGTGGTGCCTTTTGATATTTTCAAATTTCTGAAAATTTTATTTTTTATTATTTCCATAGAAACGGCTCTTATTTGGACTCTGTTCATGAAAGGTTTCGTTTCATATATATAAGCTTATACTATAATGAACCTTGCTTGAAAAATTTACAATTATCTTTCAAAGGTTTACATCTTACGATCATGTGGAACCGGTGGGATATGTCATCTTCTGATGACTCTTGTATCATATCATCGTCATGTCGTCGTTGACTACAACATTGAATTCTACATGAATAGTGCATTCATGAAGATACATTATTGTGTGATATGTACTGTCATAAATCTGGTGATTCATTTCCTAATAATAAAATTAGCAAATGTGTACTCTCAAATACAGAATATTAAGAATGGTTCAAAACCAAATGAACACAAATGCCCTAGTCATGATATCTTTAGTTAAGAATCATGTTTGTTGTGGTTTTAAAGTCAAAACAAGGTAAGGATCAGATGATTCTAAACGACGTGTTATGATGATAAACACATCGCTTAACATGTTTATATGGACAACATATGGATAGCATATTTTAAATCGCAATATCTCACGCTGATCAAGTTGCATGTTGTATTGAATGTCTGTACTTGCTTCCTGTTTTAAAAGCCGATAGTTGTCAAATGCTATTTTGCATCTTTAAAAGTATGTTATCGTTGAGCTAAGACAGACATATGTCACACTTTAAAGGAGGTATCGTATTTTTTATTCTTAATAATATAGAAGTTTAAGTAGAGCTCTGCCACAGACAGACACATTGTCTTTGACAATAACTTTATGTGACAGATTATTAATAATTAAATAAGGTAATCGGAGCTTATCTTTCATTTAAATTTGTATTCATATACATACGAAATGATTTTGATTAAATGAAATTGCTCCTCAAATAATCATTTTACACATTATCAAAACTCATTTTAAGATGTATAAAATAAATTAAATTTTGAAATTCAAATACGTATATCAAGCAGCGTTAAGTGAAATTCACTTGAATGGCTTTTAGAAACTTTATTAGAGTGATTTAAACCTTTTTTTATTCCTACATTACCTCTTCGAGAAATCAAATCTATTTCAAAAACAGATAACTTGTTACATGATTACCTTTATGCTTGAGAGGCACTCCACAGCATGCTTATGGAAGGAGATAGGGTATCTACAGCTAAAGTGGCACTTCAACAGCATGTAATGCATAGCGGTAACACTCACGTCCTATTTTGTATCTGTTATAAATGGATTGCATACAAAATAATGTAGATGTTTCCTAGCTCATCTGACTATTTATGAATGTTGTTAATAACCTGCACATACAAAACAAAGAGTACTCAAACATATATACTATTCTGGTTTGGTATTCAGACAGGAACCTCATATGAAGACATTTGACAGTTTGATTGATTGTAAGGTAGGTGTCTACCAGCCTTCCGGACACTTCGGTCGATGCGTTTTTTTGATTATTTGATACAAGCTTTCAGAGAACTCCATTAGTCAGCAGATGTATTACTTACTATAGCAAAAAGGGCACAAATAGCGGTAGATGTGGTGGCTGAGAAAGACATGGGAAAGAAACTTTAGTTCTACTTCTAAGCGGTAATGATGTCAGTAACGGTAGGGGTACAGTGACAGCTAGAAAATCAAGTACTGTGCGCTCAATAAGAAAACCAGAAAACACTCGTTATGTTTTGGCCGCATCAAATTTAAATAAAAATCTTGTTAGATATAGATATAGATATTTCTTGCATTTGGAGCGTGCATGTATGTACAATGCAATATTGAGTTTAGAAGGCTACATCATTGATATATCTGTTTTTTTATGTAGGGTTTCCTTATTTAGGTATTGCAATTCGGGCCATCGGATCAAACATTTTTATTGTTCAATCATCCTAGCAGAAAAAGCAACAATAACTTGGATATACTGACATATACTCAATAACAGAGAATGCTTGATGAGTCAAAATAATAGGGTTAGCAGCATGTGAATTGTTGTCATTTTGGTCCCATTTATAATGTAGGTTCCAGACAGAATTGATTTTAAACGTTGACATATCCCAACCAGAATATAAAGAATCACAAATTACTATGATTACTTTCATTAGTGGTAATTCTTTCTCATTTGTTTTCTAATTACGTATTGCAATTTCGTTGAGAGGCATAAATATCAATTTGTCTAAGAGATGTATGTCTATAAATGCTATTTGAGCTTATCTATCCTTAGATTATCAACTTTCATCATTGTCTGTGCATTAGAAATTAATTGTGTTTATCTATTTTTCATTATGATTAGAGTTCGCAATAAAGAAGATTATATGTAAAGTAATTTCAAGTTAGAAACTTGTTATATTACTGTAAGTGAACTTAACCGTTTATGAATTCATGAATATTGTTATTGAATAAGCAGATTGTTTTCTTGTAATTTGGAAACTTAATTTGGTTACTCGTATTTCGATGCTAAATCTATTCATGTTCACAAATATGAATTAAATCGCCTGAGTTGATTTGAAATTTCCTATAGTTTATTAGTGATAATCAAACCGTTAGATTTCGTCACTAAAATCTTCCATCTATTTCATACATCAATGTTTCTCTTAAAGTGAAAGGTCATTTGGTGAAGTCAAATATGGCAAAGTTATTGAGAGTTAGCAATAATAAGTGCTTAAAATGACCATTCTAGTCGGAGCCGATATTCTTTATTGATACTTGAAAATAGATGTATTCAATATTTAAGGTATATTTCGTGTTACATATGTAGTTAAAATATCATTCATAGAAATTGGGCATGTGATTATGATTTTTACATATCAGCTGTCATTAAAAACAAACTGTTATTGTCAGGTTGCCACGAAAAGAGTTTACCCTGGCCATTAAGAAAATAAGTTGCAATAAAAAGTGTTAAGAGATATCTTGGTATGAGTGATCATAACATAAATTTTTCCAATGCACAATTTTAATTACATTTACATACCAATTTAAACATGTGCAGTGCTTCAGCGGGTTTAATGCTACACTTCCTATTCAAAGATAATTTTCCATAACATCATTAATTTTTAAGATTTCGTGTACGCCATTTTAATTTTATTTTTACTTAGTTGAATTAAAGATTCTCCTCTGTAACAAATATGACTCTTTTGCACTGTCCTTTAAAATATATTACTTTGCCCCTAGAAGTTTGAACAGTCCTGAAGGTCAATCATGTCGGAAGGAAACGCTAATTCATTCTGACATGGAAAAGGCATTAATCGTTTAGAACTGATGCAATTTATCGGCCATTTTGTCGTTTAGGATTTCCAAAACAGCACAGAATCAATATTTCTTTGAAACATGTCACTAATCGAATTTCTAGCATGTGTGGCTGTCCTCTGTGCTATAACTATCCAATCACGTTATTCAGCTTTAACCGAAAAATATTTATGATGTTCTTATCCAAATAAGAACGCGATAAAGGCAAATATGTGATGCCTTAACCGCAGTGCCAATACATTATGAAATCGTTAGGAAGCGATCAAGAAGTAATTTGTATAGCTTAAATAGAAGTTTAGTTTTTTTATATCATCCCGTTGGACAGATTTTAGTTTTAGTAATTATTTTGATATTATATTTCTCTTCTATACCCCTTTTTTAATCTGAAATTAATGACTTTCAGTAAAGAAGCAGATATTCATGAGTCCCTTGACTACTTGACAGCCTTCTGTTCCGTCCCACTACTGTCACTTTCCGCTTCCTTCCCCATCTTTCATTACAGTTTAACCTGTCGCTTCTCCCTCCAAAACTGCACATTTGACATCGATAAATACCGGATTAGAAAGTAAAAGGGGTGCTCTATTGTGGAATGAGGGAAAATCGTTCGACATCAGACATTTTAGCCAGTAAACAAAACTCTAAAATGTATCTTCTAACTACATTAAGTGAGTATCAAATGTCCTTAGTTTAATAATAATCTCAGGATCATTTACATGTTGCTTCAGACATATACTCAATACATGTATGTACATTGGTGTATGCTATCTCGAGAGAAATATGATTGTGTGTGTTATTGTCTGTTAACTTCCATTTGTCGTCGAAATTAATATGTTATATTATTTATCGACCTGTCTGGTCAACATATAGTGTTTCTTTAGATGAGTATGCTCCACTGAGTGTTAATAAATGCCTACAGTCGATTCTTCCTCGAAGGGAATGCAATGGAGTTACCTAAGCGTAATACTGAATTATCATCCATGACATCTGCATCTTGTAAGTGAAGGTAAACGTAAAATATGCAACTTGTTACTAAGGGTAAATGCAGCAGTAAAGGGTTATTCTAAAATGCTTTATAAAAATTTGCTAAATATTATATTTAAATCGTTGAAGTACATATATCCAAGCATTAGCTCAAACCTAATTCCACTTTTAGCAGTAATGGCCTACGTTTAAACAACTGTACTTCATACTTTGTAAACTATTTCTTGAACGATTCCAATAACTTTTGGTAATGTAATATTATCAACTTTTGTGATAATAAAACACCTGTCCGTTTTAAGAAAATTTGGAAAAATTATAGGTGTGATATAAATTTCTTTCAAGAAAAAATCTTTTAACCAAGAATGTGTTGAGAGAGATATTCACAGTGAAATATATGGAGAGCAACCGATGAATGAAGACAACAACTGCTTGCAATGCCAGATTTATCTCCTGCACCCATCTGCTATACACTCTGCACATCTGTTTCTTTACAAAGAAGCTGCTACTTTACATCTTACTTAGTCATGCGTGAGATAAAGGGGCTAAATTTGGAAACATGTTTTTTGTTGACTTATTTCCTTTTTTCAAATGCCATACCATGGATTTTGAGAGGTATTTTTTCAGTTACACCTCCTTTTCACATTTACACAATAATTTTAAATAAATGCTCAGGAATGTGTTTAATCCAAGCTTACTACTGATTGTATTTACGGCAAGCCTGGTTGTGTTTATTAAGGGGCCGACGGTTTTGAAAATATATGCTAATTAAAAAGCTGCCAGCGACGGGGAAGTGTGTTTTCATTTTCATAGCTTTTCAGCATTCGTTTTGTTTTTTTGTCAGCTGGATTTCACTAAATATTGCAGATGAGAATGTTTCATTAAAAGGTACATGTAGTTTCCCTACAAAAACCTAACTTTGCAGGTATAATTTTGCGAGATTCTATCTATGTCTATGGCAATCAGTTTGATAAATCAATTAAACTCAATTACTCGGAACTACGTGCACGTCCATTAAGCAAGATGTTGAAGATATTCCAGACAAAATATTGGCGTGATCACAGAAATGTATAATTGCAATGTAAATATATGTGCATTATTATGCCTGATATCATTACAAAACATCGAATATTCTTTTCTCTAACAGCACTCGAGAATGCAATTTCGGTTATGTAACAGAGCATAAAGTGATAAGTGTTATATATAATACACATTAGAAATATTTTGAACTAATTTGTATATGTTACCATGGACACTTCTCTGTTAACTTCATCTAAAGAGTTATTTTGATCACTATAAAAACGCAGAAATTATAATAGTTTAATGATATCTCCTAGTCAAGAAATGTTAAAGTAAAACAACTTTATTTGTTTATTTTTGTTTTGTTGGTTTTTATAAAAATGATATTGATAAACTCTCTATTTGCAATTGATAAGAAACAACACAAAGGCAACTATTAAACAAAATAAATTGCGCAAGTATAAAAAGAAGGCTGCTTATTGATTTTCTAGTTCGTGACACGTCTCTAAATTCCGATTCGAATATGTTCTTCAAATCATGTATCACCTGAAGTGCTTTTAAAGGCCAGGTAGCATTCTTGATGACAAAAATAAAATGAGGTGCAAAGGAAATTGGTAACTGTGACAAGCAGCTATAATGAAACGTTAATTTGAAAGGAGATAATTGATTTTGAAATCGAAACAAAGGGGAAAGGTCTAACAATTCTGACACGGAAAAGGCATTTTTTCACGTTAAACTGTCGAGAGTAATTGGACATTATTTCTTATTCAAAGCAGTTAAAACATTGCAGTGTTTAAAGTATCGTTGATTGAAATAGATGGATGCTGTTTCGAAGCAACTAAGAGGGCATTAGATTTATAACTTAGTGATTATAACACAAAAAGGACCTGGAATCATTTTAAATGAAATATACAAAATATGTCTCTTCTTCATGCATTATGTTCTTACTTACTAAAGCTGTAATTGATATCTGTTCCCAAACGAAGATCGACGGAGTCATCAGGCACCGGCAACTCGAAACTCTTTAAAGAATATTGTCATTGTGATCCTACGGTCTGAAGACGTTTTCAAAACAATGGGGGCGTTTAGAACCGAAAACGTTATTAAGGACATAAGAGTGTAACGACACACGATTGATATACAGTCTACACTATCGTGGTTACATCTGAAAATCGTCAGATGAGCGTGGCGTCCGGTTACGTAAATCAAACGATACTGTCTTTGGTATGTATGTAGTGACACTTTTTAAGCACTAATATTCCAACCGACAATATCAGCGAATAAAGGAAAGTCAATATAAGAAGAGAATTCGTTTGTATGGTTATGTTTTGTGAAAAGGATTGTACCGGGCAGGTCAAACAGTTATTGACTCTTGTTTATGGGGCATAGTGCATTGTGCAGTAGGATTTATAAGAAATTGATTTACAGGTATGTTCCATGGACATGTAAAAACTGTTCCCAAATAGCAACTGCGTTGAATACCGAAAGCATCCTGGGATCATTTATACTAACGTATCTGTGAAATAATCTGTCCATAATGAAATTAGGAACATCTACCATCAAGTTGCACCAATGCAATGTATTTTTATGATTCTTAAATCGTGCTTCAGTGCAGTAAACCTGTCTAGGATTAGTTAGAGCAGGTATCATATTACTCCCTCTCTCGTTGTAAGATGGCTGTTAGCTATCAGGTAACCATCCATTACCATCACGACCTTCTGCGTAAACATTTTAAGATATCAACATGGGGGGCTGACATCTGTGTTCAATAAACATTAATTTCTCTTTGTTTTTAAACTGTTCACTGAACACAAAGTGCAGTCTGTCACAATAACTTCTGAATGATGGCATGTGTTTAAATTATAGAACAATGCCTTGCCTTGTTTACTGGATCATTTTAAAGTTCGTAAAACAAACCCTGTATAACTACTTACCTCCATCACTTCGAACTGTGTCACTTCGTGTGTTTTAACTGGTAATAAACATTGTCCCAATATTAAGAAATTGCTGCTTAGTAAACAAAAAATATATACTGGGTCTACAGATACTATGTGTAAGTCAATTGTTCGAATATTTATTTGCTCAATCTGTTCCGATTGAGGACACCAGTTGATTGCAGCGACCCTAACTTCATGTTACCCCTATATCAAAATGTACCTGTGAATATTTGTTTATTGTGTGTAAATTATTATTTAGAACATTACGAGAATTTTAATTTAGGTAACTCATTTCAAAGGCCATTAGGGCGCTATGACATTCTTCAGAAAATTTGTTTGAAATGTATCCTTTTAGTGTCAATTTCAATATTTTAGGTGACTAATACACTAAAAAAAACACTTTCAAAACAATATAGTTTTCTAAAAATCATTTTAAGTTATTAAGTCAATGTTTTGGAACAGAAACAAGTTTTCCAGCACAATGTATTTTAGAAATAGGCTTAAAAATGTCACAGGCCAGAAATTAATAAAACAATGACAACAATCTTAATTAAAAAAAAACGGAAAATGTTTATAAGCCTTATAATATCTTTGAAGATATATCCTTTAAGGATGAGGACATTAAGTTAACAAGCTTTTACATGATCTGCTGTGTAGTTAAAACAACAAGTATATTTATTCGTCACAAAGAATCTTTATAACGCAAACGTTGGTGAATAAACAAATACTCCAATAAGATTTCAACTGCAAAACAAAACAGTAATACGTGCGTTTCTAAAGATAAGCATAACGAATTAGAGTCAGTGTATGCAAGTAAACATCAAAACTAGTGACTAACACAAAAATCAAATAATATCAAAACCAGTGTCAAACATAGGAAATGATATAGATTCAAGGTTTTCTTACATCCTGTTGATAAATGTGTATTTGCATTGGTGAAACAACTTGTTTACCAGACAGCATCTGTTTTACCTGTCAATTAGACTGGTTTGTTTTATATTTTACTGTGTAACTTTGAAGATAGAGGAAGTAAAACACAATTGTACTTTTTCGAAATCTCGAAAAACAAAAATGAAGTGTACGTGCTCTGTATTTCATTATTCTATCACGTAGTAACAAAGACAACATGTACATGTATAACGAGGATATCATGCGTCACTAGTGAAAATACCTGCTTCATTCCGTCCCTAATGAAAGTAAAACTATTTCAAACTGAAAACAAGGTTTTCTGTAAATCATATGCCTCCGTGGTCGATAAAGTGGTGATTTATCGTAACCAAGCATATTAATCCAGTTAATCCTTTAGCAGTATGAAAATTACATTTTGAACTGGGGGCGTAGCTCAGTGGTAGCGTGTCCGCTCCTCACCCGGAAAACCGGAGTTCGATTCCCGGTCGCTCATACCAAACGACGTTAGAAGATGGGAGTTGTTGCTGTCTTGCTTGACACTCAGCATTGTAAAGACAGCACAACGCATTAACAGGCGCTGTACTGTGGCTGCCGGGTGCTTCGGCACAAAACAAATTTCCGATATGTATGTTTACATCCCACTTAGACTTCGTTGTCCATGACAACCCTTAATAAATGTGTCCTGCTCATTATCGATATCGGGAACTCTGAGGCCAAAAGAATCCTGACATCCGATGCAAGGACATTTTCGTAAACCTTTCCTACATAAGGTTTAAACAAATTTACAACAACATAGGCATTGACGTGAACTGAAAGTATAAATAATCAAATAAAACAAGCTGGAAAACAATCATAATACCTACACGTTTTGCGTGAATCAAAATATTAAAAATACCTTTTAACACTGTAGACTTTCGTTTGCACTTGAAATAACAAAACCAAAAAATAAACATTATATGATTTTTGTTGCATTACAACTTTTGTTATGTTGGGAAAATAAGTTTAGAAATATCAACAACAAAAAATGAATACTGATACGTAATTAATTTGTGTTATAGATAAGCTATAAAATTTGGGCTAAACTGGGAATGAGTACCTTTCTATTGGAAATCCGAGTGAAACGTTTCTTAAGCAGAACCCACTGTAAAAATTCAACTGTCTAAGAGAACTCTAATAATGTGTCTCACACCTTCAAAATCCAAAACGAAATGGACAACCTGTGAAACTTTGTCTTGAAGCAGGCTCATATTCATGGAGTGCACGAAGTTTGCAAGCCCAAAACATTTACTTCGTGACATGCAAGAAGCACGTGCTCATACAACCTTTATAGTTCTACACCTTTCATTCATAAAACAGTGAAGGGGCCCTTGGAAAGTTATTAAATAATTGAAATTTTATTTAAAAGTATTAATTTGTTTGATTGCACTCGGATCAAGTGAGAGAGTTAATGAGCATGCATCGGATAACGGCAGAGACAATGCAAGGCCAATAATCAACATCATGAATTATAGCGGAAGAAGGGCTGTTGAAAGGGTATTGAAATACATGTATATCTGAATTCAACTATGTCTTTAAATGTCAATTTTGTTATCTTTTTTTCAACATAACTGCTGATGTGTTTAAAAAATGTAGGTTTTCATTGTTGAAGGTAAATACAATAACGTGAAAATTTTGAATGCAGTTGAACATAAGACCTTTAGTGTGATATTATAAATGATTTGTTTGAACTAAAGGAAATATAAATATTTTAATTCCTTACAAAATAATGAAGTATTTCATGAACTAATGAATATTCAAACTGGGAACCTGATCTTTATATCAATGTCAATTACAACTTTTCAAGCTCTTGTCAGCGTGATATCCCATGAACGATAAAACAAAACTATAGGTAGGCCTTTATGTACCAAAAAGATAAAAACTTCTAAATGGGTTTTATAGGATCTCCTTAGGCGGCGGCAAACTCCCAATGCACTCTTAAGTATTGATTAAAAAGACCGACTTATTGTTTTATGAAGACGAGACAATCTCCCAGAAATATGCCATTGCAGCTGTTCTTTAGTTACACAATTTCGCCAACTTGATTATCTTCTGCAAAAAGCAGACATAGCGACTACTCTTGCTGGACTCTTATGTTAATAATAATATTGGATATTTAGGCGCACATTTCCATTCACTAGTGCGTGCTCAAGGCGCTACCAACATTATTACCCTGGTCTAACCCAAGCTGACAAATTTGTCGCTAGATTGTCACCACCAACACAACTCTTCAGCAGGTACCAATTTCCTGCTGGATGAACACATATGTGTCAGTGTAGGGCAGGGAATCAACCCTCACAATGGGCGGTTTCTCATACAGTGACCCGTGCCAGTTGATGCTGAACGATGCTGAAAGCCGTCAACTGACTGTGCATTGCACAGTGCCACGTGTTATCGGCACTCTAACATGTTCGCAGATGTGATTACCTTCTCCCACATAAATATGTTTGTCTTGTATGGTTTAAAGAAGCCATCTCTCTGGGTTCACACAAGTTTGAATGTACCTTTGACGTCGTTCATTTCCAGTGCAAACACACACACACACACACTGACATTGAATTCCTATAATTTTGCACCATATATGGAATGGAATGGCGGAGTGATATGAATCTTGTTTACACACGTTGATCGAGTGAAGAAATGTTCTCTTTCAAAAACTGCGTTTATTCAAAATGTTCAATTAGCTATACAGCTTACACGATGTGCTAAGTGAAGCGCACACTATAATAGACTCCTTTCAAAAAAGGACGGGAGTTTGTAATAGTTACCGACTGAGACCAAGGTGTTCAAGTTAGATGAACCCTCGTGCACGTGAATCATGAACGCCGAGGCCGTTAGGCCGAGGTGTTCATGTATCACGTGCGTGAGGGTTCATTTAACTTGAACCCTAGGTCGAGGTCGGTAACTATTTTACACACTAGATCCTTTGTTGTGTTCGAGTATTCATTATTCATTCTTACTCATATTGTCTGCACAATGCACGTGCCGAGGTGTTCATCAGACAAAGCGGATGTTATTTGCCATTATGTGAATCGATGATAATTTGATTTCCGAAATTTATTCATATTCAAAGTTTGCTTTGCTAATCAAAGAAGGTCACTAAAATTGCAATTTACCAATACAATACATTACAAACTTTGCACTCCAAGCATAGGTTCGAACGTGTGACCTCTTGATTTAAAGCCCAGTGACTTATCCATTAGACCACAGAGGCCGGTTGAAAATACAGGACGTTTTTCATTACCTCATGATTGAATGTCAATTTTTTCCTGAGAATAAACATCACTGTGAATGATTGTTTATATATTTGATAATTCATTTCATTGGTACCAAATATTTATATTCATATTAATCTATTGTGGTAGCTTGTACGGTCCCGCACGGATTTCACGTGCAGCACGAGAGGCTCATGCCAATGTCAGCTACTTGAAATAGACATTGTTTCTCCAATTAGAGTCAATGTTTCACCTTCTCATTATATATAATAAAGTTATGCATTTCAGTATTATCAAAACTGATTTTATGTTGAAAATGGATTAATATAGCGTGGAGGTAGTGTGTAAAGAGTTATCTGCCATATGCATAACGTCGTGTCATGCTGATGTATCCTCGTCAAAATATATAAACAACAATTGTTATGTTTTGATTGTAATACGTGTCAATTCACCATTTATTGATCTCGTGTGTGTACATCGTGAGTATTAGGTTGTCCTTGTTGGGCAATCGAACGCATCATTGATTGTAATCATAACTTGAAAACTTTCAAGAAACTTTAATAGATCTCGGTCCATTCGTTCAGATATACTTTTCAAATTAAGCAAATGATTATTGATCAGAGAAATGTTTCACACACAAATATACTGTCTGGTAAATTTCTCTTTTAATAAGGTTCCATTGCTAAGTAGATATTGCATATTATTTGATTTGATGTGAGACGGAGGATTAAAATTGTTCCGGTGAACGCGACTTGAAAACGTTCACACGGGTATGAACGATTTTTTGGAGTTTATGAGAAATAAACCTATGAAACTTAGATCACATGACCAGGCCCTAGACCAATGAACGTTCGGAAATGAGTGTAAACTTCCGGGTGTGAAATTTTTTGAGAATATATACAATTAAAGGAAACACAGTTTGTTGAAGCAAGTTCCCACCAGGAGACGGTACCGGTTAATAGTTTAAACAGATTATTACAAGATAACTGGGCACATGAAAGTTGTGAATTATGTGAACGTTTCTTTAAAGTATGAACAAGGTGTTTGAAATTTGGTAGGTTATTTAATCAATCAAAATTATAAATAAATGTTTATTTAATAAAAACAGCAAAAATCGAATAAAGCCTGCAGACAAGATGGCTGGAGTTTACAAAATGGGCCGGATCTGATCTGTATCAAAATACTGTTAAGAAGGACAACCTACCTGCCAAATTATACATTTTAAAACTTGAATTTCTTTACGTTCAACATCTATGACCCAACTAATATTTTGAATATATATACCACTTGTTGATTTTATTTAATATTAATAAAACATTTTAAAACTTGGCTAAAAAAGAAGCGCTATATGCTGTATTATCATCAGAAGTATGAATACATGAATGAAACATATCTTAAATATAGTTCCTTAATTTTAGCAAAAACCATATCGCCTGATGAACACTGAAGCGAAGACGTTGTTGCATTTTTGGACAAAACGAAATGTACATATGTCCCTGCTCGACATAGAGTAGTTTATGGTATTGGAAACAAAGATACAAATGTGTCTAGAACACTGAAAACTGCTATTGGGAAGGTTAATCGTAAGTATGTTAAGAAGTTGTGTTGAGAAATGGTTATGATGAGTGCATTAAAAAACATAATTCATTATTACTTATACCACCATCTTCTCCACGGGACACATTAAGGACGAGATTAAGTGTAATAATAGTTTTTTCTATGCATCAGTATGAAAAAGAGGAATAAAAACTGCACTGTTTGAATAAAAATGTGTAGAAATGATAAAACCTGCCTGATATTAATTCTTATGCAGATCTTGTTTCCCATTATCAAAATGTTGAAATTGTCCGGTTCGCCTAACTATCAAATTGTGCATTTCTTTCCAAACAACATTTCCTAATGAAACACGAAAAGTCATAACAACAAAGCAACGATATTTACTGATTAAAAACTTCGATGATGAGAAAAATGCGCAAATAATGGGATGGTTTCCAGAAAATGCAAATGCAATCAAAATATCAATCCCTTCGACAAATACGGTGGAATTAAAGTACATTTAAATCAATGCAAATCGAACAACGTGTTCATTTAAACTTAGCAATTGTGAAATGTCAATCTAATTTTTTACGGAAAGTGTGTGAGCTGAAGTAAAAATAACTGTGAATATACATTGTGGGGTTGGTTCCCGATAACATTTGAAAGAGTTGCAATGACTTAACACAATATAATTTTTATCTTCAATGTTTTTCAAAAGTTTAGACTGTTTTGACATAATAAGGAAACGATAAACTTGGATAACGAACATATTTATAGTACTTTAGTATAGTACTTTAGATACACACACATTTAAGAAACATTATAATCTTAAACGTTAAAGATTCTTTCTGAAATGATGAATATCATTGATTAGAATTTCATTTCAAAATTTGTATCTGATGTGTAAATACGATTTCATTTTTCCTTCTTCTTCTAAAGTTTCGCATTTGTTAAACAGATGTATGCAAAATGTTTTGCAAATACCAAGTTTTAAAAACAAATTTCAGACAGACAGTGAATCAATATGAAGCATATTTGAGGCAGAGGTATTATAAGTTGACAAGTTTTTGTAAACAAACATCATAAAACAAATATGCTTAAAATATATATAAACAACATTTTGTTGTGTCCAAAAGGTCCAAATTATGTTTCATTAGAGTAATTTAATGTATTGACATCATAAATTATGTATTCAAAGAAGAATGTGATTGGTTGTCACCTGCACACAAAGTAATGTATCAAGATAGGAATGGCAATACATGGGCTTAATAAATAGACGCATATCTTTTTCAGTTGTGTTTGCTTTTCATAAACATCATTTGCTTTGATCCTGTGCCGAGTGAGAGAGAGAGATAGAGATCGAGAGGGAGAAAGAGTGACAGACAGAGAGAGAGAGAGAGAGAGACAGACAGACAGACAGACAGACAGGATATATACAAGTGCTAACCATCTACATATACCACAGTTGACATAGAATTATTGTTCACTCGGCATGTAAAATTGAATACTTTAGCAGAAAAATTGTTTCGTTCACATGACCATTTAAAATATATAAAAATATGCTTGAATGCAATAAACTATATACGTAATAAGTACACGTACATGTAGTTTTGTTGTCAATGTGTTTTGTTTTTATCTGATTAAAGGTTCTGTTTTATCCATCATATGCTGAATTTATTTGCCAACCAAAGAAGGGTATTATCATTTTAGTCATGAATAAATAATTAATACAATTATATTTTCATAACTCGAAAACTATACAGTATCAGTCCCAAAATGGTGGTAGAATATAATTTTCCTCACGCAGATATTGTAAATTTATGATCCCACACAGGTATTTAATGGTTATGAAAGTGTAAAAATGTATGTTACTCTCGTCCAAAAGCACTCAGTATTTTATTAGAGGGAAAGACATTTTTCTTTTAAAAAGTGGATAACTTGATACAAAAATAAAATGTTTTAGCCCTTTTCATATTTGTTGTTTCACTCCATTTCTTACACAAACAATAGGGTCGAATTACATAATTTTCTGTCATAAATCATGCACTTTAGATGTTGATTGATATTTTGCATGTGTGAAGATTTATAGTTTTATGTTCACTTCTTCCAAAGATTTGTTTTGAAGGTTTTTAATTAACATCAAAAGAAACATAAAAATACTTTGAAGAATTGTTTCACTTTAATAAAAATCAATCCTATGCTCATGACTCAACATAATAAAGATCGCATATTCCAAACAAAATATGCAAATATGTATTTGAATTAAATAAAAGGTCTCAAAATAATGTGTTAAAAAGCAAATGCCATCAAGTGCAAATTAAATTCAATTGAACATGAAACTATTTCATTTTAATATGTAATCATTTTTAATTGCATTTTTCTGCACTTAAAGCAAGTTTACTTAGGTGTATGTTTTGCTGTGTTCAATTTGAAAAACAAGTGAACAAGAGCATTAGTAGAATATACAGGTAGATGAGGGAATATGCCTCATCTGTGACACCTCTCTGCTTTTTTCACAATGACTGCCGAGTCTCGGAAATGTTAGTTTTAACACTCTGCCGGCATGTTTGCTTGAATTTTAAGGCAGGTAATGATCAGAATACTAATCTTCCTTCCATTTAATACTATTTTATTTCGCTCGTTTTATACAAAATCATTAATTCGTTTAGTAAAAATAGTATTAAATGGAAGGTCGATCAGTATCCTCTATATTTCTATATTTTTTTTATCAGTTCCTGAAATGTATTTTGTCACGATATTATGTGAATGATTTCAACTGTTTGAAACTAGAGGACAAAGAGGAACACGAATACCATCTATTTTGGCATGAACCAGTGAATCGACCCTAAAGTACTTGAAATAAATCTAAGTATTAATAGTTGACCGAATTTGTCCTTAGAGTACACCATAAAACTATCTCTATTGCTTCCATAAATAATAGAAACCAATGTAATTCGACTAACATCATAACATGTTAGTGCAATTGACATGATATGGATTCAAGAGTTTCGACATTTTATTGATAAATGTGCGTTTTCAATGGTAAAAATATCCTTTTATCAGATAGCATCTGTTGAACCTGTCAGTCAGACTGTTACTTGATATCCGACTTTGTAGCTTACAAGATAAGAGAATGGGAAAATAGATGTTATTTGTCTGCATATCCTTATCTTAAAACAGTGGAGGAGCCGGAAATATCCTTACGTGTATTTTGGGTATTCCTAACCTTTAAGCAAATTATATATTGCCTGCATGGGTTACGAATTGTCTGTACAGAAATGAAAATTAATAATTTCCAATGCAATGGAACATACATGTACGAGGAATAAAAAACCTCAAAACCGAAATTAAGCAAAATGTAAATGTAAGCTTATTGCGAAATTACATTTTGAAAGCTGAATTTAAGTGGTAGAAATGGGAGGGGGAGGATGTCAGGGTGTTTACTGATATCGTAAATGTATCGTAAATGTTTGCAAAGATGTGTATGATTATATGTATATAAGTCATTATTTTCTGACAATGTTAAATATCCTCAGCCGGTTAACCGGAAGTTTATGCCGGTATATTTTTATTGTTTTGTTACGATTCGTTGAATGTGAAAGCTCATTACACAAGCCAATCAGCCATAGTCAGGGGACAAAGAATGAAGATTCACATAAAATCCATTGACGGCCATTTTGTGTGAACACCTTATATTCATGTTGAGTAAGAAAAAGGAATCGCATGGCTAAACTTTACGTTATATGTTTGAATTATTACTGCTCCTTTTAGTTTCAATACATTGTCTTTCAATTGAAACAATTAATTTTCATTTTCCTGACATTACCTTATATTCCCCCTACTGGCTCTTTAAGTATTTAATTATCTTATCTTAGACATCTTCAATGCTGGTCCAGTTAACGCCTCATTGGTAACAGGGGATTAAAGATTGAATCATCACTGGGATCCAGACACAAATGAAGACTCCATGTTCTTGGAGCACAAACATTATCCAGTTTCAAAGAAGTTCAGAGCTCAACCTTTGGCTGGCAAAATCATGACGATCATGTTTAGGGATTACAGGCGTATGATATTTTCATGTATGGAATATAATCCACCAAAACTTCAACAAATGAGCCCACTGTGTTGATCTACTACAACAGTTGAAATCATCAATCAAGAAAAAAGAGGCGCGGTATGTTGACTGCTTCTGCATGACAGGTACAAGTATGTAAGTGTAATCATAAACAGGCTGTATGTCAACAATTTAATTTCGAACAACTTAACATCTACAATACAGATCTGACTCCTTCGTCAATGCGTAAAACTAAAACAGGTAATTGACGAATTGGATGATGTCTGTTGGAAAGCAATTCGTTAATCATGCAAACTATTTTGTTTTGTTTTTTTTTGTATATATTTTCAGGCAATATGTAGTTTATACAGCTAAGCGCACTGTTTGAAATCTTTCATATGCAATCATTAATGACCTAATTTCACACAATCTTTTTTTGCGTGAAGGAAAATAAGCCAAAATGAAAAAAATGTCTGAAAGGAATCTGGAGAAAGTATTTGTAGGCTTAACTTCATTTTTCAGAAATTAAAATGCCCTTTTCTTTCAAATTAACATCAACTCTATGAATAATGAAAAGTCATTACCGCAAATCAAAGATATAAATTTAATTTACTTCCTGTTTTGATGAATAAATGTTGAAATAGTGGAAGGATTTACAGAAACTGAATATGCAATCGCAGCAACAATGTCTTGTTCAAATACACTGGAATAAACACAGATTGGAATCGATTTCACGTGTCTCTTAAATTTGGTAATTCACATTTCATGTTGTAGTGTAAAGCTTCACTATTTGTTGAAAAGATACTGATTCAAATCAACTAATACCGTGAAAGGGTGTTTACGGTTTTAAATTCATTGGCATGATTTACTGTTAATTTTAAAATGAAACGACACGATTTTCCTTCTATTCAATATTCCCCCATATTTATTTTACTTTTAATAAAATCATTCAGTATTATGAAATATTTTGAAATAATGTGTTCCTGGGCATGTTGTCATAATTGCATGTTGTTAGGTAAGCTTATAGTCTATACTACGTGTTTCATTGTTTCAGACACTGTGTCTGGTCAACTACTAAATCTTAGTAGTCTTTTCCGGAGAGATCAATGTCATAAAATCTCAGGACTTCTGAAAATAAGTACTTCAGTAATAAAATACACCGTGAAACAACGCATCGCTGAGTTTTGTGACCACTTTTAGTATTACCTCAATATTACTTCAGGTTTGCAATTTCTTCCCTTGAAGGTCAATCATTATCTCTACTGTTTGATATTATATCCTTTTTTCACTTATCTGATTAACTCCTACAAATCACGAGATTGAAAGAAAATGAGAAAGTATCATTTGATTTAGCTGATTGTTATATCGAAAATAATGATTTGCCAATTCCAAATTATAGAGATTTTTGTTTTAAAATAGGTATATTTAGGGCAATATTGAGACAGGAGTCATTTGTGAACAAATGATTCACAAGTATCAAAATCATATAAATTATGAAAACATATCTTATATCAGTATGCACACTTTAATTTGTCTGAAACAATACACTTTGTATTGAGGAAAACTTTACTGCCGATTATACCCTCAGATGCAAATATCACCCTAGCAATTATTGATATGTTTCAGTTATTTTATTATATCATTTGTAGAACGTATTAGCTTCTCTTCTCTATAGTCAATTGCTTTTTAATGTTAATTTTTTATTGTGTAATAGGATTGTTATACAGAAGGGACCTTTTTATGCTTTTGTTGGTAAAAAGTGTCAAACTCTTCATCAGACACTTATATTCAATAATGGCTTATCGGTTTCTTATTCTTACAGCATATGCCTTCACTATTCACTATCATTGTCATCAAAAAAGAAAAATGTTGTTCATCCGTTTATGTCACATATTGAAATTGATCGGTCTCATCTAATTGTTAATTTCTTTTTTATTGTTCATGATTTGATTTTTTTAAGACTAGAATCTTGGGAGAGTCTTACTTTCCTTATAATATTTTATACATGTACATGTATCTGCCTTATCATTGTAAATAACTGTCCTTGGATTAACCGTCTATATCTATATCCCTTCTTGTAGGACAAAAAGTAACATGTTTTTTTATTTAGAATTCCTCGAATATAATTGACGACCAAAGTGTGGATAATTTTAATGACATGAGATCAATGGGTGGTAACGTACCCCTTTCTAGGGTTTTTTAAATGCAATAGACCACAGGTAAATATTTGATGTGGATAATAGATCACATATCAATTTGAATTACTTACTGATAGGTCTTTCTTATGTTACTATTATCAAAAATTGGCAGTGTGGTCGCTACAGAAAGAATTATAGGGAACAGTATTTGACCAATTTCAATATTTCGTGTCAGTTTAGGAGGTCAAATATATGTTAAATATTAAATTCTAGAACAATGTGCACTTTCTTGATATCCCGTGATTGTGTGATTATGAGAGATAAATGAGTAATTTGACAAATTAGTTGAACCCAGGTGGTCTGCGTATCGACTCAAGAGGTGGTCTGCATTATTACGATCTTCAATACGCAGACCACTCGAGTTCAACTATTTTGTCAAATTACTCATTTCTGTGCATGTGGAGATGAAAGAAACAGAAACTTACACAACTCTCTTTAAATTCAACCTGATAACTAACTTAAACTTTCTAATTCTCGGGATCTCTGGGTTTTTTTTAAATTTCAAGTTTACACTTTGGAAATTACGCACATTAAATCATTGTAGAAATCAAGTTAATGTTGTCGTAGTGTTATTGGGGTTCTTTACAGTACAAATTCATCACACTACTTAAACCATTTCTCAAACTATCATTTAAATGACGCTATAACCCTTACAATGTTGTAAATATGCAGGAATATATTGGTCAATTAGCCATTAACATTATATTTCACTTCAAATGAGTCTTTTCAGTGCATATCTACTAGTCAGCAATATTTTCATAAATCTGCTCAAAATATAACTGTGTAGGATTGTCTAATGTCTTAATGATCTTTTTTTCACATATTTGTGCTGTTATATGTTTTTTCTTAAGTTCAGCAGTTGACATTCCACATAAAAGGTATAATCCTTTTATGAAAGGATGAATAAGTCATGAAGTTTGTGAGACCTATCGAGAAATCTATTGTTTAAAACATTAAGCATAATATATTTCATGCGAAAATATCATAACGTTTCTGGGGTATTTTTGGCAAAGATAAGACATTACTCAAACATTCTGCCCTGTTGACTCCGCGATGTAAACAAAATAAGGCTACATCATTCGGCAAATCAGATGTTTGATTTCACCCGATAACAACCACATGATTTCCCGTGAACCTTGTCGAAACAAGGTATTTGTTTTTGTCGAAAATCAGCAATCTGATGGGCTGGAAAACTTTAGACATTCGCTAATTTATTTTGAGTCCAGACAAGAAAACCTTTTAGACTGTAAATACTCTAGAGTTCTACTCTATCTAGTTAAACTAAGGTAAATAGTAATGTGGAAATAAAAAGCAGATACAGGGTTTTATCTGGAGACTTGCCTTCATGTTTAGATTATATGTCTGAACATTGAATAGGTACTGAATGCAAATATTCTCCTCACATATGGATTAAAGGAATACAAAGTGTCTTCGACTGCATTGGTGCTCATGTCGAACGCAATGAAAATTCTACTTGATTTTGAATAATGCAATAGTGTATGTGCACAGAAGAATGTCTCAGAATATAAATTGCAGTGTATGTGATACATGAGTAGTAAAACAACCATTAAACGAAAGCACTTCCATTTCCTAACCAAATTACTCATACAACTCTCGGGACATGTGTTTGGTAATTTCGAAAATTAAAGGTCTGGACTTTTTGCACATAATATCATCATGTTAATGTTAGTGTAATTGGCACTTTTGCCACTACAAATTTATCAAAACCTTACTTAAACTACTCCTACAATAAACGATTTTGATCAGACTATAACCCTTGTAATGGTTATAAGATGTTAGAATATGCTTGTCAATAGCCATTTGAATTAAATTGCATGCCGTCATTATTTGAATGGAAAACAATTGAATCTCAATAAGGAAAATACTTATTTAGCTACTTCTTCCCAGGATCAAAGCTAAAATCTTTCTTTCACCATGAACAAGAAATAAACGTTTTTGGTATAGTTTTAACAAAACTGGAGTGTCTGTTCCAGAATACATCAATGCAAATGTCCTTACTCGTACCCATCTACTTCATTCCCAACAGCTTCGATGACAATGATTCGTCTGGAATAAAATTATATACAAATTAAGCATTTTAAAATGCAATACAAAATTCGACTTGAATAATACTTATAAATTGTTTATAATACCTGAAGCAACCAACGTTTTTTAAGAGTCCACTCGATTTGTGAAAATGAAAGAAAACTTCTTTAAGAAAACACCAACGAATGCAAGGATAATTTTATTCCACTGTCATTTAAAAGGAAGTCAATAGGCTGAATTTTAAGCTAAGTATGGTTTGATATGATATTTCATCCCTCTAGGAGTATTGTGAATAATAACGTGAATGAGAGATATTTGCTTGCAGAAATGAGCAAACATGATCACATCACCCTGAACGATTTGGAAACCGATATTGTTTCCATTCAAGTTATTTAACTATTCAGCACTGATCCAGATTTTGCGGATGATATATTGCTCTCCTCTCAAATTAATATCAACTTTTTGAATCATGAAAATGCATTATGGGAAATAAAATGTATTAATGTGATTTATTTGCTGCAAAGTGTGGTTGTAACGGGATTGATTTATTGAAATTGAATACGCAAATACAGCTACAATCTCTTGGCCACATACTTGTGAATGAAAGTCCATTGAAAATAATTCAATGCCGTAAAGTTGACCTTTGAAATTGAACAATTCCATTATTTTGTCAGGTTTCGATATTTATTGGAAAGATGTGGGAGAGACATATCAACTGATTTTTACAGCTCATCGTGGTAAATTGAAATATTTGCTTCCTATATCAATATTTTTCTTATATTGTGCTAGATCAATGGCAATAGTTAGGAAATATGAGAGTTGAATAATGACTTATATTTAGATGATTTTAGAAAGTTTTATAATATATCATGAATATTCATATATGGTAGGATTTATTTTGATATATATGATGTCCTTTCATATCCTTGCTCTAGAGATGATTCACTTGCATTACTACATTGTATCTCTTTGTTTGTCATGTATATAAAAGATTTGTGTATGAAACTGTCATAAACACAGTTCAAGAATACATCACATACATTGAGTGTTGACAATACCGTGAAAGTTATCAATGCCATTTTAACAATGTTTAGTATGTGTTCGGCATAAGAAGTTTCCCTGGTGTAAGAATTGAAAGGTTATGAAGTCATTTATGAACATCCCATCTTTGAACCTTATATATGAATATGGGTTAGAAATTGAAGAATTGGATTGGAATATGTTTTGAGATGTCAACTAAAACAATAATTACCTTAGTTACCTTTCTCGACGGGATAACGATTTTCTTTTTGCTACGACTATATCATTCTTATTTGTTGTTTTCAAAGATCATATGACGTCTCTTAGTCCTGGTAAGCTGCAAACGATATCAAGCTTGAAGCGCCTATATGCATACGATAGTTCCAATTAAAGTGCATACAGATTCAATAATTATGTTATAAACTCATGTCTTCAATTGAGGCAAGAAGTTAATGATAATTTAGGTCGTCTGGTTTGCATCATTCTGGATTTCTTTGTTAAAGATTGTCATTTGTATCCCAGTTTTTAAATCTATTAAGTGAAATTGCATCATGTGATTATCAGAATATGCAGGAAAAAATGCATGTTATGTATTTGTGCATTTGCTTTAAATGGTTCTTTTTCTTACAAGAATAATGGTCGGTATTTTCCAAACCACATAACACGATATTCAAAACGACAGATACCTGAATTATATACATTCTAGACTGTCCATTGCCCCTTGAAAACTGTGTTGTTTCAATGTTAGAAATAGGTTGTGTATCATGAAACCTCTGTTTCACATGTTTAGGTCTGCTGCTACTAGATATCTAACCATGAGACTTAAAAAATAAGGAAATATATAAACTGAATGATATCTTGTACGTGTCAAAAGTTATGAATGCGAGAAAGAAAAAAACTCTTTATTTTAATTTTATTTTTATCTTTAGCAAATTCGTTCTTTTCAACGTTGATAAGGAACAGTCATTCATTTAATTTGCTATGTTTAGTCTGTCTTGAAGTGATATCTTCATGACTGATAGGTTCTAACTCTCTGATCAGAATTGATGTCTAGAACTCATCATTTTGTCTTCTTAAAATATAAGGTTATGACAGAGTTCAACATAAATAATACTCCGACGACAGAAGATATCATGTAACGATATGTAGCAGTCGATCTAGATTCTTAAACTTGATAACAAAAGCTCACGATATTATTAAGTCCACAACGAAACACAACACTTTTTTGTGTACCGAAGTATATATGACTTTAATATATATCTCAAAGAAAATGAACATCATGACGTACATGCCTAAAAATATGTTGATAATATAAAGAAAACTATTAATATTAGAATTACTATTAATATTCTTCTGTCTGTGGAATTTAAAATGTCGTTGATATGATTATCTTATCTTATATTATTCAAGCAGGGCTGATGTTTTCATTGGGTCTCATATACATGTACGTCGATATTTTTGTGTCAAAACTCTAGACCATTTATTCATTTGGTGCCAGCTATATCTATCTTGTCTAATTATTACAGTTACGAAAACATTGAGAATCGTAGGCATTTTTGTCTTAAAAAATAATGCATGTGACATGTGACACGGATTCAAGCTAATTTGTTTATGTTAGCATGGATTCTGTTACGTAACAAAAAATAACTCATAAACATTACTCTGAAGTGTTTTGATCGTGATCAAAATTGAAATAAAGTTGTTTTGAAAAGGTTATTCGATTGACAAGAGGTCTTTTTATTTGAGTTTTGCATAAAGATGTAGAAGTAAACGCTCTATTTGATAACACGATGCCAATAAATAATGTGGTCTATTAATCTTGAAAAAGTATATGAACTATCATCGATATCTAATGATTTTAATAGAGACTGTTACCCGAATGTGTCCTAAGAGAAGGGAGCTGACTTCTGACTTTCTGAAACCCTATAATTGTGCTTATTATGAATTTTCAAATAACTGAGACAATCATCATCATCATCATCATCTGTATTTCCTCCTTTTGGAGATTATCATTACAAAATCTGTGGACAGTTGAAATGTATTTACAATAATTCAAAGGGTCGGAGAAATGCTAGGAGATTGACATAACTGGTTTCCCGGCTGCTGTGCTGAAATGAAGCTTTTCGGTCACAGCTAATGTCTCGTGGTTACAAGTTCTCTCTTCTAAACAGCCATTATGTCCATGACAAGGACAGCACAAAGATCTTTAAATGCAGAAGCAGTGTCATGGTCCAAGTCTACTGGGCAAGTACTACCCATCAGGTACTGCAGCACGGTCTCGTCTTCTGTAGAATGGAAAAAGGACCAATTGATAGGTTTTGTGATATGTTTCTGATGGAACGAATATCGTTGTCGATATCAACTGTGAACCTTATATCTGGATCAAGCTAAGTACAACTTTTCTTTTAAAGTTTTTGTCAATGAGATATTACATGATCACATAAACACATTCTCATGGTAGGCCTCTATGTTGCGCAACGGTTGACCGTTATATGTAGGTCTTACTTGATCCTAATCAAGCAGCACAGCTACTCCCAATGTACTCTTAAGTTTTATTGGATAGACGAACTCGTTCTCTTGTGAAATGAGACAATCACCTATAAATATGCAATGGCAGCTGTTCTTGAGTTATGCAATTTCTAGAATTGAATTATCCGGAAACCTTAAAATAAAAGACACCAGAATGACTCTTGCGCGATTCTTTTATATACTCATATCTGGCAAAGTTATTTGAGGTGATTGCCTAGGTATTCTTCATTTCAGGGATTTAGTATTGCGAATGGAATAACAAGAATGATACCAAAACAAGTTATGAAGCATCAAATAGTGTAACAAAAGAGGTTTACAATTATTTATGAAAACGATGTTCATTCAGGATTATTTTTGATAGCAAAAAATTAACACTGTGTATGATACATGTGTATTGCATGCTATATTGTGTATCATGCATATTCATTTGAAGAAGATATATATTGTCTATGGCAAATATAAAAGCCAAAACAGAGCAATCAATCTTTTTGTGAAAAAGATTTTGTACTCCTTTATACAAAAATCCAATCACAACTTGAAAGTCAAAAACTACTTCAAAAACCACTTTAACCATTTGTTTTGTAGCATCTAGTGTATTCATGTATTTAAAATATGTATTTTGTTTGAATTATAGCCTACACTTTTAAAGAAGGTTTTTATTACGTGCAGAACAAAATACTTGATGATGTTTATTTCCCGTTAGGGTTTATCAAGGGGTTATTTAAGTTGTTTTAGACATGGCGATTTTATATATCATCAGATTGTCCGTAATGGATGTTTTCGTATCTTGGTGGATAGCTTGATTGTATAATATAAATAGGCTAAACATTGCTATAAATGACTGTGAGCTGTTGATATACAAATCTTTTACTGCATGTAGAAACGCTTCTTAGGGCTGATAACGATGTTTATCCCCTTGAGCAATTCACAACATACATACAGTTGCTTACAAGCCAAGCTGAGATCAGGTTTGTATGAACGTAGGTATCTTTTGTGCTCATCTCAAGTGATAAACAGAAATAAACATGATTTATTGAGTTTTAAGATATCTCTGTATTTTCACGAGGGCCAATGTATTCATTGCACATCAAAACCCACAAATGCAACAACTATTAAGAAATTATAATGATTCAAGGTTTTCTGCATTCAATTGATAAAAGGGCGCTTGAAATGGTAGAAATAGCTCGTTAATCAGACTGCATCTGTTTTACCTGTCAGTCAGGTGGTTACGAGATATGTAACTGTGTAATGTACAGGATTAGGGAAAGGGAAAACGAATGTTATTTGTTTATAAATTCAGACTTTGAAATGTAAACGATATGCTCGATTCTGATTGGATCTTACAAGGTCATGTGATCGGTATACATTTCAATGAACCCTAAATCGCAGGTTATACAAAATAACTTTAAGTAAATGAAGTTTATACGATATCGTGCCGGAACTACATTTCTCGGGGATTCCCCTGATCTTACAGCCACATTCCAGCCTGACCCCAGTCTTGATGGTCATCACTGAGACTCACGTTTTGCAAATATTATTTTTCTGTTTATTAGCAACACTCGCCCTAATAATCTGTTTTTGATGTTTGAAGAATAAACATTAAGTTGTAAATAAATAAAGTTGTACATGTTCATCTCCAGTCACAGAAATGAGGATAGTAAGCAAAGTTAAACAATGTAATGTACATCATTTCAAAAGCATGAGTTGAGTTCCATTCTGAATGACCTGACTTGCGACAACACAGTTTCAAGGCACCCCATTCCATGCACAACAAATTAATAGTGTCGTGGAGCGCTCTCTACAGACAGTTTCGAGGCCCCCGATGATCAAAACGATGTTGCCGTGTTTGAAAACATGTACTCGTCATTGTCAATGACAGTGTCTAACATAGGCGGGCCTGCATTTGGCATTATTTCTCGAGGGACTTTAAAAAACTTTATGTTTACATTCATTGTCAAACAAACAACCCAACTTTCCCAAGCACGTCGAGCTTTTAGAACTGATACTCTACACTCGATACAGGACAGTATCAATACGCGAGTGCAAATTGTTAATTTTTGAATATTGAAATCAAACTTTACATATTTTTTAGTATTTTCCCAAAACATTTTATTGTTATTTACATGATACCCATAACGGATTATTTGTGGAATAAAGAAGTGCATCTTTTCCTTTTTTGCTATGAACTATTTTTGCATGCGCTTGAACCCGGTAGAGACCCGCCTGGGTCTAACTGATATCTAGGTCAGTGCTACAAGCAGCTAAGAAGTTACTACAGAATCGCATTTCGAATAAAAACAACTTCTGGCTTTAAATACAAAGTGTGAATTTATAAGAAATGAATTTCATAATATAGTTGTCCACACGGTTATAACCTGTTTGAAACTCGTAATATAAACTTTTGCATAATTGGCTCGGCAAGCTCGCCAAATACAAGTTTATATTACAAGTTTCAAACAGGTTATAACCGTGTGGACAACTATATTGTGAAATTAATTTCTTAATTACAGTCGTATCTTAAAATTGTAACAGAAAAGGATAATCCCCGTAAACCAGATCATGTTATATATCATTTTCTCTTAAACAGTAGAGTTTCCGCTTCAAAAGTTATCAGTGTTCTTGAAAGGTTATTTTCACAATCAAACTATTATCAGGACATACAAGGCAACGCTTATATTATTGTCAGTAAGATATTGAGCAGTGAAATCCTTCATCTTAATTTCCCTTTAAGTTTCTTAAATGCCTATCTTGAATGATAAACAAAATATGATTTTGTATTGTTTGAAGGCTTCTTATCCAACCGGGGACGTAGCTCAGTGGTAGAGTGTCCGCTCGTCACTCGTCACCCGGGAGATTGGGGTTCGATTCCCAGTCACGTCATACCAAAAGACGTTAAAAGGTGGGAGTTGCTGTCTTGCTTGAAACTCAGCATTGTAAAGGCAGAACAACGCATTAACTGGCGTTGCACTGTGGCTGCCAGGTGCTTAGGCACAAGCCGAATTTCCAATATGTATGTATTAACTGGCGCTGCACGGTGGCCTCCGGGTGCCATGGGCAGAAAACAAATTTCCGCTGTACTTGTACTTAGGACAATAAAGTGTTATTATTATTATTATCCAACCAGTCTAACAGTTAGATGTTAAAAGAATTTGCAAAATGAGATCTCTTAAAAATTAAAACCTTAAAAAGCATACGTATACATTTTGATTGATCGACACATCAAAGAGAATCAAGTTTCACTGAGCTAGCTCTGCAGTTTCTGTTTTCTGATTGGACAGTGTTATTGATATCAATATTTATTTGATACAACACAAGTAGTCAACATTGCCAATGAAAAGATGTCAATAAAATACAAACGTAACGTTGTTAATAAAATACGCGAGTAATAGGAAGGGTCGGCAGAAAATGAAAATGTCATCATAGAACAATCTTTTCATCAAACATTTGTGAAATGAAGGTCATTGAAATTAATACAGAACAAGTTTCATTTTCACTTGACTATTCACTATTTCCAATTCCCATGCTTCAATATTTGTTTAAGATATGTTGGAAGGCCCAGTCAAATGATTATAACAGCTCATCGTTGAAGCAGGATTAATTGTAAAACATTTAAATGAAAAGAATATTGATATCCAAGAACATTTCTACGTTTTTTTATGTTCTTTTAGTTTTATCCTTTTTATGTCTCTGTCTTCCGTTGATTGATTAAAATCCTAAATGTTCGAGATTGAAATAAAAAACCTGAAAAAGGCATTTAGTGATTTAGCTAATTGTGGTATTGAAATAATGTTTTGCCAATTTCAAATTGTATAGAAAAATGTTTCTTTTAGACATAACTTAATTGAGTATCTAATCGTTTGGGTTTCATTAACAAGAAATATGCAATCAACAACCCACTTTATTTCATAATACAGCGTACTGTGTCTGTATAATTTTAATCTATGAATAATATGTTAATTTGCAAAGACATTTTTACATGTTTATCAACGTTTAATGAATACTAAATAGAATTCAATTTAATGTCGTTTAATTGCGTATTGTGAACTAAGCTTAACTATTGCTAACAGTAAAAGACATGTATTAAATAATGTTTTGACTAACATTCATGATAGAAGATATATGGAATATTGTCTTGCCCGGACAGGAAATAATATTTACAGTAAATGCTCCTGAGGCCGTATTTATGTAGTCTTGATGTCTATTACGAATTGCAAGCACAGGTGTTAAGTAGATATTCCAACTGAAGAAATTGTATAACACAAGCACATCTGCCGGGACGTATATTGACACATGTATAATTAGATGTCTGGCCATTTTAACTATACTGATAATTAATAACATAATTTCCCATAATAACATAACATCCCTTCAAATTAATAATATAATCTAAGTCTGAATTATTGCCTTGGTCCTCAATTTATTTGACGTTTTCTTGTCAGCTGCAGACTAATCACGTTAATATGTTATAGTAAAAAAATAAGATACTGTTTAAGAAGAAACAAGTTTTGATTGATTTCTTTTGATTCTAAAGACACATGTTCGATGATCTAAAAACATACTGCTGCTGTAACTTTGTAGAATATTCAATTTTTAAATGTCCTTTTCCCAAAACATGGGTCATTCACCATGTAAATTTCTCTCCTTTGTGAACAACTGCAAATTAGTTTTTTTATTGAAGCTATAACCCATGTCAAGATGTACGCATGTGAGGTTAGTCTGCGATTGTGTCAACTTTATTAACACCTATTGTTTAAAAATTTCGTCAGAGGCAGAGATTGCCATGTCACTCATCAAGGAAAGCTACTGATTTAATGTTTGTAAGTTCAATTCTTTATTGCTGAAGTGTAGGCCATCGATCGGCCTATAACTATATATGTTAGATTTTACATGACAAACTGGTGTGTATACAATAAAAGGTTTTCAGCTTTAACATCTTTTGTACATTGCATGATAAAAAAAGCATGCTAAGTGATTAATAAGTTTACAATCTGATGTTAACATGAGAAATTTGAATTTAGCTTCATTTGGATTTGTACAATATATTTGAGGTAAATATTAAGAACGGAGTTGGTGAATTTTGGAACATACAAGGAGAAAATAGTACTCATCCTCAATATAACCTTCATCACATTGTAAGCACAGTCTATCATATCTATTTATATTGATATACCGTCCGGTTTCGATACTAAATGATTTGAAAAAGATCTCAATGGAGCAATAGCTACTCTAAACTCCTTGATATTAACTGTATAATTCCTTTGAAAATGATAGCTAAAAACATAAGAATAAGCGATAGATTTGGTACCAATTTGAAGAGAGCTATGCCAATTCTGCTCATGAATACATTTCAACCAACTCATAAACTCTGATAAGAACGACGTAGGATGACTAACAAATTGCTGTTCCCAGACATAACCAAAGCCCAAACTTTCCAACAGATCCCGACCCTTCGAAGCCCAATTAATTGTATTATGTTATAAAGGCCTTAACGTCATGTAGTAACATTTCATGAGATGGTGGTTATCAGATATAGGTAATAATTTTAACAAAGATGTAATTGCTTTTGGTTATGCAGATAAAAAGAGAGGGTAACGCCCACATTCGCCTCTAGCTATATAATTTGGGGTAGAAATTTTAACGCCTAAATATCGTTTGCAAGCCAAATTATGCACTGATTCCATAAAATCATTCTGCCAGAACCCCCAGACTTCGGAACAGTAAAGCAGAAAAGGACTCTGTAGCTCATCAGACTTTTGATGGAAATACGTTTGTAAGATTTTGACCCCTGTGGCTTTGGGGTCATGGGGTAACCAAATCTACAATTTAGAATCTTCATTGGCCAAAGACTCTACACACAACTTTTCAGCTCTCTAGACCTTTTTGAACTGGAGGAGAAGATGAAAACAGGATTTTAAGGTTCTGACCCCTGTGACCCCATTCGGGGTCAAGGGGTCACCAAACCTAAAATTTAGAATCCTCATTAGCCAAAGAGTCTACACATAACTTTTCAGCTCTCTACACTGACTTCCAAAAGAAACTTTGCATCATTTTGTAATGATCCTGATTGAAGAATGAAAAAGGGTGGATTTAAAATAAAGTACCTCTTATTAATCAATAATTTGTTTAAACAACCAGCGAATCCAAATTAAAGGTGTGAAACCCAGTTTTGCACTTATTCGATCTGAAGTGGGCAGGGGTCGAAATTTGTGTTGTTCAGACGTTTTTTGAAATGATGTTTTCGCAATAATTTCGTTAAAGTACTAAAATATGCTACTTTAGTACCAGGTTTGAGCAGCCATGAGTAACAAAAAAGGTCAAACGTTAAATTACGTATTCTGTCAGTAGGTTTAACTTTACATTTCGTTTGCATGGAAGCTTTTCCATTAATGGGAATGTGCGGACACAAGTCTAATTTGTCATATTGACACATCTTTGAGTCGTACAAATGGTAACCAGCCTTACGAGCTCAACAAACAAAACTAAATCTTGTTATTGCATGCCAATTCTGACGTTATAACTTCGAATTAAATTGCCATGTGTCGATGTTTAGTGACCAATAGCTTAGCAGTCGATGAGCTCTGATTAGATCTGACCAAGTTGATAAAGTGCACGAGAACATAACAACATGCCGACCTTTGATGTTTGCTATTTCTAACGTCACTAAGAGACAACGTTGGCGGTGGTCTAACGTCACAGATATCGGCTCTCATGCAGTGAAAAAACAACTGTTTTTTGTGTTTCAGGGTTGTCAGCAATCTTCACAACTTATTTGTATAGCCGGATTAAGCTTCCATTAGAAATGAAGGAACACTACCGATTCTTGTAAAAATGGCTGTTTTTGATCAATCTTGTCAATTTTCAGAGGGGTTTCATGATATTTTTGCTATACCGTTTACTGGTTTTAAGGTGTTTTTTTCACTTTTGGAGTGACAAACATTCATTATGGACAGTTATTAAAAATTTTCGTCACGTGACTAAGTTCCAGCGGAAACGTCACGTGATTATGACAATTTCGGCCATTTCTGCAAAAATGCATGAATATTGCTCAATTAAAAGTTTTAAACTTGAAAGTGTGGGATTCAACTATGTCATTGCCAAATTAAATTAAAATGTAGATATGAGATCGTTCTTGAAAATTCACTTTTAAAAATGCAAAGTTTCTTTTGGAATTCAGCGTAGACCTTTTTGACCTGGAGGAGAAGATAAAATAGGTTTTTAAGGTTTTGACCCCTGTGACCCCATTAGGGGTCATGGGGTCACACAATCTACAATCTAGAATCCCCATTGGCCAAGGAGTCTACTCACAACTTTTCAGCTCTCTAGACCTTTTGGAACTGAAGAAGAAGATGAAAATAGGATTCTAAGGTTTTGACCCCTGTGATCCCATTTGGGGTCATGGGGTCACGAAATCTATAATTTAGAATCCTCATTGGCAAGGAGTCTACTCACATCTTTTCAACTCTCTAGACCTTTTGGTTCTGGAGAAGAAGATGCAAATAGGTTTTTATAGTTTTGACCCCTGTGACCCCAGTTGGGGTCATTGGGTCACGAAATCTACAATTTAGAATCCCGATTAGGAGTCTGCACATCAAATTCCAGCTCTCTAGAGTCATTGGTTTTGGAGAAGAAGTCGAAAATGTGAAAAGTTTACGGATGGACGGATGGACGAATGGATGGATGAACAGATGGACGGATAGACGGATGGACGGACGCCGGACACCATGCCATGCCATAAGCCCATCGGGTCTTTCAGACCTGATGAGCTAAAAATACAATTCATATCATATATCCCCAAGCTTACTTAATATCTTAAGAACGCGGAAAAAACCTTTTACCTTGTAAACTTCATTTGAACAATGACTGGACCAAAACCTCTAGTGAGATATTTGTATGAAGATATTGATTCCAATATCGTACCATTGTAAAACCATCTTTCTCGTTTTGATAAGGAACCACCTTTCTGAAAGACAACAACTCTTGTCTTGCACAAATTAACCTCAAGTCCATAATCTATACATAATTTCTCTAAAACATCGATCTCCTCGCTTTCGTCGAGAGCAGAGTCACGTGACTGAAATGAGCACGTTAACGGTAAATGACATAAGTCGGCTCGTGAGACAACTTCAAAACGTTAACAGAGTGGAAAAGGGCTATTTGATACAATAGTATAATCTATAACACTAGATCCAGTTTGGTTTATGAAGTTAAATTCTCATATGTTTGTATCTACACCACAGCGGCCGTTAAGAATGGACATGTTGAGAGCAGATCACATATTCACCAAGACACGACTGGCACTATTGATGACATTATCACACGAGGATCTATCGATCTATCGATCCCTCGATAGAAGGCTTGTCCTCATCTCCTAGAATGTGACAAATATCATTTTCAATTACCTCAGATAAAAATTCCCGTCCTGACATTAAAGTCACCACCAACAATTACATGTAAATCCTTATATTTATTGCTTTTAAGTCAACTTTATCAACACCTATTGGTGATTTTTGAAGATGATCTCATTAAGGAATACCCTTGTTACTACTCTCATGTAACCACTTTTCTCTAGTAGGTTTTCAGTCAAACTTCGTTACATATAGGAGACTTATAGAAGTCATATTCATAGAAGATCAATACTAAAAATTAAGTCTCAGTTTGCACATTTTTGTAGAAAAGTTGTCAAAGAGAGTTAACTATACAGTGTACATAATTCCTGTGATCTTATGTTTTAGTGAGTAATGCTAATTGAGATTATAATTCGGAGTTCATATGCAAAACATAATTTTTTTTAAATCACAAAACTAATTTTAATAAAACATTAAAACGTCAAAGTATCCACTGATTGCTCAAAATTAAAAGCTACAAAAATGTCTACATACCAATAAAACTAATGTGGATATTTCTAATTTCTAACTAATCAAATAAAATTGTAGGAGAAAAAAAACTCTCATCGGCAAAAAATGTTATTTCCGGAAAAATTAAAAAGATAACGTATTATAGACTAAGTACCATTAGATTACGAGGAAATTCCTTTGCTGCAAAGCAACTGTGTTGATGCACGCTGTCGGATATGTGTGATTCCAAAGATGACACAGGAGCTTTAGACAAAAGCATTGTTAAGTAACTTACTTTTAGCAGGGATACATATTTGTTTTTACGTTTCTTTGAATAACAAGCGTTTGACATTTCTAAGACTATGGCATTACAACTCGTATGTTTTCTCTGGAAACTAAGACTGATCCACTTCCCTATTGTTAATATTAAACAATGTTTATTAGCAATTAGAATAGCATATGATATCACTTACTCTCAATGTTTTACAAGTTTTCTTTTTTTGCATTCTATTTTAGAATTGTCATACCTTGTATACAGTATATGAGCAGCAAAGGTATTAGAAAATGTAAAATCAAATTGTGTGAAAAGCAATTCCTTAAATGCTAAGGATTTTCATTAAGTTGGTAATAATATGTTTGGGTTGTTAGATTCATGATCTACTTACACCACTGCCACTATAAAATGCTCAACATATTCTACTGCATATGATCTTGATATTTTAGAATGAGAATTCTCGTTTATGATTCGTATCTAAATCTACATGTGATCGTTAGATCTACGTCATGATATATACAAAAGAACTATAACAGTATGTCAAGCAAGCTTAATGGTTGGCCAAGTACGGAAACATTATCTTTTATCCCTCCTAGAATGCTAATGGTTCCGTGACTGAGAGATTATGTCTTGTAGACTCGGGGTCTACATGAACACGTGCTGATTGCTACACAACTGTAACACAAGTACTTAGTACACACATTTGCTGCCTTGGATAACATTCTGCACTGTGCTCAGTAGATAAATATCTCATGACAGATACAAGTATTCCAAAATGATTTGTATCTTTTTAGGGAGCTATCGTTTTTGTGACATTGATTCTTAAATTACTGAAGTGTGCAGAAAGTTTTAAACAGACAAGACAAGACAAAAATATTGGTACATAGTTTTATCCTGCTAATGCAACGTGTTTATGGCATTCTATCACAACTTCTTGCAAACCGGAAAATACCGTTCAAAGCCAATCAGTGATCAGTTAAACAATCCATTCACAAAGCAAAAGGTCATGTTTTCAAAATGAATATGTTTTCTTTTAACTCAAGAACATGAATACAGTAACTTGCACATTTCATTATCACACATGTAGCTTTAATGTCTATTTATCTAATGTGTGTACTTCATCCAGGACAAATGTATCAAAGGATGCTTGAACGGTTTCTCTCTCCTACCATTGAAATGAGACCATAACCCTTGCATATGCAACAACATTCAATTATGTTTTAGTAAGATAGGCATATGATTAACAGCTCTACTTTGTTAACTGTTTCAGTTATATTCCAGAAGAGGAATAGTGAATCTCATCAAGGAAACAATATAGCTTTCAACTAAACGCTTTTTATATGTAGCATTTGTAGGTTTCAGTTGATTAATCTTATTTCTAAGCAGTCCCCTCTAAATATAATTATTAAAAATATTTTTCAAATGAAAATAATACATGAGAAAAATAACATTAACATTTTAGGCGTTGTAGTAACACAAGGCGTATGTCTTAATTAGACACTTAAAATGCCTTTGAACTTTCCCCTATGATTAATAAACAATGTCTTCGAGGACCATGTTTAGTAGCAAGTTCATTTGAATAGCATATGTCTTTTGTGATTTATTGAAAATGTTTCATTTGCTAGTAACAAAATTACGTGTTTGATAATCTTACATGGTATATCAATGATATATAACTTGATATCCAAGGAATTCCCCTGATTCGCTGATTCTGTAAGTAAGATTCTGTAAGTACAGAGGTTATTCTAATAAAATATGATAAATACAGTATTCTAGAATGTTCTATCATTTGTTAGCGCAGCAACATTAACATGATTTTGATGTTTGAACAGTTGACAAAATGTTTTGTAGAAAGAGTGAGAGAATGGCTGAAAACCTGAAAAAAATAAGGTTATTTAAGTTTTAAATAGATCCGTAATCAAAATTGCTAGCTTCGAGAATAAAAGCACGAATTACTTCCCTGTCAAATCGCCAAACAACTGATAATGCACATCTGAAATGGATTCCCATTGATTAGTTTCCTTTTGGCAGAGAGATTGAGTTAAAAATCTAATTTAATTTGATTTGTAAATCCGAATTTGCGAAACAAAATTTCTGCAATAATGCTTAATTACTTTAAGACTACTTTTTTTAGGTTTCCAATTCATGATATATTCAAAATGTCAATAAGACTCACTGTTATGATATGGAAATCAATACCTTTGTTGCTAATACATATGAAAAAGCCTGCAAGTCAGGTATCAAGAATAAGTAATAATGATATATTGCTAACAAAAGAAATGTCAATAATAAGTAATAATGAACTTTCGATGTTACTTTATTTTATCGCATTACTAACAAAAGAAATGTTTCACGTATAAGAAACTTCTCATGTGTTTTTCATTGGCTGCAAATAAGTGAGATATCTTTAGTTGCAACTTTTTACCGATAGGGCAATCTGCTGGAACCACGCGAAATTGGCTGATTAGAACAGAGGCTTGCCTGCACTGAGAAAGAATGAGGCAATAAGTGATGATATTTACTCACGTGCAAGTGTTTAAAAGTCATAGCCTACTTTAAAATATTTTCTTTATGACTGAAAATGGAACAAAATAGTTTTTATTTTGAAAAAGGATATGGATGACCCTTATCTAATGGTGATAAGTACTTTTCCTATTCATATTTTACCTGTAGTTTGACTTTGTCTGTTTATTTCAGTCCTTACAGTCTTACAAATTATCACTTTGGGACATTGCAACAAAATCGAGAAAAAGCGGTCATTCGAATGCAAAATTTATATTGTTATATTGTTGTTAAGATGAAAATTAAAACGTCATTACCTCGAAAACGTAATTTCACAGAAATGTTTTCTTCAGTGCAATTATTGCAGTTCTGTGGTATATCTTTATAGGATATAATGATTTAAATGAAATACTAGCAGCTGTGATTTAAGTGAAATATTGATGAAAATGGTGTTAAACCCCTATCCTTACGTCACCCATAATTACTTCCGAAAAAGCAAGTAAAAAATCAAGAAGGAAGGATACTGTGTTACCTTTTAAAGTTGTGATAAAATCATGTTTTCAGTATTCAAAAGAATTTATGATTTATTTCTAAAAGGATAACATAATACCACAATTTTACATTAATCAGTCTTTCTTATGCTGCAGGGTTAGTGTCATTCAATGTTGTTCTTTAACCTTAATTTGATATAACAGGGTAATAACAATAATCAAGGATTGAGAGTTTCTAGATTATCAATCATTTGTTAGATAAACCTTCTTCTTAAATGTTGCGATTTTGTTTGTACAGAATCTATATTCATTTAGCGAATCTAAGAGATTGAACGTACAATTACAGTTATAACAACCTTTACTTTCTCTAAATCAATAATGTAGCATAAATGATCTCGAGATATGCTGAATGAACACATTTTAAACCTGTCGGTATATATCTTACCAAATTGACCAACATTCTACACATTTGATTGAAGTTCCAAATTAAACCTGTTTTAGGCAATAGCTATGTACACCGAAGATTTTGCAACACATTAACTGATGATACTACGATTAACGCTATATTAATGTTTTTCTGCAATCAACATTTTAACCATAAATCAGTACCTTACTAATACTAACTATCAATTGATGTTATGTGATCTAAGAAATACAAAGACAAGAAAACCTCACAACTGTTTTCTATTGCCTTGCTTATGCATTTAAAGCTGTAAAGACCGGTATTGAACAACGGAAAATATTGAAACAAAGTTTTATTTTATGGACAAGTAATGATTAAATGTCTTATGACATTTTAAAAAACATGCGTGAAATTACACGCGTTTAAAGGTCAAGTCAAACTTTATAAATGGCATTGTCGTTCCACTTGTAATTATTATAAGAGTTATTTTTCATCGAGTTACATTGTCATGAAAAACATTTTATCAAATACTAATATGTATTCCTAGTCATTACGTTTATCCTAATGTCACTATTATTGTGTATTGTGTAGCTTTCTTCCCAATGAAATCGAATACTTTATTTTTTAGACCTTTTGTAATATTTGACGAGCTTGCTTGTTATTTGTTATAATTTTATTTCATGCTGTACACGAAAAGGAAATGCCTTTATCACTATAAGTATCTATTACAACGACAATTTTAAAATACAGAATAGCTTAGAAACATTTATCGTTTTTTTAGGATATCATTGATATTATTTTGTCAACAATGTGAGCATGGCAGTGTCTGTATTTGATTTGATTTTGAAGACATTTAATCAGACATTGATATCTCATACATGTTACGTATTATTCCCATATAATATTTTGTTAAGTTGTGCAAAGGTCATAATATTTCATTATCAATTGGCTTAACTTTAGAATAAGGAGTATAAAGTACTATTCATGTTAATAGCCATCTGAATACGACTTAGAGATTGTAACAGTGGAATGATACTAAATGGTTTACCCATAAGATGTTTCAAAATGAACTTCATAATTTTAATGCATCTTCTTATATAGAACCACAGTTATATGGACAGGATTAGATATGTCATTCTTATGTTGCTTTCCCAAATGTTTAGCAAAAGTCTACAAAGAAAGGGGTTGATTAATGTTTTGACTAATATCTCTTGACAGCATATTTTCTATCCCAGACAGGAAAAGGATGTAGACGGTAAACGCTCTTGAGATCTTCTTCATGTAGTCGTGTTGTCTGCAACTTAATGTCAAACAGAGGTCTAAAGTAGATATTCAAACTAACAAATTGTGTAACTCAAGAACAGCTGCCGGGACATATATGGAACTTTGTCTTCACGTGTAGATTAGATGTCTGACCAGGGAATCGGGACTTCAGGCAAATGATATATCCTTTATATTCATTACTTGAAAACAAGGAACAATGTAATCAAGCAATAGTTACATTGTATGCTAGTAATATTATGACAGTAAACAAAAATTTAATTGAAATTGTTTTCTTTGAAGGCATGAGACATTAACGGTTTATATATATTGGCTATAAATGTCTAGTCTCAAATGTTTGATCTTCATGTAAGTTTTGTTCACATTTTTGTTTTCAAAACGATATCTAAATGAATATATCATTCCTGAAATAGAGGTACCTTTGATAAATATTTGAATTGACATCACAAATACACCGGTGATATTACATAATACACCATTTGCTAACCATTTAAGCTAGAAATAGTGCAATTAAGATGTGATTTATAGGATAACTGTCCTTACAATAGCACAGACTCTTCTTCTTTATCTGTACTTTTTGAAGTACATTCAATTCTCACATTAGCACATTAGCAAGTCTTTTAAAGAAGAAATGTTCCAAAATAATGGAAGAAATGACGAACCCAAAGCAAGGAAACGTTCAAGAATATACGTCTAGGACATTTTTCACCAGCCCTACAACCCTGTTTCCATCATGGCACGTTACTATCTCTTTAATCCTGGCTTGCTGCAAGCATATTACACAATGGCACTAATTTGCTCCTCCTTTCCGGGGATTTCTTTTTGTTTCTCAAAGACACCTGGAACAACAAGCCATAAAGGATTGGATTGTAGAAATAGATTATGTCTATGTAGGCCTTTCTCTTGGCACTGAATATACATTTGGACCTCGTCTTGCATGTACATTTTCACACATTAGACAGGTGAAGAAAGGTGAATATATCACTGTCAGATAGATAGTTTTATTTGATTCGGGTATTGACTTTTCATCCACATTATTATTATTACAAACATACAACTAGAACTCTTTCTAATGATGGCTGCATGGAAAATATGTTTGTGACATTTGATGATTGGTTTAACATTATAATACACATTTTATTACATGGTTGAGAGTGAGATATTCTGTTATATCAATGAAAATATCCTTTATCTGGCTACAGTGGCAAAAGTCATAATGGTCAATCTACTGGGAGGTCATAACATTATTAAAAGTTCAAAAGTATGACAATTCAAGAATATAACGTCGTGAAACAATGGCCGGTTAACATGAATTTGGACCTGTTCGGCTTATAACAAGGTTTCATGACATAATACAAAGAACACCAGTTCTTTCTTGACAATTAACATGTTCATCTCATCTTGTGAGGTAAATTAGTCAAATATGGTAGAATGATTTCAGATTTTTTTATTTCATTGGTTGAAAAATAAGCCTTTATATAATTTAATATCCATTTAACATACTGACAAAAGATTTCTACTTGATATAATCAAGTCTCCAGTTAACATACTGATACAAAGGTCTCTACTTTACTGAATAGTGGGAAAACTATAGAAATGATTTAGTAAAGATTAAGTAAAATTAACAAACAATTAAATAGCGAGCAGCAAGATAAAACAATGTTACCGTATATCAATACTACAGTTGTGACCTCAACCTTTGTGCATGATATGATCAAGCTTATTTTGTCTCGTTTGACTGTATTTTTGCAACCAGATGCAATTAATTTCAATGCTTGTATGTATTTTGATTTTTGATAATGGTTCTGCCTTGCAATTGGTTTTACAGATTGAGAAAACTGCAATAATCAACATCCGTGAATCAGGAGGATCCATAACTTATATCCTAGAATTGAATAATTGACTTTAGAAGACCACCTGGGGTGCACAAAATTGATTACCATAAGCAAAGTATTTGTTTGTTTTACTTTCCAGAAACATCTCTGGTTGTTTCCATAATTTTTTCTGTATTTGTTCTTATTGCACAGCTTGTGCATGATAAACGGCAAACCTCTAAAAAATTAAATAAACCCTGAAATCGAATGGCCCTAATGACCCAAATATTGATTAGTTCTTCAATCTGGAGAAATTAAGTTTCTTTCAACAATTTTGATAGTCAAAACATCATTTCAGTTAGCATTAGGTCCATGCTCACTTCTCATTTCTAATTCCCAAAACCGTCGATTTTTTATCGATTAAATGAATTTTAATCTGAGATTATTATACAAGCTAAAATAAGGATCACGATTCTAGATTTTCGTTAACAATTGTACATGTCTCACAAAACTGCAAATGTAACTTCCAAAACTTTCAAGATATGATATCACAATTTCCTTTTACTATTCCCTTTTTTTAATTATTCATCATATAAGTACAAGTCATTCTAAATAAGTACCAGTGGAAATTGACCGTTGTATATTGGCACCATACACAATATTTTGTGTATAGACGACTGATATTGTCCCTGTACATTCTAGAAGTACTAAAAAGAAGATAACTGATGCTGTTTTTAGACCAAATTTTTGTTTACAACAAAAAGTGACTTCCTTTATTACTTAGCTAAAACGAGTAGTAGGCTCGTAGCAAGGAAATAAACGTTTATCTATTGACATTTTGTAATTTCTCAATAAGATATTAGCCAAAATGTAAAATGATATTTTCAAGTTATTATAAATTAGTGTTCAACAAATGTTATTTATTCAAGACGTAAAGGAATTTCTCCAGTGGGAAGTTGCTGACGGGTTTCCTAAAAGATATTTGTTGAACATTTAAATGCAAATCAACAATGTTACTCATAACTGACATTGAGCAATGGTGTCTGCTAATCAAACAAATTAGCCTATGTCCAAGGATTTATATGAATTCGAAATCAAAAATAGTGATTAAGGGTAAAGTTACAAGTTGCAAACATAAATAAATGACATTTGATATCCGTATACCTGATTCGCTGCATAAACTTAATTTCGTGACTTCAAATCATAGTTAGCCACGCCCATCACACTCAGCCACGTCCCTAATGACGAAACTATTCCTGAACAAGTAACGTTTTTCAAGCTGTAAAGTTCGGAGAGTACGGTAAAAAGGCACAAATAATTTGATAAATGGCATGGCTTCATTTAAATACAACCACTCGCTTTCCCTCTCAGATGGCATATCAGCAGTGCAGTCGCGGCTGTTGCAAGAGGATTGACCATTGAAATGTCGCTTAGTTCATCAACAGTTGCTAGCGTTGTTTCTCAACAAGGTTTATTAAGAACTGTGCCATTTTTACCATAAACTTAATTCGGTGTGATCTGATTCTGTGTCGTCAAGCTTTAAAGCCACCTGTATGGCACCTACTATAGTCTAATCAGCTATTTCCCTTCTGAATCCCACATTCGCGAGTTTGTGTTTGTGTACAACGTTGACACGAGGAATGTCAAGGCCACGTGACAAGACGTCGCCAGATTCCCTTGTGAATTTTAATTGGCTGGTGAACTAGTCGAAGGCAGAGCTAAATGATAATGACATTTTAATTGACATTTTGTCTCTCTTGTGTTGTTGAACTTTGAACTCGTTTTAGTTTATAGTGCAGTTCAATTAGTTGCGAATTTGTTTTATTTGGTGCAAATGAACGAATTAAAACATCCAGTATGTGTATATTTACTTAAAAGAAATAACTTCAAAAGTTATTAGGTTCATTGAGGTATAAACTTCAAAACCGTTGTGCAAACTTGGCGTAAATTCCACAGTGTGCACAGCGGTTTATACCTCCATGAACACGATGAATCAATCCTTAAATAAGTTTAACCTTAACACTGAATCCTACAACAAATACATCTGATGAATAGTTTTCCTTATTGTCAATAAACGCAATATTCTGTAGTGTAATGGAAATTAATGATGAGGACTAACAGGTATAACCAATCAGATAGGACGCAACTGCTGGCCAGAACTCCTTGATATGAAGTTTATCATTACAATATGTTGAGTTGTATATGTACAAGAAATTTCGAAAAAAAAGTTACACATAAATTGTCCCTCTATTTAATATATGACTATTTTACTGAGTTTTGGTAACATCTGATCCATCAATTTGAGTCTATATGATGATGCAAGTAACAATTTGAGATTTTGATGTAGGCATGGGAATGCTTTGAAATGTATAATTCACTTGTGGGCGAGTAGTAGAAGTATTTTACACATCTACTAGTCATCTGCAACAACATTTTCCAATTGACTAAAGGTTGAGTAGTAAAATAGAAGTCCTTTTTGACGTGTACGTCAATCCTGTTGAAATCTCTGTTCACTCATTTTGACATAAGAAGATATACATAATTCTCAAAAAAGCATGCCCACCAAAATAGCTTCGAATGCTGTTATGCCGCATCTACATTGCTTGATACTGATAATTTTTTGCATTAAACGTAATCAGAACGATTCAAGGTAAAGCCCCTTAAAAACAAGTTATGGCAGGTCGTCTTGCCTTGTATAAATCTGCTGATATAAGTATCGTTTGATGATATAAACACGACACATGCCCATTTACCCAACTCACCGAAGACATATTACATGTCTGCATTAAATGTATGATTTTGTATGTATTGTCACGTGCAGCGTGAACTATCAGTTAACCTTAAATGTATAAGATATTAGGTTGTGTAAAATACCTTATTTTGGTTATATGTGCTCAAGACAGGAATATGAGATAATTTGTCTTGTCTTTTAGATAAAATAAAAAGTCCACACAGATGCTAAAAGTGAAGATATTGAATTGATCAATATTATTTCACTTATTGTGATGAATGACATACTATCTATTCAATATAACAATTCTATCATTAATGCAATATTGACCCAATGCATATGAAATCAACATGACGATAACAATAACTTTTTTAGCAATATTAATGGAACTTGTGTCCTACAGATTGTATCAGCTTCTGTTTAAAATGTAAAGGAACGTACAAAGAATCTTCAGATAAAAATTATTTAGTTATCACATTTAATCTTTAGAACTTGTGTTCATGTCAGTATGCGGGTCAATGCAACACAAAACATGAAGTTAGTTTTATGTTCGTCATACATTTATTAGACATTTGTAAAAACGTATACTTGAATTATTGACATAATGATCAACACTAAATGAATGAATGAAAAATAAATACATTAGAAAAAATACATATATATTGTGTGTCAATACAAAAGGTTATTTTTAAACTTTCTTAAGCTAGTTGAACATTAAATAGTGTACCCCAAAACAGTAAATATTATCAGATGTATTTTAGATGTTTGTCAAAGTACATGTACACTCTTCATAAATAAAACTGCCAATGTCATATCCGTAAAGCCGCCCTTAATGTTGAAGATTTCCTACTCAAATTTCTATTGCATCCTCTAGAGTGAAATTGGTTGCGGAAATTACATTCTGCTCATAAGAAATTGATTATCAGATTAAACTTTTTTGAGGATATTGGAACTAATGCTGTTTGAATGACTTGCTTAAAGCGTCCAATTGTACAGCACGGACTTACAGAAGGGAAACGAGATTATCCAAAGAAATTTGAGACGAATGTAGAAAATTGCTCCCATCAGTTGTCATTTATGTTTTCTATTCTGTTATACTGTAATAGCTGGTATTATCATCCTCACAAAATATTTCCAGCAGGAGCATTATGTGTTACTTGTCAAACCCTAGATTTTAGTAACAATACCTCTTATTGATATTTTTCTGCACCAAGCAAATGGCACTTCAAGTTGAATGACAATAATCATGTTAGAAATACCAAGGGTTATATAACATTATACACAAAACCCTCGAGTATTAAACTCATTAACTTTATAAAGGTAGGTGTTAGCTACAACTATAGGATTGAAATAACAAACAATGTTTGCCAATTCCCAGTCCCAGCTCCAGCCTCTAATCTCCCATCCTCTCCCCATAGGGGCAGCTTAGTCATACCCGAGTTAGCCTCTGTTCTATTACGGATAATACATTGGATAAAAAGGTAGAAATCTGACTGGAGGCAATCGAAGTTAGTTGTGCAATCAGCGACACCGTTTCAAAAGTGGTCATTCGCAAAAACCTCGGCTATTTCCATGTCGATCGGCAAAGCTTTCGTTGAAATTTAACATCCAGTGGAGATAATTTTTCCTTCTACAAAACATCGCTTTTAACCTTCTCATTAGTTTTTATTTGGTAATTTAGTAAAATAAAAATTATCATAAAACTTTACACTATTATAAAACAGTATCTTTCTAATGAAAAACCCTATCCATATCTGATTTTCAAATATTTTCCCTCTCACACTGATAATGAAAAATAAACGTAAAAGCAAGATACTTTCCATGCCACTATACAACGTTAAGAAGTCGTGGATATCCAAAAGGCGTTTTCATTGGCTGAAAATAAGGGAGATATCTTAAGTTACAACTTTATGCCGCTAGAGCAATCTGCTGGTACCCCAGGATCTTGGCGTAATAGAACAGAGGCTAACTCGACTGGGTTGCCTCTGTGAGGAGAGAATGTTAATCTCCAACAGGAGAGTGATTTACGCAATTTTAACATTTTCACGCATGTAATAAACATTTTAGTAATTTTCATGTATTTGGTTTGTTGGTTTTATTACCTTTGCAGTTTAACTCGATCTCGATGCTCAATTATAACAAATTACATTGATGTTTATTAGTGCTTTATAAATGCTTTTTTCTATAAACAATCATATCTATCACATGTTTAGTTCTGTTTTACAAAACAAGAAACTTGTCAATGCAAATTGTCAAACAAACTAGCAATAGAATTAAAATACATTCATATAAAAAAAAACTTCAAGAATGCACATGTAGTCATGAACATGTAATGTAATATATCTTCAATTTGTGTAAAATAAAACCTGCACTTTTGTCAGGTGTAAGTTGATTACTTTCAATTGAACCAAAATCAAATAAAGTTTTCATCAACCTACAGGTAGGAGAGAATCCCACTTCTAGATTGAAATCAGAGTCTTCATATCGGATGTCAATATCCATCTTCAAGACAAAAAATCACTTAGTTTTCCACAAACACTTTTTCAAATCAGGCTAGTTATTTTCAATTGGTTTCTAATAAGATGAGATTTGCAGTGCAGATGACATTGACTTTTTCCGGCCTTTAGTGTAATATAGCTGGTCACATTGATTTAAGAAAATAGCATCTTCCTTCCATTATTGATTACATGGGAGTGCAAGTTAACCTAAGAAATGTGGTTAAGTTTGTTTGTTAGCAGGGAAGAAGCAAATCGAAGTGCTAGGTTATTGAGAAAAAAAAAATTTGATGAAAATTTAGGATTATGAGATTATGGCAGTCGTAAAACATTTTTTTCATAATGAATATATATTACATATACTTTTTTACAAAACAATATTCAATAGTTCTTGGCCAAATCGTTCTGTAAAGACCCTTTTACTCGTCTTGACTTGCGTCCTTTCCGTAATGTTCATACATCAGAATGGTATGTTAAATACAGCAGTGTTATAATATGAAACATTGTTAAATGGTTTACTAACAAGTATCTTTCAGACATTCAGATGAACTTAATGATACTGTAAATAATTGATACGTTTTACGAAATGTTTAAATATGAGCATTTGGTGATCTTAATTGTCACTATTTTTAATACATTAATGATATTGTGAATCAAGGATAACGATACAAGAAAGGTATATGTGATAACGAACACTGAATCATCTGATCCCCAAATACATAATCCATAAGCAAACAGTTTAGTCCATATCAGAACCATTTGTATATGAATTAACATAATAGAAAAAAAGTTTTTCTGATATCGAAATAAAAGAAGTGATAAAATATTATATGATATTAATCTTATTAGGCTGATAACACCGATTGTCAATTGACATGATGAAAAGATGTTAGTTATACCAATTGTTTTGAGAAGATATGTCTACTTGAATTGTGATGAGAGAATCATAGATACAACGCTGTTGATAGAACTATATTCTAGGGTTTAAGCTTGGCCTACCTCTTAATCAAAATGATTAATGCTACACAACAATCCTGCTCACAAAGTGCATTACATTGAATCAGTTACACTAGAAACGAATACAATTTCCTGATGTTATGGCATAATTTACAAGAACCAAAGGAACTGAAATTCAGAAAGAAATGATAACAGAACTGGAATTCGAAAAGGTGTGATCACACACATTCCCCATACAACAAACACTCTCTTCATTGCTGCATGTGGTATCCGGATCCAAGGAAAGCATCCAGATACTGTTTAGTCAGCTACTATCCAGACACTGAGTATTTTCCCTCTAGACAGCTTAGGATAGAATCTCTACCTCCAAATGACCATAGAACAAGAACAGATATAACAACATGATCCACTTTATCAATAGGATAAACCTTATAGCAAATGTTTATGTTATTTTATATATAAAACTAACATCATATTGTGGGGAAACGATTTCAATATGGCATAAAGTTTATCAACATGGCATCGTAGAACGGTTGCATAAGATTCCTATACACTTTTCGTTGTAGCACATTAAACAAGACTCATTAAAAAGTTATCACTTCACGACTTCAGAGTTATGTGAAACTGAAAACCACCACTTTACATAACTCGTTTCAAGTGTCATGATTAGCAAAATAGACCGCGAAAAAAATTAAAATGTATATAGCTGGAAATTGCACTGCAGTTAGAGATATCCCACAAATATAGAACTGTGGTATGCAAAGACACTTTTCATGGGCACATTGGTCTAGTGGTAACCCTCACCTCCTTCCCAGCAATGAATCATTGTCTCAAATTGCTGTGATTCAGTCAATGTATAGAAGACCCCGCTTCCCCTTTGGTTACATTTGCTCCCATAGAACAAGTCATCAAATGTTGATTGAGCCTCTATTCAAATAAGCGGAGTTTGTGGGCTAGAATGGGAGATGCTTGTTGCAATCAAAGTTAGTTGTGCAATCATCATTTTGGTGATTGGATCATCGCAAAGGCATTGTGAACCATGCTTTCCATGGTAGAAGAGTTGTCATTTGCTAAAACATTTCAAATAAATTGTGGTGCAATTTCTTGTGGGACCTATCCAGAAATCTATTGTTTAAAACATTAAGCATAATATATTTCATGCGAAAATATATTAACGTTTCTGGGGTATTTTTGCCGATTAGACATTACTCAAAAATTCTGCCCTGTTGACTCCGCGATGTAAACAAAAAAAGGCTACATCATTCGGCAAATCAGATGTCATATTCACCCAATAACAACCACATGATTTCCCGCGGACCTACCCGAAACAAGGTATTTGTTTTTGTCGAACACCAGTAATCTGATGGGCTGGAAAACTTTAGACATTCTCTAATGTATTTTGGGTATATGCATTTTCTTTTCCAGAGTCCAGACAAGAAAACCTTTAAGACGGCAAATACTCTTGAGTTCTACTCTCTCTAGTTAAACTAAGGTAAATAATAATGTGGAAATAAGGAGCAGATACAGGGTTTTATCTGGAGACTTGCCTTCATGTTTAGATTATATGTCTGAACATTGAATAGGTACTGAATGCAAATATTCTCCTCACATATGGATTAAAGGAATACAAAGTGTATTCGACTGCATTGGTGCTCATTTCGAACGCAATGAAATTCTACTTGATTTTGAATAATGCAATAGTAAACTCATCGTCAAAAGAAACTTATCACTTTTGAACTGAAAATATAGAAAAATATTTTATTTAAATATTGACAGTAATCATCGCAATAAAAGCACATTTTCCCTAAATTTGTGTATTTTAACTTGTAAAGAACAAATTGGGATGCAATATGGGGGAAAATGAAAACAGGTAAAAATCACGTGACTTTGCCATTGGTGCCAAGTCATGTGACACAAATGTCAAACAAGAGCTAATGGATCACGATCATCACCCCTGTAGAAAGAACACCTACACCCCATCAAAAGTCGGATCACAAAACTGTGAGAAGCAATTGAAAGTTGACAAATACTGTGCACGGATACCAACTTTTGAAGAATTGCCATAGTTCCTAAATTTTTACTTACAATTTGTTTTCTCAATATAGATATAAGATGTCAAGATATTGGACAATCCCAAAACAGCAAAAACAATTGTATTTTTACCATATGAAAACTTATACCCGTTTGCATTTGACCATCGTCAACACTTTCTTTAAGTGACGTCATGAACGTCAAATGCTATAAGTGTGTATTGCGTTTTGGACGTACGTACTAGGAGACCAAGGGCAAGTGAAGTCAGAGCTCTTCGATTCCTCTATGGTCCTACATTAACCACTAAACTTTGATTTATTGCAAATCCTAAATGGTAATGATAGACTTAATTTGTAAAGATATACAGCTATTTAAAGGTCCTATGCCCTGTCACTGATTGAAGAACACTCAGTCTTTCACAAAACATGCTTCAGTCTGACTCACCAATCTGTGAACAAGCCACGACTAAGGGTAAACATGAATACTGAAAGAGCCATTAGGTGACGTCACACAATCCTTCTATGTTTTGTTTAATTATTGTTATTTTGTTGTGCTTGCACCTGTCTTGGGCATATTTAAGTCTGATCCGATGTTTTCTTTCCATTATTCATGATTTTAGAGTGAAAAAATTATAAAAATGATGGTCTGTAATTTTTGTTGTTGACCCCTTCTCATTTAAAATGTTTTGAGCGCACACTCCCTTATGTCAAATACTATTTTCTGTTTTTCAATGTTTTTGGGACTGGTTGATATACTATACTGACTTTATTTCAAACTTTTAACACTTTTCGTTATTTAATGAGAGTAATTTTAATTGAGTGATAAGTTTCTTTTGCCGATTAGTTTATATGTGCACAGAAGAATGTCTTAGAATAAACTCACGGGCAAAAGAAAGGTTTCACCTTAGTTGATTTCATCATATACATAATTCTCAATTACAAATATTTTCATTTTTTGACGTCGTATGCTAAAACAGAACAGTGCAAGCCTTTAGTTATCAATCAAAGAATATTTCTAGACGTGTTTGATTATTTTTTGAAATTTGAATTTTTTTTTTTTTTTAATTAATTTTAATAAACAACAAATGGCCATCGATATATAAGCTATATTTTACTAAAAAATCACAAAACAAACCTTGTTTTCCACTCCTTTACACCCTTTTTAACATGGTAGGGGTCATGTTGGTGTAAATTTCATTTTTTACCCCGGTCTTCTTTAGACAAAGATATCTTAACAAAAAATGAATCAATCAACGATCAATTCATATGAAATATTGTAGATATGATTAATGTTATGATTCCATAATCAAATGCGTCATATATATTTCAAATCGTTGTAAAATCGAAACCAACTGAGGTTAAACCTGTCTTTTGCCCGTGAGTTTATGAATATCAGTGTATGTGATACATGAGTAGTAAATAAACCATTAAACGAAAGCACTTCCATTTCCTAACGGAACTCATAAAACTCTCGGGACATGTGTTTGGTAATTTCGAAAAATAACACTCTGGAATTTTTGCACATAATATCATCATGTTAATGTTAGTATAGCAAAATTGGCACTTTTTCCACTACAAATTATTCAAAATCTTACTTAAACCACTCCTACAATAAACGATTTTGATGAGACTGTAACCCTTGTAATGGTTATAAGATGTTAGAATATGCTTGTCAATAGGCATTTGAAATAGATTTGCATGCCGTACATTATGGAAAATACTTTTTTAGCTACTTTTTCCCAGGATCATAGCTTAAATCTTTCTTTCGCCATGAACGAGAAGTAAACGTTTTTCGTATAGTTTTAACAAAACTAGAGTGTCTGTTCCAGAGTACATCAATGCAAATGTCCTTACTCGTACCCATCTGGTTCATTCCCAACAGCTTCAATGACAATGATTCGTCTGGAATCAAATTATATACAAATTAAGCATTTTAAAATGCAATACAAAATTCGACTTGAATAATAGTTATACATTGTTTATAATACCTGAAGCAACCAACGTTCTTGTAGAGTCCACTCGATTTGTAAAAATGAAAGAATACTTCTTTAAGAAAACACCAACGAATGCAAGGATAATTTTATTCCACTGTCATTTAAAAGGAAGTCAATAGGCTGAATTATAGGCTAAGTTTGGTTTGATATGGCATTTAATCCCTCTAGGAGTATTGTGAATAATGACGTGAATGAGAGATATTTGCTTGCAGAAATGAGCAAACATGATTACATCACCCTGAAAGATTTGGAAAGCAATATTGTTTCCATTCAAGTTATTTAACTATTCAGTACTGATCCAGATTTTGCGGATGATATATTACTCTCCTCTCTCAAATGAATATCAACTTCTTGAATCATGAAAATGCATTACGGCAAATAAAAAGTATTAATTTGATTTATTTGCTGCAAAGTGTGGTTGTAACGGGATTGATTTGTTGAAATTGAATACGCAAATACAGCTACAATCTCTTGGCCAAATACTTGTGAATGAAAGTCCATTGAAATGAATTTAATACCGTAAAGTTGACCTTTGAAATTGAACAATTCCATTATATTTTGAATTGTCAGGTTTTGATTTTTATTGGAGAGATGTGGGAGAGTCATATCAACTGATTATTACAGCTCATCGTGGTAAATTGCAATATTTGCTTCCTATATCAATAGTTTGCTTATATTGTGCTAGATCAATGGCAATAGTTAGGAAATATTAGAGTTGAATAATGAATTATAAGTAGATGGTTTTTAAAAGTCTTTTAATATGGCATATATATTCATATATGGTAAGATTTCTTTTGATATGTATGTCAAATCCTTGCTCTTGACATGATTCCCTTCATTACTAAATTTTATTTCTTAAATCTGTTTGTCATGTATATACAGGATTTATGTATGAAACTGAAATTGAGTGTTGACAATACCGTGAAAGTTATCAATGCCATATTGATGTTTAGTATGTTCGGCATAAAAAGGTTTGGTATACGAATTGAAAGGTTATGAAGTCGTCAATGTACATCTCAACCTTATATATAAATGTGGGCTTAACATTGAAGAATTGGATTGGATTTCGTTTTTTTCTTATCTTATTTAGATGTCAACTAAAACGATAATGACATTGGTTACCTTTCTCGACATGATCTTTTTTATTTGAGTATTGCATAAAGATGTAGAAGTAAACGCTCTATTTGATAAGAAAGAAAACGATGCCAATAAATCCTGTGGTCTATAAATCTTGAAAACGTATCTTAACTATCACTGATATCTAATGGTTTTAATAGAGATTGTTACACGAAGACAAGGGAGCTGACTTCTGACTTTCTGATGTGTGCTTATTATGAAGTTTTATATAACTGGGACAATCATCATCATCACCATCACCATCATCATCATCATCATCATCTTTATATCCTCCTTTTGGAGATTATTAATTCAAAAACTGTGGACATTGACAATAATTTGAAGGGTGAGAGAAATGTTAGGAGATTGACATAAAGAAATGTGTTTGTCTTGGAACTGGTTTCTTGGCTGCTGCGCTGAAATGAAGCTTTTTGGTCACAGCTAATGTCTCATGGTTACAAGTTCTCTCTTGTAAATAGTCATTATGTCCATGATCTGTTTAAATATCTTTAAATGCAGAAACAGTTTCATGGTCCAAGTCTACTGGGCAAGTTCTACCCATCAGATACTGCAGCAGGGTCTCTGCGTCTGTGAAATGGAAAAAGGCCAATTGGAACATTTTGATTTAAGATGAAGTACAACTTTTGTTAACGAGATATCACATGATCACATTAACACAATGTCATGGTAGGCCTCTATGATGCGCAACGGTTGACCGTTATATATAGGTCTTACTTGATCCTAATCAAGCAGCACAGCTACTCCCAATGTATTCCTAAGTTTTATTGGATAAACGAACTCGTTCTCTTGTGAAATGAGACAATCACCCATAAATATGCAATGGCAGCTGTTCTTGAGTTATGCAATTTCTCGAATTGGATTATCTTGAAACCTTAAAATGAGAGACACCAGAATGATGCTTGTGCGATTCTATTATATTCTCATATCTGGCAAATTTATTTGAGGTGATTGCCTAGGTATTCTTCATTTCAGGGACTTAGTATTGCGAATGGAATAACAAAAATGATAACAGAGCTTATTAAGTTATAAAGCATTAAAGTGTGTTGCTAAAGACGTTTATAAATATTTATAAAAACAATGTCCATTCAGGATTATTATTTATAGCAAAAAATGTACACTGTGTATGACATATGTGTATTGCATGCTCTATTGTTATCATGCATATCCTTGTAAATGCCTGGGAACGAGAAGCCATTTGAAGAAGATAAATATTGTCTATGACAAATGTAAAAAGCCAAAACAGAGCGATCAATCTTTTGTGAAAAAGATTTTGTACTCCTTTATACAAAAAATCCAATCGCAACTTGAAAGTAAAAAAGACACTTTAAAAACCACCTAAGCCATTTGTTTTGTAGCATCTAGTGTATACATGTATTTAAAATATGTATTTTGTTTGAATTATAGCCTACAATTTTAAAGAGGGTTTAAATAGTGTGCAGAAAAAAATATTTGATGATGTTTATTTCTTCCCGTTAAGGTTTACCAAGGGGTTATTTAAGTTCTTTTAGACATGGCCTTTTTATAGATCATCCGATTGTCCATAATGGATGTTTTCGTATCTTGGTGAGTAGCTTGATTGTATAATATAAATAGGCTAAACATTGCTATAAATGACTGTGAGCTGTTGATATACAAATCTTTTACTGCATGTAGAAACGCTTCTTATGGCTGATAATGATGTTTATCGCCTTGAGCAATTCACAACAACATGCAGTTGCTTTCAAGCCAAGCTGAGATCAGGTTTGTATGAACGTAGGTATCTTATGTGCTCATCTCAAGTGATAAACAGAAAATAAACATGATTTATTGAGTTTTAAGAAATCTCTGTATTTTCACCAGGGCCAATGTATTCATTTCACATCAAAACCCACAAATGCAACAACTATTAAGAAATTATAATGATTCAAGGTTTTCTGCATTCAATTGATAAAAGGGCGCTTGAAATGGTAGAAATAGCTCGTTAATCAGACTGCATCTGTTTTAGCTGTCAGTCAGGTGGTTACGAGATATGTAACTGTGTAATTTACAAGATTAGGGAACGGGAAAACGAATGTTATTTGTTTTCACAGTCGTATCTTAAAATTGTAACAGAAAAGGGTAATGACCGAATACCAGATCATGTTATATATCATTTTCTCTTAAACAGTAGAGTTTCCACTTCAAAAGTTATCAATGTTCTGGAAAGGATATTTTCACCATCAAACTATTATCAGGACATAAAAGGCTACGCTTACATTTATTGTTTGTGAGATATTGAGCAGTGAAATCCTTCATCTGAATTTCCCTTTAAGTTTCTTCAATGTCTATCTTGAATGATAAACTAAATATGATTTCGTATTGTTTAACCAGTCTAAAAGTTAGAAGTTAAATGAATTTGCCAAATGAGATCTCTTAAAAAACCTTAGGAAGCACACTTATATATTTTGATTGATCCACACATCAAAGAGAATCAAGTTTCCCTGTGCTAGCTCTGCAGTTTATGTGTTCTGATTGGACGATGTTATTCACATCACCATTGATTTCCAAAATCACAATTCGTCAACAGTGCCAATGAAAAGATGTCAATAAGATACAAATGTTACATGCGCGAGTAATAGGAAGGGTCTGCAGAAAATGAAAATGTCATCATTGGACAATCTTTTCATCAAACATTTGTGGAATGAAGGTCATTGAAATGAATACAGAACAAGTTTCATTTTCACTTGACTATTCACTATTTCCAAATGCCATGCTTCAATATTTTTTCAAGATATGTTGGAAGGCCCAGTCAACTGATTATAACAGCTCATCGTTGAAGCAGGATTAATTGTAAAACGAATGAATAGAATATTGATATCCAAGAACATTTCTACGTTTTTTTATTTTCTTTTAGTTTCATCCGTTTTATGTCTCTGTCTTCCGTTGATTGATTAAAATCCTAAATTTTCGAGATTGAAATAAAAAACCTTAAAAGGGCATAAAGTGATTTAGTTAATTATGGTATTGAAATAATGGTTTGCCAATTTCAAATTGTATAGAAAAATGTTTCTTTTAGACATGAATCAATTGAGTATCTAATCTTTTAGGTTTCATTAACAAGAAAAAGGCAATCAACAACCCACTTTATTTCATAATGCAGCCTAATGTGTCTGTATCATTTTAATTTATGAATAATATGTTAATTTGCAAAGACATTTGTACATGTTTATCGACGTTTAATGAATACTAAATGTAATTCAATTCAATATCGTTAAATTGCGTATTGTGAACAAAGCTTAACTATTGTTAACAGTAAAAGGAATGAATTAAATAATGTTTTGACTAACATCCTTGATAGTAGATATATGGAATATTGTCTAGCCCAGACAGGAAATAATATTTACAATGTAATGCTCTCGAGGTCGTATTCATGTAGTCTTGATGTCTATTACGAATAGCAAACAGAGGTGTAAAGTAGATATTCTAACTGACGAAATTGGGTAACACAACCACAGCTGCTGGGACGTATATTGACGCATGTACATGTATAATTAGATGTCTGGCGATTTTAACCTTACTGAAAATGAATAACATAATTTCCCATAATAAGGTAACATCCCTTCAAATTAATAACATAAATTAATCTGAATTATTGCCTTGATCCTCATTTTATTCCACGTATTGTCAGCTGCAGACTAATCACGTTAATATGTTGTAGTAAAGAAATAAGATTGATTGATTTCTTTTGATTCTAAAGACACATATTCGATGATATAATAACATACTGCTGCTGTATCTTTGTAGAATATTCAATTTTTAAATGTTAATGTCTTTTTTCAAAACATGGGTAATTCACCATGTAAAATTTTCAATTTGGTGAACAACTGCAAATGAACAAGTTTATTGAAGCTATAACCCTTGTAAAGATATGAGCATGTGAGGTTAGTCTGTACACAGTGATAGTGATTTGATTTAATGTTTTAACATCAACTTTAGTAACACCTATTGTTTACCAAATATTCGTCAGAGGGAGAGATTGCCGTGTCACTCATCAAGGGAAGCTACTGATTAAATGTTTTTACGTCAAATTTATCAACACCTACTGATGGTTTTTGAAGATGAATCTCATTACGGAATACCGTTGTTACTACTCTCATGTAACTACTTTTCTCTAGTAGTTTGTCAGTCAAACTTCGTTACTTAGAGGAGTCTTGTAGAAGTCATATTCATGGAAGAACAATACTAAAAAATTAAGTCTCAGTTTGCACATTTTTGTAGAAAAGTTGTCAAAGAGAGTTAACTATACAGTGTACATAATTCCTGTGATCTTATTTTTAGTGACTAAGGGTAATTGAGATTATAATTCGGATTTCATATGCAAAACGAAATCTTTTAAAAAACACAAAACTAATTGTTTATTAAACATTTAAACGTCAAAGTTATCCACTGATTGCTCAAAGTTAAAAGTTACAAAAATGTCTACACACCAATAAAACTAATGCGGATATTTCTAATTTCTAACTAATCAAATTAATTGTAGGAGAACAAATTCGCATCGGCAACAAATGTGATATCCGGAAAAAAATAAAAGGTTGGCATAACTATTTATAGTCTAAGCACCATTTGAACTACAAAGAAATTCCTTTGCTGTAGAGCAACTATGTTAATGCACGCTGTCAGATATGTGTGATTCCAAAGATGACACAGGGGTTTTGACAATAGCTATGTTAAGTTACTTTCTGTTTACATATTTGATTTAAGTTACCTTGAATAACAAGCGTTAGACATTTCTAAGACTATGGCATTACAACTCGTATGTATTCTCTGGAAACTAAGACTGTTCCACTTCCCTATTGTTAATATTAAACAATGTTTATTAGCAATTAGACTAGCATATGATATCACTTACCCTAAATGTGTTACAAGTTTTCTTTTTTTTGCATTTTATTTTAGAATTGTCATACCTTGTATACAATATATGAGCAAAAAAGGTATTAGAAAATGTAAAATCAAATTGTGTGAAAAGCAATTACTTACATAAAGGATCTATAACATTATGTCTCGTTAGCCTAAGAATGTTAGTGACACAGTGAATCAGAGGTTTATCTTGACTTGACTACGTATACACATAGTAAGTTACATTAGAGCTGTTCAAACAATGTGTAATGATTGAATAACAATCTGTAAGTACAGAGGTTATTCTAATCAAATATGATAAATACAGTATTCTAGAATGTTCTATCATTTTTCAGAGCAGCAACATTTACATGATTTGGATGTTGGAACAATTGACAAAATGTTTTGTAGAATGAGTGAGAGAATGTCTTTGGGTTCAACATGTCTGCAATATTCAATCTATTTAACATGTGGACATTACTTTCATAAAGAAAAGGAATCAGGTTCTTTGAGATATGGTTTGTTGATTTCAAAATAATAAATATTATTGCATTCCCTACAAATACAACCTCAAAATTACTGCTATGTATCACAGACATTAACCAATGAAAACAAAACAAACAAAGACCATCTTTATCTCAGTCCGCAATGAACAATTTCTTTTCATTTATTTCGAAAAACAGTTCCCCAACAAGATTTAGTGACAACAACATTTCAAAACCATATGATGCTCTTAACCATTTATATAATAGCATTATCCAATTTGAAAGAAAAAAATGAGGATACTTATAAGCAGACTAAAATAATTTTAAGGATGAACTTTTATAACGATACACCTGACAAATTAAGGTAATTCAAAGTTTTTAAACGGGCCCGAAATCAAAATTGCTAGCTTCAAGAATAAAAGCATGAATTACTTCCCTATCAAATCGTCAAACAACTGATAATGCACATCTGAAATGGATGCTCATGTTGATTAGTTTCCTTTTGGCAGAGAGATTGAGTTAAAAATTTCATTAAAATCCGAATTTGCAAAACAAAATTTCAGAAATAATGCTTAATTACTTTAAGGTTACCTTTTGTAGGTTCCCAATTCAGGATATGTTTTAAATTTCAAAAAGACTCACTGTCATGAAATGGAAATCAATACCTTTGTTGCTTATACATATGAAGATGCCTGCAAGTCAGCTATCAATAATAAGTAATAATGAACTTTCGATGTTACTTTATTTTATCGCATTACTAACAAAAGAAATGTTTCACGTATAAGAAACTTCTCATGTGTTTTTTTCATTGTCTGCAAATAAGTGAGATATCTTGAGTTGCAACTCTTTATCGATAGGGCAAACTGTTGGAACCCTGCGATCTTGGCTGATTAGAACAGGGGCTTGCTCGCACTGAGATGCCTCTGTTGGGAATGAATGAGGCAATAAGTGATGATATATACCCACGTGCAAGTGTTAAAAAGTCATAAGCTACTTTAAAATATATTCTTTATGATTGACAATGGCACAAAATAGTTGTTATTTTAAAAAAGGATATGGATGACCCTTATCTTATGGTTATAAGTACATTTCATATTCATATTTTACCTGTAGTTTGACTTGTTCAGTATATTTCAGTCATTAAGGTCACACAAGGTATCACTTTGGGAGTCAAGCATGTTATTATTTTTTACTTGTCAATGCTTAATGTACATAATATAAACAATAGCGATGTGTTTCATGTCATACAAGAAATACATGTCTACAAAGAATGGGTTGATTAATGTTTTGACTAATATCTCTTGACAGCATATTTTCTATCCCAGACAGGAAACGGATGTAGACGGTAAACGCTCTTGAGATCTTCTTCATGTAGTCGTGTTGTCTGCAACTTAATGTCAAACAGAAGTCTAAAGTAGATATTCAAACTAACAAATTGTGTAACTCAAGAACAGCTGCCGGGACATATATGGAATTTTGTCTTCACGTTTAGATTAGATGTCTGACCAGGGAATCGGGACTTCAGGCAAATGATATATCTCACATATTCATTACTTGAAAACAAGGAAAAATGTAATCAAGGAATAGTTATGCTAGTAATGTAATGACAGTAACAATGTTTTTAATTGAAATTGTTTTCTTTGAAGGCATAAGACATTAACCTTTAATATATATTGGCTATAAATGTCTAGTCTCAAAGGTTTGATCTTCATGTTAATTTTTGTTCACATATTTCACAAATTTCCGAGTTTTCAAAACGATATCTAAATGAGTATATAATTCCTGAAATAGAGGTGCCTTTGATAAATATTTGAATTGACATCACAAATTCACCGGTGATATTACATAATACACCATTTGCTAACTATTTAAGCTAGAATTAGTGCAATTAAGATGTTATTTATAGGATAACTGTACTTACAATAGTATAGACTCTTCTACTTTATCTGTACTTTCAACTACATTCAACTCTCACACAGTGTTTCCATTAGCAAGTCTTTTAAAGAAGAATTTCCTAAAATAATGGAAGAAATGACGAACCCATCTAGGACATTTTTCACCAGCCCTACAACCCTGTTTTCATCATGGCACGTTACTATCTCTTTAATCCCTGGCTTGAAGCAAGCACATTACACAATTGCTCCTGCTCTCTGAGAATGTCTTTTTGTTTCTCAAAGGCACCTGGAACAACAAGCCATAAAGGATTGGATTGTAGAAATATATTATGCATATGTAAGCCTTTTTCTCGGCACTGAATATACATTTGGACCTCGTTTTGCGTGTGTAAAATACATTGAACAGGTGACGAAATCAAAGTATTGAACAAATGATATGACAACTATGAATATATGACTGTCAGATAGATAGTCTATTATATAAATAAACAGTAAATAAGTACCACAGAAACCAAACCCTTACGTTTCTATCACCTTAACTTCAAGTTTTGTTTTGGTTTGTTATATGTAACCACAGAAGTTGTAGTTTGCCCTGACACTATTGATTGGGGTATTGACTTTTCATCCACATTATTATTGTTACAAACATACAACTACAACTCTTTCTAATGATGGCTGCATGAAAAATATGTTTGTGACATTTGATGATTGGTTTAAAATTATAATACACATTTTATTATATGATTGAGAGTAAGATATTCTGTTATATCAATGAAATATATCTGGCTACAGTGGCAAAAATCATAATGGGTAATCTAATGGGAGGCCATAATATTATCACCACCCAAGTGACGTAAAGTTCAAAAGTAATTCAAAAATATAACGTCATGAACCAATGGCCAATTAAAATGAACAAGGTTTCATGATATAATACAAAGAACACCAGTTCTTTCTTGATAATTAACATGTTCATCTCTTCTCGTGAGGTACAAAAGTCAAATATGGTAGAATGATTTCAGATATTTTTTTATTTCATTGGTTGAAAAATAAGGCTTTCATATAATCCAGTCTCCATTTAACATACTGCAACTATGCATCTTTGAAGTATCATTAGTTGACAAGTTTTTTAAAACAAACGTCATAAAACAATATGTTTAAGATATATATAAACAGCATTTTGTTGTGTCCAAAACGCCCAAATTATGTTTCATCAGGAGGATTTAATGTATTACCATCATAGATTTCGTTATGTATTTTAAGAAGATGTGTTTGCAACCTGTACACAAAGTATTGTATCAATATAAGAATAACAATACATGGGCTTAACAAATAGACGCAATAGCTTTTTCAGTTGTGTTTGTTTTTAATAAACATAATTTGCTTTGATCGAGAGATCGAGAGAGAGAGAGGGAGAGAGACAGAGAGACGGAGAGAGACAGACAGACAGAGGATATATACAAGTGCTAAACATCTACATTTACCACAGTTGACATAGAGTTATTGTTCACTCGACATGTAAAATTGAATACTTTAGCAGAAAAGTTGTTTCTTTCACATAACCATTTACCTTATAAAAGATGTAAAAAATATGTTTGAATGCAATAAACTAAGATAGCACATAAAAAGAATATACATAATAAGTACATGTACATGTAGTTCTGTTGTCAATGTGTTTTGTTTTTATCTGATTAAGGTTCTGTTTTATTCATTACATCCTGCACACATTTGCCAACCACTATCATTTTAATAATTTCAATAATTAATACAAATATATTTTTATAATTCGAAAAAGTCCTAAAATGGTTGTAGAAAATATGTTTCCCCGGGGAGATATGGTAAATTTATGATCCCACACATGTACATGTATGTAACTCTCGTCCAAAAGCACTCAATATGTTATGAGAGGGAAAGCCATTTATTTTTTAAAAAGTGGATAACTTGATACAAAAATAAAATGTTTTAGCCCTTTTTTTTATATGTGTTGTTTCACTCCATTTCTTACACAAACAAAAGGGTCGAATTACATTATTTTCTGACATAAATCATGCACTTTAGATGTTGATTAATATTTTGCATGTGTGAAGATTTATAGATTTATGTTAACTTCTTCCAAAGATTTGTTTTGAAGTTTTTGAATTAACATCAAAAGAAACATAAAAATAGTTTGAAGAATTGTTTCACTTTAATAAAAACCAATCCTATGCTCATAACTCAACATAATAAAGAACGCTAATTCCAAACAAAAGGCTGCAAATATGTATTTGAATTCAATAAAGGTCTCAAGATAATGTGTTAAAAAGCAAATGCCATCAAGACTGCAAATTAAATTGAACATGAAACTATTTCATTTTAATATGTAATCATTTTTAATTGCCTTTGTCTGCACTTGCAGCAAGTTTACTAAGGTGTATGTTTTGCTGTGTTCAATTTGAAAAACAAGTGAACAAGAGCATTAGTAGAATATAGACGTAGATGAGGGAATATGCCTAATCTGTGACACCTCTCTGCTTTTTTCACAATGACTGCCGAGTCTCGAAAATGTTAGTTTTAACACTCTGCCGGCATGTTTGCTTGAATTTTAGGGCAGGTAATGATCAGAATACTAAACTTCCTTACATTTAATACTATTTTCTTTCGCTCGTTTTATACAAAATCATAAATTCGTTTAGTAAAAATAGTATTAAATGGAAGGTCGATCAGTATCCTCTATATTTCTATTTTTTTATCAGTTCCTGAAATGTATTTTGTCACGATATTATGTGAATGATTTCATCTGTTTGAAACTAGAGGACAAAGAGAAAAACGAATATCACCTATGTTGGCATGAACCAGTGAATCGACCCTAAAGTACTTGAAATAAATCTAAGTATTAATAGTTGACCGAATTTGTCCTTAGAGTACATCATAAAACTATCTCTATTGCTTCCATAAATAATAGAAACCAATGTAATTCGACTAGTATCATAACATGTTAGCCCAATTGACATGATATGGATTCAAGAGTTTCGACATTTTATTGATAAATGTGCGTTTTCAATGGTAAAAATATCCTTTTATCAGATAGCATCTGTTGAACCTGTCAGTCAGACTGTTACTTGATATCTGCCTTTGTAGCTTACAAGATAAGAGAATGGGAAAATAGATGTTATTTGTCTGCATAACCTTATCTTAAAACTGTGGAGGAGCCGGAAATATCCTTAAGTGTATTTTGGGTATTCCTAGTCTTTTAGCAAATTATATATTGCCTGCATGGGTTTACGAATTGTCTGTACAGAAATGAAAATGACAGTTTCCAAAACAATGGAACATACGAGGAATCAAAACCCTCAAAACCGAAATTAAGCAAAGTGTAAATGTTAGCTTATTGCGAAATTACATTTTGAAAGCTGAATTTAGTGGTAGAAATGGGAGGGGGAGGATGTCAGGGTGTTTTATGATATTGTAAATGTTTGCAGCTGTTTCTTAATTTGTTTGGTGTTCTTAAAAGAAGATGTGTATGATTATATGTAAATAAGTCATTATTTTCTGACAATGTAATATCCTCAGTCGGTTAACCAAAATGTTATGCTGGTATATGTTTATTGTTTTGCTACGATTCGTTGAAAGGAAAAGCTATTTTAATATGCAAAATTTATATTTTAAGTATGTAATCATCTTATCTTAGACATCTGCAATGCTGGTCCAGTTAACGCCTCATTGGTAACAGGGGATTAACGATTGAATCATAACTGGGATCCAAACACGAATGAAGACTCCATGTTCTTGGAGCACAAACATTATCAAGTTTCAAAGAAGTTGAGAGCTCAACCTTTGGCTGGCAAAATCATGACGATCATGTTTAGGGATTACAGGCGTATGATATTTTCATGTATGGAATATAATCCACCAAAACTTCAACAAATGAGCCCACTGTGTTGATCTACTACAACAGTTGAAACCATCAATCAAGAAAAAAGAGGCGCGGTATGTTGACTGCTTCTGCATGACAGGTACAAGTATGTAAGTGTAATCATAAACAGGCTGTATGTCAACAATTTAATTTCGAACAACTTAACATCTACAATACAGATCTGACTCCTTCGTCAATGCGAAAAACTAAAACAGGTAATTGACGAAATGGATGATGTCTGTTGGAAAGCAATTCGTTAATCATGCAAACTATTTTGTTTTGGTTTTTTTAAATATATTTTCCGGCAATATGTAGTGTATATCAGCTAAGCGCACTGTTTGAAGTCGTTCATATGCAATCATTAATGACCTAATTTCACACAATCTTTTTTTGCGTGAAGGAAAATAAGCCAAAATGAAAAAAATGTCTGAAAGGAATCTGGAGAAAGCATTTGTAGGCTTAACTTCATTTTTCAGAAATTAAAATGCCCTTTTCTTTCAAATTAACGTCAACTCTATGAATAATGAAAAGTCATTACCGCAAATGAAAGATATAAATTTAATTTACTACCTGTTTTGATGAATAAATGTTGAAATAGTGGAAGGATTTACAGAAACTGAATATGCAATCGCAGCAACAATGTCTTGTTCAAATACACTGGAATAAACACAGATTGGAATCGATTTCACGTGTCTCTTAAATTTGGTAATTCACATTTCATTTTGTAGTGTAAAGCTTCCCTATTTGTGGAAAAGATACTGATTCAAATCAACTAATACCGTGAAAGTGTGTTTACGTTTTTAAATTCATTGGCATGATTCACTGTTAATTTTAAAATGAAACGACACGAATTTACTTCTATTCAATATTCCCCCATATTTATTTTACTCTTTATAAAATCATTAACAATTATGGAATATTTTGAAATAATGTGTTCCTGGATATGTTTTCATAATTGCATATTGTTAGGTCAGCCAATAGGTTTTACTACGTGCTTTACATAAAATGCTTTATTGTTTCAGACACTATGTCTGTTCAACCACTGAAGCTAAGTCGTCTTTTCTGGAGAGATCAATGTCATAAAACCTTAGGATATCAGTATGCTCACCTTAATTTGTCTGAAACAATACACTTTGTTTTGAGGAAAACTTTACTGCCGATTATACCTTCAGATGCAAATATCACACTAGCAATTATTAATATGTTTCAGTTATTTTATTATATCATTTGTAGAACGTATTAGCTTCTCTTCTGTAAAGTTAATTGCTTTTTAATGTTAATTTTTTGAATGTGCACGTGTAATAGGATTGTTATACAGAAGGGACCTTTTTATGCTTTTGTTGGTAAAAAGTGTCAAACTCTTTATCAGACACTTATATTCAATAATGGCTTATCGGTTTCTTATTCTTACAGCATATGCCTTCACTATTCACTATAATTGTCATCAAAAAAGAAAAATCATGTTCATCCGTTTATGTCACATATTGAAATTGGTCGGTCTTCTCTAATTGTCAATTTCTTTTTTTATTGTTCATGATTTGATTTTTTTATGACTAGATTTTTTGGAGAGTCTTACATTCCTTATAATATTATATATCTGCCTTTTCATTGTAAATAACTGTCCTCAGATTAACCATCTATATCTTTATCCCTTCTTGTAGGACAAAAAATAACATGTTTGTCATCTACAATTCCTCGGATATAATTGACGACCAAAGTGTGGATAATTTTAATGACATGAGATCAATGGGTGGTAACGTACCCCTTTCTGTTTTTTTTAAATGCAATAAACTACTTGTAAATGCTTGATGTGGATAATGGATCACATATACATTTGAATTACTTACTGACAGGTCTTTCTTATGTTACTATTATAAAACATCGGCAGTGTGGTCGCTACAGAAAGAGTTATAGGGAACAGTATTTGACAAAATTTCAATATTTCGTGTCATTTAGAAGGTCAAATCTATGTTAAAAATAAATTCTAGAACAATGTGCACTTTCTTGATATTCTGTTATTGTGTGATTATGAGAGATAAATGAGTAATGTGACAAAATAGTTGAACCTGAGTGGTCTGCGTATTGACTCCAGGGCTGCGTTCGTTTTGCACAGAGTGTGTCGCACGAGCGATAAAATTCCTAATCGAACGAACATAGTGTCACTCTCGTGTGCACTCTTGAGTCACTCAATGTCCCTCCTGCTAAATCGGGGAGGGAGGTCGTGAGAGTAACGGAAGTACGTCAATTGACACGGTGTTTTTAACATACCAAAGACATGCTTACCTCAATATAATTCTGTTTTAACACAATTGCAACAAACCGATGTGAGGTATAGATTTGGTTAAAGGAAAACAATATCATATCGTTGATTTTGAAGAATATGTGTTGTTAGAATTTAACTGATTAAATGTTTGCGATCAATTCAATTTTTTGGCCATATTGTTTACAGCTAGGCAACCAAGTGCGACACTCAGTAGAGCATTTAAGTCGTTCGCTCTTAGTGCCATCCGAGCATGCGCAAGATTACACTCGAGTGAGTCAAAACGAACGCAGCCAAGAGGTGGTCTGCATTATTACGATCTTCAATACGCAGACCACTCGAGTTCAACTATTTTGTCAAATTACTCATTTATGTGGAGATGAAAGAAACAGAAACTTACACAACTCTCTTTAAATTCAACCTGATAACGAACTTCAACTTTATCACTCTGTGGATCTTTTTTTTTTTTTTGGTAATTTCAAATTTACGCTTTTATAATTACGCACATCAAATCAAGTTAATGTTTAGGTAGTATAATTGGTGTTCTTTAACCAGAACAAATTTATCACACTACTTAAACCATTTCTCAAACTATCATTTAAATGAGGCTATAACCCTTACAATGTTGTAAATATGCAGGGATATATTGGTCAATTAGCCATTAACATTATATTTCACTTCAAATGAGTCTTTTCAGTTCATATCTACTAGTCAGCAATATGTTTACAAGTTTGCTCACTTAATATATCACTGTGTAGGATTGTCTAATGTCTTGCTGATTTATTTGCTGCAAATTGTGGTTGTAAAGGGATTGATTTATTGAAATTGAATACGCAAATACAGCTACAATCTCTTGGCCACATACTTGTGAATGAAAGTCCATTGAAATTAATTCAATGCCGTAAAGTTGACCTTTGAAATTGAACAATTCCATTATTTTGTCAGGTTTCGATATTTATTGGAAAGATGTGGGAGAGACATATCAACTGATTTTTACAGCTCATCGTGGTTAATTGCAATATTTGCTTCCTATATCAATATGTTTCTTATATTGTGCTAGATTAATGGCAATAGTTAGGAAATATGAGAGTTGAATAATGACTTATATTTAGATGATTTTAAAAAGTTGTATAATATATCATGAATATTCATATATCGTAAGATTTCTTTTGATATATGTGATGTCCTTTCACATCCTTGCTCTTGAGATGATTCACTTGCATTACTACATTTTATCTCTTTGTTTGTCATGTATAGAAAAGATTTGTGTATGAAACTGTCATAAACACAGTTCAAGAATACATCACATACATTGAGTGTTGACAATACCGTGAAAGTTATCAATGCCATTTTAACAATGTTTAGTATGTGTTCGGCATAAAAAGTTTCCCTGGTATAAGAATTGAAAGGTTATGAAGTCATTTATGAACATCCCATCTTTGAACCTTATACATGAATATGGGTTAGAAATTGAAGAATTGGATTGGAATATGTTTTGAGATGTCAACTAAAACAATAATTACCTTAGTTACCTTTCTCGACGTGATAACGATTTTCTTTTTGCTACATTTGTAACCACTATATCATTCTTATTTGTTGTTTTCATAGTTCATATAACGTATCAAAGTCCTGGTTAGCTGCAAACAATATCAAGCTTGAAGTGCCTATATGCATACGATAGTTCTAATTAATCAAGTGCATACAGATTCAAGAATTATGTTATAAACTCATGTTTTCACTTGAGGCAAGAAGTTAATGATAATTTAGGTCGTCAGATTTGCATCATTGTGGATTTCTTTGTTGAAGATAGTCATTTGTATCCCAGTCATTAAATCTACTAAGTGAAATTGAAACAAAAGTTCTGTGAGTATCAGAATATGCAGTAAAATGCATATTATGTATATGGCATTTGCTTTAAATGGTTCTGTTTCTCACAAGAATAATGGTCAGTATTTTCCAAACCACATAGCACAATATTCAAAACGACAGATACCTGATTTATATAATTTCTAGACTGTCCATTGCCTCTTTGAAAACTGTGTTGTTTCAATGTTAGAAATAGGTTGTGTATCATGAAACCTCTGTTTCACATGTTTAGTTCTGCTGCTACTATCTAACCGTGAGACTGAATGATATTGTGTAAGTGTCAAAAGTAATGTATGGATTGTTTATTACTGCTGCTACTGGATATCGAACCGTGAGACGTGAAATATAAGGAAATATATTAAACTGAATGATATCTTGTAAGTGTCAAAAGTTATGAATGCGAGAAAGAAAAATAACATTTATTTCATTGTTATTTTTATCTTTAGCTATTTCATTCTTTTCAACATTGATAAGGAACAGTCATTTATTTATTTTGCTAGGTTCAGTCTTGTCTTGAAGTGAAATCTTTGGTATATTACACTGTAACGAAAACATGACTGATATGCTCTGACTCTCTGATCAGAATTGATGTCCAAAAATCATCATTTTGTCTTCTTAAAATATAAGGTTATGAGAGCTTTCAACATAAATAATACTCCGACGACAGAAGACATCATGTTAGGATATGTATCGGTCGATCTAGATTCTTAATCTTGATAAAATAAATCTCACGATATTATTAAGTCCACAACGAAACACAGTATCTTTTTGTTACCGAAGTATATATGACTTTAATATATATCTCAAAGAAAATAAACATCACGGCGTATATAAATATGTCGATAATATAAATAAAATTTCTAATTTCATATTCATCTGTCTGTTGAATTACATATGTTGTTGATATGATTATATAATCTTATATAATTCAAGCGAGGCTGATGTTTTCATTGGGTCTCATGTACATTTATGTCGATATTTTATAACCCTAGACCATTTATTCAATTGATGCCAGCCATATCTATCTTGATTAATTATTACAGTTACGAAAACATTGTGAATAGTAGACATTATTTTCTCTTGAAAATAGTACATGTGACATGTGACACACATTCAAACTTATTTGTTTATGTTAGCATGGATTATGTTACGTAACAAAAACTTACTCATAAACATTACTCTGAAGTGTTTTGATCGCGATCAAAATTAAATAAATTGTTTTGAAAAGGTTATACGATTGACAAGAGTTCTTTTTATTTGAGTTTTGCATAAAGATGTGGAGGTAAACGCTCTATTTGATAAGAAAGAAAACGATGCCAATAAATCATGTGGTCTATTAATCTTGAAAAAGTATATGAACTATCATCGATATCTAATGGTCTTAATAGAGACTGTTACCCGAATGTGTCCTAAGAGAAGGGAGCTGACTTCTGACTTTCTGAAACCCTATAAGTGTGCTTATTATGAAGTTTCAAATAACTAACACAATCATCATCACTATCATCATCATCTTTTTTTCCCCCTTTTGGAGATTATCAATACAAAATCTGTGGACAGCTGAAAGGTATTTACAATAATTTAAAGGGTGGGAGAAATGTTAGGAGATTGACATATAGAAATGTGTTAGTCTGGGAACTGGTTTATTGGCTGCTGCGCTGAAATGAAGCTTTTCGATCACAGCTAATGTCTCATGGTTACAAGTTCTCTCTTGTAAACAGCTATTATGTCCATGACAAAGACAGCACAAATATCTTTTAATGCAGAAGCAGTGTCATGGTCCAAGTCTACTGGGCAAGTTCTACACTTCAGGTACATTGTACTTCAGCAGGGTCTCGTCGTCTGTAAAATGGAAAAAGGACCAATTGAAAGGTGTTGTGATATATTTCTGATGGAACGAATATCTGTATTCATTGTCGAGATCAACTGTGAACCTTACATTTTGATCAAGAAAAAGTACAACTTTTGTAAACGAGATATCACATGATCACATAAACACATTCTCGTGGTAGGCCTCTTTGTTGCGCAACGGTTGACCGTTATATATAGGTCTTACTTGATCCTAATCAAGCAGCACAGCTACTCCCGATGTACTCTTAAGTTTTATTGGATAGACGAACTCGTTCTCTTGTGAAATGAGACAATCACCTAAAAATATGTAATGGCAGCTGTTCTTGAGTTATGCAATTTCTCGAATTGGGTTATCTTGGAACCTTAAACTAAAAGACACCAGAAAGACTCTTGCGCAATTCTATTATGTTCTCATATCTGGGAAAGGTATTCTTCATTTCAGGGACTTAATATTGCGAATTGACTAACAAGAATGATTCCAAAACAAGTTATAAAGCATCATATATTGTAACAAAAGAGGTTTAAAATTATTTATGAAAACAATGTTCATTCAGGATGATTTTTGATAACAAAAAATGAACACTGTGTATGACACATGTGTGTTGCATGCTATATTGTTATCATGCATATTCATGTAAATGCCTTGGAACGAGAAGCCATTTGAAGAAGATATATATTGTCTATGGCAAATATAAAAGCCAAAACAGAGCAATCAATCTTTTTGTGAAAAAGATTTTGTACTCCTTTATACAAAAATCCAATCGCTATTTGAAAGTAAAAAAGTACTTTAAAAACCACCTAAAACATTTGTTTTGTAGCATCTAGTGTATACATGTATTTAAAATATGTATTTTGTTTGAATTATAGCCTACAATTTTAAAGAAGGTTTTTATAATGTGCAGAAAAAAAAATTTGATGATGTTTATTTCTTCCCGTTAAAGGGGCAGTAGCACGTTTTTTGATAATTTTATATTTCAAATTTTTCACTGATAATTGTACGGTAACACTAAATGTATTATTTTAATATTGTCAAAAATCTCATTACATAAGCCAATCTTCCATAGTCAGAGAACAAAGTATGAAGATTCACCTAAAATCCATTGGCGGCCATTTTGTGTGAACGCCTTTATTTCATTTTTTGTAAGAAAAGGGAATCACATGGCTAAACTATACATTATATATTTGAATTATTACTGCTCCATTTAGTTTAATTGCATTGTCTTTCAATTGGAACCATTAATTTGCATTTTCCTAACATCACCTTATATTCCCTCTAAAAACGTGCTATTGCCCCTTAAAGGTTTGTCAAGGGGTTATTTAAGTTCTTTTAGACATGGCCTTTTTATAGATCATCAGATTGTCCGTAATGGATGTTTTCGTATCTTGGTGGGTAGCTTGATTGTATAACATAAATAGGCTTAACATTTCTATAAATGACTGTGAGCTGTTGATATACCAATCTTTTAGTGCATGTAGAAACGCTTCTTATGGCTGATAATGATGTTTATCCCCTTGAGCAATCAACAACAACATGCAGTTGCTTACAAGCCAAGCTGAGATCAGGTTTGTATGAACGTAGGTATCTTATGTGCTCATCTCAAGTGATAAACAGAAAATAAACATGATTTATTGAGTTTTAAGATTTCTCTGTATTTTCACGAGAGCCAATGTATTCATTGCACATCAAAACCCACAAATGCAACAATTATTAAGAAATTATAATGATTCAAGGTTTTCCGCATTCAATTGATAAAAGGGCAAAAATGGTAGAAATAGCTCGTTAATCAGACTGCATCTGTTTTAGCTGTCAGTCAGGTGGTTACGAGATATGTAACTGTGTAATGTACAAGATTAGGGAAAGGGAAAATGAATGTTATTTGTTTTCACAGTCGTTTCTTAAAATTGTAAGAGGAAAGGGTAATGATTTTCTTTAAACAGTAGAGTTTCTGCTTCAAAAGTTATCGGTGTCCTGGAAAGGATATATTCACAATCAAACTATTATCAGGACATAAAAGGCAACGCTTATACCTATTGTTAGTGAGATATTGAGCAGTGAAATCCATCATCTGAATTTCCCTTTTAGTTTCTGAAATGCCTATCTTGAATGATAAACTAAATATGATTTTGTATTGTTTGAAGGTAGCTTATCCAACCAGTCTAAAGATAAGAAGTAAAAAGAATTTGCAACATGAGATCTCTTAAAAATGAAATTCTTAAAAAGCATACTTATACATTTTGATTGATCGACACATCAAAGAAAATCAAGTTTCCCTGAGCTAGCTTTGCATGTATTCATTTCACATAAAAACCCACAAAGACAATAATAATAATGATTCAAGGTTTTCTGCGTGTTATAGATATCCAACCAGTCTAAAAGTAAGAATTAAAACGAATTTTAAAATAATTTTAAAAAGATCTCTTAAAAATGAAAACTTTAAAAAGCATACTTATACAGTTTGATTGATCCACACATCAAAGAGAATCAAGTTTCCCTGAGCTAGCTTTGCAGTTTCTGTGTTATGATTGGACAGTGATATTGATATCAACATTGATTTGATACATCACAATTAGTCAACAGTGCCAATGAAAAGATGTCAATAAAATACAAACGTTACGTTGTTAATAAAATGCACGAGTAATAGGAAGGGTCTGCAGAAAATGAAAATGACATCATAGAACAATCTTTTCATCAAACATTTGTGTAATGAAGGTAATTGAAATGAATACAATACAAGTTTCATTTTCACTTGACTATTCACTATTTCAAAATGCCATGCTTCAATATTTGTTTAAGATATGTTGGAAGGCCCAGTCAACTGATTATAACAGCTCATCGTTGAAGCAGGATTAATTGTAAGACATTCAAATGAAAAGAATATTGATATCCAAGAACATTTCTACGTTTTTTGTTTCTTTAGTGTCATCCTTTTTATGTCTCTGCCTTTCGTTGATTGATTAAAATCCTCAATTTTCGAGATTGAAATTAAAAACTTGAAAAAGGCATAAAGTGATTTAGCTAATTCTGGCATTGGAATAATGTTTTGCCAATTTCAAATTGTATAGAAAAATGTTTCTTTCAGACATAAATCAATTGGGTACCTAATCTTTTAGGTTTCATTAACAAGAAATATGCAATCAACAACCCACTTTATTTCATAATACAGCGTAATGTGTCTGTGTCATTTTAATCTATGATTAATATGTTAATTTGCAAAGACATTTGTATATGTTTATCAACGTTTAATGAATACTAAATAGAATTCAATTTAATATAGTTAAATTGCGTATTGTGAACTAAGCTTAACTATTGCTAACAGTAAAGGATATGAATTAAAGAATGTTTTGACTAACATTCTTGATAGAATATACATGGAATATTGTCTTGCCCGGACAGGAAATAATATTTACAGTAAATGCTCCTGGGGCCGTATTCATGTAGTCTTGATGTCTATTACAAATAGCAAGCACAGGTGTAAAGTAGATATTCCAACTGACAAAATTGTGTAACACAAGCACAGCTGCCGGAACGTATATTGACACATGTATAATTAGATGTCTGGTCATTTTAACTATACTATTGATTCTAAAGACACATGTTCGATGATCTAATAACATACTGCTGCTGTAGCTTTGTAGAATATTCAATTTTTAAAAGTTAATGTCTTTTTTCTTTGGCGAACAACTGCAAATGAACAATTTTATTGAAGCTATAACCCTTGTAAAGATCTAAGCTGATGAGGTTAGTCTGCACGCAGTAATATGATTTAATGTTTTATGTCAACTTTAGTAACACCAATTGTATAAATATTTTTCGTCTCAGGGAGAGATTGCCATGTGACTAATCAAGGGAAGCTACTGATTAAATGTTTCAAAGTCAACTTTATCAACACCTATTGATGGTTTTTAAAGATGAATCTCATTAAGGAATACCGTTGTTACTACTCTCATGGAACTACGTTTCTCTAGTAGTTTGTCAGTCAAACTTCGTTACTTATAGGAGAAGTCATGTTCATGGAAGATCAATACTAAAAAATTAAGTCTCAGTTTGAACATTTTTGTAGTAAAGTTGTCAAAGAGAGCTAACTATACAGTGTACATTATTCCTGTGATCTTATGTTTTTAGTGAGTAAGGGTAATTGAGATTATAATTCGGATTTCATATGCAAAATTTTTTTTTTTTTTAAATCACAAAACTAATTTTAATAAAACATTTAAACGTCAAAGTTATCCACTGATTGCTCAAAATTAAAAGCTACAAAAATGTTTACATAGCAATAAAAAAAATGTGGATAATTCTAATTTCTAACTAATCACATTAATTTTATGAGAACAAATTCTCATCGACAACAAATGTTATTTTCGGAAAAATTAAAAAGATAACATATTACAGACGAAGTACCATTAGATTACAAGAAAATTCCCTTGCTGCAAAGCAACTGTGTTGATGCATGCTGTCGGATATGTGTGATTCCAAAGATGACACAGGGGCTTTAGACAAAAGCATTGTTAAGTAACTTACTTTTAGCAGGGATACATATTTGTTTTTAAGTTTCTTTGAATAACAAGCGTTAGACATTTCTAAGACTATGGCATTACAACTCGTATGTATTCTCTGGAAACTAAGACTGATCCACTTCCCTATTGTTGATATTAAACAATGTTTATTAGCAATTAGAATAGCATATGATATCACTTACTCTAAATGTTTTACAAGTTTTCTTTTTTGGCATTTTATTTTAGAATTCTCATATCTTGTATACAATATATGAGCAGCAAAGGTATTAGAAAATGTAAAATAAAATTGTGTGAAAAGCAATTACTTAAATGATAAGGATACATCATTTTCATATAGTTGGTAATAATATGTATGGGTTGTTAGATTCATGATCTACTTATACCACTGTCACTATTAAATTCTCAACATATTCTACTACATATCATGTTGATATTTTAGAATGAGAGATCTCATTTACAATTCATATATAAATCTACATGTGATCGTTAGATCTAAGTCATGATATATAAAAAAGAACTATAACAGTATGTCAAGCAAGCTTAATGGTTGGCTAAGTACGGTGACATTATCTTTTATCCCTCCTAGAATGCAAATGGTTCCGTGACTGAGATATTATGTCTTGTAAACTCGAGGTCTACATGCAGACGTGCTGATTGCTACAAAACTGTAACAGGAGTACTTAGTACACACATTTGCTGCCTAGGGTAACATGCTGCACTGTGCTTAGTAGATAAATATCTCATTGATTCTTAAATTACTTAAGTGTGCAAACAGTTTTAAACAGACAAGACAAGGCACTTATATTGGTACATAGTTTTCTCCTGCTAATGCAACCTGTTTATGGCATTCTATCACATCTTCTTGCAAATGCTCCTGTAATCGTCAATTACAAACCGGAAAATACCGTTCAAAGCCAATCAGTGATCAGTTAAACAATCCATTCACAAAGCAAAAAAATCATGTTTTCAAAATGAATATGTTTTCTTTTAACTCGAGAACATGAGTACAGCAACTCGTACATTTAATCATCACACATGTAGCTTTAATGTCTATTTATCTAATGTGTGTACTCATCCAGGACAAATGTATTAATAGATACTTGAACGGTTTCTCTCTCCTACCATTGAAATGAGACCATAACCCTTGCATATGCAACAACATTCAATTATGTTTTAGTAAGATGGCATATGATTAACAGCTGTACTTTGTTAACTGTTTCAGTTATATTCCAGAAGAAGAACAGTGAATATCTCATCAAGGAAACAATATAACTTTCAACTAAACGCTTTTTATATGTAGCATTAGTAGGTTTCAGTTGATTAATCTTATTTCTAAGCAATCCCCTCTAAATATAATTATTAAAAATATATTTTCAAATGAAAATAAAACATGAGAAAAATATCATTAACATTTTAGGCGTTGTAGTAACACAAGGCATGTGTCTTAATTAGACACTTAAAATGCCTTTGAACTTTCCCCTATGATTAATAAACAATGTCTTCGAGGACAATGTTTATTAGCAAGTTCATTTGAATAGCATATGTCTTTTTGTGATTTATTGAAAATGTTTCATTTGCTAGTAACAAAATAACGTGTTGATAATCTTACATGGTATATCAATGATATATAACTTGATATCCAAGGAATTCCCCTGATTCACTGATTCTGATTCTTAGGAATTGGAGTCTCATTTACAAGACTTCAACTTAGCAACAACATAAAGGATCTATAACATTATGTCTAGTAAGCCTAGTTACTAAGAATGATAATAATATAGTGAATCAGAGGTATGTCTTGACTTGACTACACACATAGTGAGTTACATTAGAGCTCTCCAAACAAATTGAGTAGTGGTTGGATAACAATCTGTAAGCACAGAGGTTATTCTAATAAAATATGATAAAAACAGTATTCTAGAATGTTCTTAGCGCAGCAACATTAACATGATTTGGATGTTTGAACAGTTGACAAAATGTTTTGTAGAAAGAGTGAGAGAATGGCTGAAAACCTGAAAAAAATAAGGTAATTTAAGTTTTAAACAGATCCGAAATCAAAATTGCTAGCTTCGAGAATAAAAGCACGAATTACTTCCCTGTCAAATCGCCAAACAACTGATAATGCACATCTGAAATGGATTTCCATTGATTAGTTTCCTTTTGGCAGAGAGATTGAGTTAAAAATCTAATTTAATTTAATTTGTAAATCTGAATTTGCGAAACAAAATTTCCGCAATAATGCTTAATTATTCTAAGACTACCTTTTATAGGTTTCCAATTCATGATATGTTCAAAATGTCAATAAGATTCACTGTTATGATATGGAAACCAATCTGTGTTGCTAATACATATGAAAAAGCCTGCAAGTCAGGTATCAAGAATAAGTAATAATGAACTTTCGATATTACTTTTTTTTATCGCATTGCTAACAAAAGAAATTTTTTACATTTAAGAAACTTATCATGTGTTTTTCATTGGCTGCAAATAAGTGAGATATCTTGAGTTGCAACTTTTTACCGATAGGGCAATCTGCTGGAACCCCGCGAGATTGGCTGATTAGAACAGAGGCTTGCTCGCACTGAGCTGCCTCTTTTGGGAAAGAATGAGGCAATAAATGATGTTATTATATGATGGACGAGTGATCTGTCTTCTGATTGGTCTAGGAAGGTGGTCACCGACAATGATCAAACCTTATGTTGACCGCGGGAAACGTCACGCGAGGTCAACATAACAATCCAATGACCTTGAGCTAAAAATAGAACGCCAATACGAGGAGCGCCGTAAAGAGTTGCTCCCAAAAAATAATTGAATAGTTTACAAAATACATGTAACTGAAACGTTCATAAATCATATAATAAAACAGTTGTTGACTTCAGTTATCGGTATATCCAATGGTTTATTATATACTCATGTAATCATATGATAGTAATACAAGGGTGCAATACGGAATAAGTCTTCAAATTCCGTATTGCACGGTAAATTCCGTATTGCACGATTGCTGGTTCTACTTTTTTCAAGCTTCGGCAATTCTCGCAACTTTCTGTACGTAACAATCATTTTCCTTATTAGAACATCGGCTTTGACGTATCTCAATGTATTGTTAACAAACTAACTTTTTAATATGATATTGAAGAATAATATAGTGAGTGTTATCTTTAGTAAAGAAACTGCAAAACAAAACTCCGAGAACATCGCCAGCGACACTTCGCCCTTATGACGTCATAGCCTTCAACGATTATGACGTCATTTCCATGGTGACGTCGTTTGAAAGGATCCCGTTGCTCCGAATCCTGAACTCACGTTTATGACATTCAGAACTTCATAAAAAATTACTAAGGATAAACTTTTGTCACTGTATTTTGTTTTCACTCTTGAGAAAATTACCGCTTACGTTTAACTACGCAAAATAAAGAGAAAATAAAAAGATAATTGAGGTATCAAATCATCAGTCGAGCGTGTTATAGGTGTCGCCTTGTTCGCATTATGTATCAATGCGCAGTGCGACGTCTCGGATTATTTAAGCAATTCATAATTACTTTTAACTCGAACTCGTTGTTCCTCCGCGTTCATGACATCTACTCGTTCAATACAAACGACCCAAATGCACACGTATGACGTTCTGTATATTTATTGACCTCGGAAACATAACTGTTCCGAGGTCAATAAACCATTGGATTCACATCAACTGAAGTCAATAATTGTATAATATATACTCACGTGCAAGTGTTAAAAAGTCATAGACTACTTTAAAATATGTTCTTTATGATTGACAATGGCACAAAATAGTTGTTAGTTTTAAAAAGGTTATGGATGACCCTTATCTAATGGTGATAAGTACATTTCATATTCATATTTTACCTGTAGTTTGACTTGTTCAGTATATTTCAGTTATTAAGGTCACACAAGGTATCACTTTGGGAGTCAAGCATGTTATTACTTTGTATTTGTTAATGCTATCCGTACTGAAGAATACCAAAATATAATACATATCCATCAAAGGCAGCTGTAAAATAAGGAGTTGGATTCAATATATCCCTAGCAACAAACATGATTATCTGAGTATTAAAGAAACAAATTTGATTTGTTCATTATCATTGACATATCTTTTCTCTTCAGTTGATGTCATTAAACCTTTGTTGGAGTGTACAATTCATAGAAGTTATTCTTTCAATGAAATAAATGTTCTTGCTGGTATGTTTAAACGCTGTCATTATTATTGAAAGATGAGATATATTAGTAGAATACTATATATTTGATAGATAAATAGATTTTAATTTATCTTATTTCTTGGAGTTTTCTTAACATTGATTGTAGAAATAACTATTTTTATAATTTTCTATAATTTTCAAATAGCAAAGAGAGTATTTTGTCTTTCTAGTAACGATAGAGAAGAGCATAGGCTATGTGAAGAAATTGCAATAGCAAAACATGGAAGCAAGTAGAGGGATGTATGATTTGAGGAATAAGGTAAATAAAGAATACTAAACGACATCCCGTTTAATATAATTTGTATGAAACGAGAGAGTGGTGGGATATTTAACGAGCAAAAGCGAGTGAAATACCGATAACATTCATGAGTGATGTTGAACAGGATTGAGTTTAGTATTTCATTTGTACTCGCTGAAATACATCAGCAAATTTATCAAGAACTTCGGCCACATGTCATCCGCGATAAAATCATGTTTTCAGTATTATCAATCAAGTGTGAAATAACCATCTTCTCAAATGTTGCGATTTTGTTTGTACAGAATCGATATTCATTTAGGGAATCTAACAGATTGAACGTACAGTTACAGTTTTAAATAACCTTTAATTTCTCTACATCAATAATAGAAGCATAAATGATGTCGAGACATGGGAATGATATTTTCACTATCAGTAGCTATTCTAATCAAAATTTTAAAACAAATTGTAAATCATAGCTTAGAAACATTTATCATTTTTTATAATTGATATTATTTTTTTAAACGATGTGAGCAGTGTCTGTCTTTATTTTGATTTTGAAGACATTAAATCAGACGTCGATATCTCATCTATGTAACGTACTATTCCCATACTATATTGCGTTAGGAGAATGTTCAAACGAATGGTGACTAAATCTGTAAAGTTGTGGTGCTAAGGACATAATTTTTCATTATCAATTGGCTGAACTTTGGAATAAGGATTATAAAGTACTATGCATGTTAATAGACATCTTAAAACAGCTTAGAGATTGTATCAGTGGAAGGATACTAAATGGTTTACCCATAACATGTTTCAAAATGCACTTCATAATTTGTATGCATCTTCTTATAAAGAAACACAGTTATATAGACAGGATCAGCTATGTCACTCTTATGTTGCTTTCCCAAATGTTTGGCAAAAGTCTACAAAGAAAGGGGTTGATTAATGTTTGACTAATATCTTTTGACAGCATATTTTCTATCCCAGACAGGAAAAGGATGTAGACGGTAAACGCTCTTGAGATCTTCTTCATGTAGTCGTGTTGTCTGCAACTTAATGTCAAACAGAGGTCTAAAGTAGATATTCAAACTAACAAATTGTGTAACTCAAGAACAGCTGCCGGGACATATATGGAACTTTGTCTTCACGTTTAGATTAGATGTCTGACCAGGGAATGGAGACTTCAGGCAAATGATATATCCTACATATTCATTACGTGAAAACAAGGAACAATGTAATCAAGGAATAGTTATGCTAGTAATGTTATGACAGTAAAAATGTTTTTAATTGAAATTGTTTTCTTTGAAGGCATAAGACATTAACCGTTGATATATATTGGCTATAAATGTCTAGTCTCAAATGTTTGATCTTCATGTTAATTTGTGTTCACATATTTCAAAAATGTCTGAATTTTCGAAACGATATCTAAATGAGTACAGTGTGTACATCATTCCTGAAATAGAGGTGCCATTGATAAATATTTGAATTGACATCACAAATTCACTGGTGATATTACATTATACACCCTTTGCTAACCATTTAGAAATAGTGCAATCAGGATGTGATTTATAGGATAACTGTACTTACAATAGTACAGACTCTTCTACTTTATCTGTACTTTTTGAAGTATATTCAACTCTCACACGCTTTTTCCATTAGCAAGTCTTTTAAAGAAGAATTTTCCAAAATAATAGAAGAAATGACGAACCAAAAGCAAGGAAACGTTCACGAATATACATCTAGAATTTTTGTAAAAGCCCCACAACCCTGTTTCCTTCATGGCACGTTACTATCTCTTTAATCCCTGGCTTGAAGCAAGCATATTACACAAAGGCTCTAATTTGCTCCTGCTTTCTGATAATTTATTTTTGTTTCTCAAAGACACCTGGAACAACAATCCATAATTGATTGGATTGTAAAAATATGCAAGCCTTTCTCACGGCACTGAATATACATTTGGACCTCGTCTTGCATGTACATTTTCACACATTGAACAGGTGAAGAAATCAAAGTATTGAATAAATGATATGACAACTATGAATATATGACTGTCAGATAGATAGTTTTTTTTCCAGTTAACATACTGATACAAAGATGTCTACTTCATGTAATCCAGTCTCCAGTTAACATACTGATACAAAGATGTCTACTTCATGTAATCCAGTCTCCAGTTAACATACTGATACAAAGATGTCTACTTCATGTAATCCAGTCTCCAGTACACATACTGATACAAAGATGTCTACTTCATGTAATCCAGTCTCCAGTTAACATACTGATACAAAGATGTCTACTTCATGTAATCCAGTCTCCAGTTAACATACTGATACAAAGATGTCTACTGTATGTACATGTACTTCATATAATCCAGTCTCCAGTTAACATACTGATACAAAGATGTCTACTTCATGTAATCCAGGCTCCAGTTAATATACTGATACAAAGATGTCTACTTCATGTAATCCAGTCTCCAGTTAACATACTGATACAAAGATGTCTACTTCATGTAATCCAGTCTCCAGTACACATACTGATACAAAGATGTCTACTTCATGTAATCCAGGCTCTAGTTAACATACTGATACAAAGATGTCTACTTCATGTAATCCAGTCTCCAGTTAACATACTGATACAAAGATGTCTACTTCATGTAATCCAGTCTCCAGTACACATACTGATACAAATATGTCTACTTCATGTAATCCAGTCTCCAGTTAACATACTGATACAAAGATGTCTACTTCATGTAATCCAGGCTCCAGTTAATATACTGATACAAAGATGTCTACTTTACTGAATAGTGGGAAAACTAAAGCAATGTTTTAGTAAAGATTTAGTAAAATCAACAAACAATTAAATAGCGAACAGCACGACAAAACAATAATACTGTATATCATTACTACAGTTGTGATTCAACCTTTTTGCACATGATATATGATCAAGCTTATTATGTCTCGTTTGGCTGTATTTTTGCAACCAGATGCAATTAATTTCAATGCTTGTATGTATTTTGACTTTTGATGATGGTTCTGCCTTGCAATTGGTTTTACAGATTGAGAAAACTGCAATAATCAACATCCGTGAATCAGGAGGATCCATAACTTATATCCTAGAATTGAATAATTGACTTTAGAAGACCACCTGGGGTGCACAAAATTGATTACCATAAACAAGTATTTGTTTGTTTTACTTTCCAGAAACATCTTTGGTTGTTTCCATAATTTTTTCTGTATAAAATGTTTTCATCTTCATATTGCACAGCTTGTGCATGATAAACGGCAAACCTCTAAAAAGTTAATTAAACCATGAAATCGAATGGCCCTAATGACCCAAATATTGATTAGTTCTTCAATCTGGAGAAACTAAGTTTATTTCAACAATTTTGATAGTCAAAACATCATTTCAGTTAGCATTAGGTCCATGCTCACTTCTCATTTCTAATCCCCAAAACCGTCAATTTTTTATCGATTAAATGAATTTTAATCTGAGATTATTATACAAGCTAAAATAAGGATCACGATTCTAGATTTTCCTTAACAATTGTACATGTCTCACAAAACTGCAAATGTAACTTCCAAAACTTTCAAGATACATGTATGATAGAACAATTTCCTTTTACTATTCCCTTTTTTTAATTATTCATCATATTTCTTAAATTCTAAGTACAAGTCATTCTAATTAAGTACCAGTGGAAATTGAACGTTGTATATTGGCACCATACACAATATCTTGTGTATGGAGGACGGATATTGTCCCTGTACATTCTAGAAGTACTAAAAAGAAGATAAATGATGCTGTTTTTTAGACCAAATTTTTGTTTACAACAAAAAGTGACTTCCTTTATTACTTAGCTAAAACGAGTAGTAGGCTAGTAGCAAGGAAATAAACGTTTATCTATTGACATTTTGTAATTTCTCAATAAGAGCCAAAATGTAAAATGATATTTTCAAGTTATTAAAATTAGTGTTCACCAAATGTTATTTATTCAAGACGTAAAGGAACTTCTCCAGTGGGAAGTTGCTGACGGGTTTCCTTAGATATTTGTTGAACATTTAAATGCAAATCAACAATGTTACTCATAACTGACATTGAGCAATGGTGTCTGCTAATCAAACAAATTAGCCTATGTCCAAGGATTTATATGAATTCGAAATCAAAAATAGTGATTAAGGGTAAAGTTACAAGTTGCAAACATAAATAAATGACATTTGCTATCCGTATACCTGATTCGCTGAACAGAAATTCAGTTCATACCTGCATAAACTTAATTTCGTGACTTCAAATCATAGTTAGCCCCGCCCATCACACTCAGCCACATCCCTAATGACAAAACTATTCCTGAACAAGTAACGTTTTTCAAGCTGTACAAGTTCGGAGAGTACGGTAAGAAGACACAAATAATTTGTTAAATGGCATGGCTTCATTAATACAACCAGTCGCTTTCCCTCTCAGATGGCATATCAGCAGTGCAGTCGCGGCTGTTGCAAGAGGATTGACCATTGAAATGTCGCTTAGTTCGTCAACAGTTGCTAGCGTTGTTTCTCAACAAGGTTTAAGAACTGTGCCATTTTTACCTTAAACTCAATTCGGTGTGATCTGATTCTGTGTCGTCAAGCTTTAAAGCCACCTGTATGGCACCTACTATAGTCTAATCAGCTATTTCCCTTCTGAATCCCACATTCGCGAGTTTGTGTTTGTGTACAACGTTGACACCAGGAATGTCAAGGCCACGTGACAAGACGTTGCCAGATTCCCTTGTGAATTTTAATTGGCTGGTAAGCTAGTCGTAGGCTGAACTAAATGATAATGACGTTTTAATTGACATTTTGTCTCTCTTGTGTTGTTGAACTTTGAATTCTTTCTTTTAGTTGCGAATTTGTTTTATTTGGAGCAAATGAACGAAATAAAACATCCAGTATGTGTATATTTACATAAAACAAAAGCCATGAAAATTTATTAAGTTCATGGAGGTATAAACTTCAAAACCGCTGTGCAAACTTGGCGTAAAATACACACATTGCACAGCGGTTTATACCTCAATGAACATGATAAATCAATCCTTAAATAAGTTAACCTTAACACTGAATCCTACAACACATACATGTGATGAACAGTTTTCCGTAATGTCGATAAAAACAATATTGTGCAGTGTAATGGAAATTAATGATAAGGACAAACATGTATAACCAATCAGATGGGACGCAACAGCGGGGCCGAAATCCATGATATGAAGGTTTTATGATGCAAGCAACAATTTGAGATTTTGATGTACATGTAGGCATGCATGAGAACGCTTTGAAATGTATAATTCACTTGTGTAGTAGTAGAGGTATTTTATACAACTATAAGACACCATAGCTTCGAAGGCTGTCATGAAAGTGAAGATATTGAATTGATCAATGTAATTTCACTTATTGTGATGAATGAAATACTATCTATTCCATATAACAATTCTATCATTAATGCAATATTGACCCAATGCATATGAAATCAACATGATGATAACAATAACTTTTTTATCAATATTATTGGAACTTGTGTCCTACAGATTGTATCAGCTTCTGTTTAAAATGTATAGGAACATTAAATAGTGTACCCCAAAACAGTACATATTATCACTGTTTTAGATGTTTGTCAAAGTACATGTACACTCTTCATAAATAAAACACTTTAATAATATTGATTATTACCCCTTAACTCATTTTCAAAATATAACATGATAGGTGTTGGGGAAACGATGTTAATTTATTACGATTGACACATAAAAAAACAGTTGATAAAATACATAAAACCTCCAAATCCCCAACACCTATTTAGTACATGTTGCTGCTATTAACATTGCTCTTGAAAATTTATCATGAATGTTACTATCAATTGAAATATATCTTTCATAAGCATTAGATTTCCAGTCTCCGTGAAGCTTGATGAGTAGTGGAGACAAACCCATGTTGTAAGCGAAGGTACAGCCCCCTCGCCTGAATGAGTGGCCACTGTAGCTACCTGCCGGGTACTCACACGCCACCAGCACTGACTTCAGTGCCGAGATGAAGGAGCTGTAGGTTAGACAGCAGATCTTACCGTTCGACAAGAAAGAAAACAGATGATTATTAGGCGGTATCTTGCCCTGGATATCACGCAGTTCTCTGAGGGCTGTGACAGGACACAAAGGGGAGTCCTGCAGACTGGCTAGAGGCAGCTGTAACACCCTCTGTCCGAACTGAATGGTCTTAGAGTGTCGGACGGTCACATGGGCTGTAACATCATTTATATCAAGATCACGAATACACAACTGGCGATCGGGAGATTTTTGTTTACCAGGTAGCAATGTAGACTTTCTCATGAAAGTAAAAAAGGCGATCACACATGCACACCAAAAAGCGATGTTAAAAGGAATTGTTAAGTCAAGTTTCGATTTGATTTGTCTGAGAATGTTTGGTGTGATAGGTAACTTCTGTGCCGGTGGCCTACCTTTCATGCGCATGACACCTTTCTTTACTAAACCTAGCGTCCATGCAGAGAGGGGGTTGTCAAAGCCGGAGTTCAGATGCAACAGTCTGATTACATTGAGGTATCCAGCAATGCTGTTAGCATTGAGAGATCGCGCTAGGAAGGCTATGTAGCGAGCTATAGTCAGGGTAGAGGCTGGAATTGGTGTAAGACTAAAATATAGACAAAACCTTAGGTAACATCTTATCATCGCCGAGTACGTTTTCTTAGTCGTGCTTGCATAGGCAGCTTGCTTGTATGACGTCACCTCGTGGTCAAGCTGGCGCAGGTCTGCTCCCACTGCGTCTGTAAAAACGCCGCGCCGGCTGCAGCCGTGGGACTGACTTCTGGGGTCCCGGGGATAGATGCGACGTGCGCACACTCGCTAGCCCGCTCCGCACGTGCATGCTTGCGTGGTAGAGTAGTCGTCTCCTCGTCTGTCCATGGCCTGAGGTAATGCCAATGTCATATCCGTAAAGCTGCCCTTAATGTTGAAGATTTCCTACTCAAATTTCTATTGCATTCTCTAGAGTGAAATTGGTTGCGGAAATTACATTCTGCTCATAAGAAATTGATTATCAGATTCAACTTTTTTGAGGATATTGGATCTAATGCTGTTTGAATGGCTTGCTTAAAGCGTCCAATTGTACAGCACGCACTAAGAGAAGGGAAACGAGATTATGCAAAGAAATTTGAGACGAATGTAGAAAATTGCTCCCATCAGTTGTCATTTATGTTTTCTATTCTGTTATACTGCAATAGCTGGTATTATCATCCTCATAAAATATTTCCAGCAGGAGCATGATGTGTTACTTGTCAAACCCTAGATTTTAGTAACAATACCTCTCATTGATATTTTTCTGCACCAAGCAAATGTCACTTCAAGTTGACGACAATAATCAGGTTAGAAGTACCAAGGGTTATATAACATTATGCACAAAACCATCGAGTATTAAACCCATTAACTTTATAAAGGTAGGTGTTAGCTACAACTATAGGATTGAAATGACAAACAATGTTCAGAGAACCACCACATAACATAACTCGTTTCAAGTGTCATGATTAGCAAATTAGACCCCGAAAAAAAAGATTAAAATGTATATAGCTGGAAATTGCACTGCAGTTAGAGATATCCCACAAACATAGAACTGGTATGCAAATACACTTTTCATGGGCACATTGTCCTAGTGGTAACCCTCACATCCTTCCCAGCAATGAATCATTGTCTCAAATTGCTGTGCTTCAGTCAATGTATAGAAGACCCCCGCTTCCTGACATTTGCTCCCACAGAGCAAGTCATCAAATGTTGATAGAGCCTCTATTCAAATAAGTGGAGTTTGTGGGCTAGAATAGGAGATGCTTGATGCAATCAAAGTTAGTTGTGCAATCATCATTTTGGTGATTGGATCATCGGAAAGGCATTGTGAACCACTCTTCATGGTAGAAGAGTTGTCATTTGCTAAAATATTTCAAATAAATTGTGGTGCAATTTCTTGTGAGACCTATCCAGAAATCTATTGTTTAAAACATTAAGCATAATATATTTCATGCGAAAATATCATAACGTTTCTGGGGTATTTTGGCCGATTAGACATTACTCACAAATTCTGCCCTGTTGACTACGCGATGTAAACAAAAAAAGGCTACATCATTCGGCAAATCAGATGTCATATTCACCCAATAACAACCACATGATTTCCCGTGAACCTACCCGAAACAAGGTATTTGTTTTTGTCGAACACCAGCAATCTGATGGGCTGGAAAACTTTAGACATTCTCTAATGTAATTTGGGTATATGCATTTCCTTTTCCAGAGTCCAGACAAGAAAACTTTTAAGACGGTAAATACTCTTGAGTTCTACTCTCTCTAGTTAAACTAACATAATAATAATGTGGAAATAAGGAGCAGATACAGGGTTTTATCTGGAGAATTGCCTTCATGTTCAGATTATATGTCTGAACATTGAATAGGTACTGAATGCAAATATTCTCCTCACATATGGATTAAAGGAATGCAAAGTGTCTTCGACTGCATTGGTGCTCACGTCGAACGCAATGAAAATTCTACTTGATTTTGAATAATGCAATAGTATATGTGCACAGAAGAATGTCTCAGAATATGAATTGCAGTGAATGTGATACATGAGTAGTAAAACAACCATTAAACGAAAGCACTTCCATTTCCTAACGGAACTACTCATAAAACTCTCGGGACATGTGTTTGGTAATTTCGAAAATTAACGTTCTGGACTTTTTGCACATAATATCATCATGTTAATGTTAGTGTAACATAATTGGCACTTTTGCCACTACAAATTTATCAAAACCTTACTTAAACTACTCCTACCATAAACGATTTTGATGAGACTATAACCCTTGTAATGGTTATAAGATGTTAGAATATGCTTGTCAATAGCAATTTGAATTAAATTTGTTCGTCGTCATTATTTGAAAGGAAAACACTTGAATCTCATTAAAGGGGCAGTAGCACGTTTTTAGGGGGAATATAGGTTGATGGAAGGAAAATGAAAATTAATGGTTTCAATTGAAATGGTTTCACTTTTCTAGAACTGTTCCCTGTTCATGTGACACGATTCCATCTCCACACACCACCTCCATCGGGATTTGCTTATTTCGTTCACTTCCAACTCCTATCTTACCGATAGATTTTAAAAAAGTATGTCTGATTCTCCTGTGCAGCTTGGAAAATATCCTGTTGAAGAGTCAATCTGTGATTTGTGTGTAATCTATAACATCACGGTTAGGAAGATTGTCAACACCGGTAATATAATCCTCTGAATCACCACATCGACTGTTCAGGTCTCAACAGATATATACAGTTCCTGATTTCTGGTAAGTGTATACATCGGATATTAACTGATCAAAGAAATTACTGGCATCTACAGCTCTAGTAGAGTGACAGCCAAAGTATCCCTTCCTTTGAGTCGTCAAGAATTGAAACATCAAAATCGTCCAAACATGTGCATTTATTACCCTTTAGATAAATTTCTCGAATTCTGATTGGTCAATAGCCAAAGCATACATACCCGTGTAGTCGGATTTGGCAGGGTGTACGAAGTGTACACCCCGTCAAATTTGTCACATGACATACCAAACGGGTCATACGGATGACCTTGACCTCAGATGGAATGCGGAAGTAAAACGGCCGCTCGACTGAGAATTTCAGAATCAAAATTTACAATGACCAACATCAATTGAGAGATTCTAATGTTCTGTCATTGTTAATTTCCATTGTGTTATTACATTCATTCAATATAAACACATGTTTCTCTTTAATTATTTCATTTAACACCACTTTTAATTCGGATATTTTTAGTCACAGAGTTATCTCCCTTTATATAATTGCCGCTAGCTCCGTACCGCGACTCTTGATGTTCACACTGTGCTGAGCTTGGACCGCAGTCTAGTTATGACTTATTTTTGTCGAAAATGAGTAAACTGTGTTGAAATAATAGATCTTAAGGGTAATAAATTCGTTACACGGCGTTTTGACAGGGTGTACGGGACTGTAAGACCCTTGTACATTCTGCATTTCCTTCGGCTCCGCCTCAGGAAAATACAGAATGTACAAGGGTCTTACAGTCCCGTACACCCTGTCAAAACGCCGTGTAACTAATAGTGCGTCGATATTTTTCTGTCATAACTCTAGGCCATTTACTAGATTGGTGTCAGCTATATCTACTTTGAATAATTATTACAGTTACGAAAACATTGAGAATCGTAGGTATTATTTTCTCTAGAAAATCATCATCGTCATCTTTATTTCCTCCTTTTGCAGATTATTAATACAAAAACTGTGGACAGTTGAAAGGTATTTACAATAATTTAAAGGGTGGGAGAAATGTTAGGAGTTTGACATAAAGAAATGTGTTAGTCTGGGAACTGGTTTCTTGGCTGCTGCGCTGAAATGAAGCTTTTCGGTCACAGCTAAAGTCTCATGGTTACAAGTTCTCTCTTGTAAACGGCCAGTATGTCCATGTCAGTGGCAGCACAAAGATCTTTAAATGCAGAAGCAGGGTCATGGTCCAAGTTTACTGGGCAAGTCCTATCATTAGGTACTGCAGCAGGGTCTCGTCATCTGTAAAATGGAAAAAGGACTAATTGAAAGGTGTTGTGATATATTTCTGATGGAACGAATATGTTTATTCGTTGTCGAGATCCACTGTGAACCTTACATTTTGATCAAGATACAGTACAACTTTTGTTAATGTGATGATATCACATGATCACATAAACACATTTTCATGGTAGGCCTCTATGTTGCGCAAAGGTTGACCGTTGTATATAGGTCTTACTTGATCCTAATCAAGCAGCACAACTACTCCCTATGTACTCCTAAGTTTTATTAGATAGACGAACTCGTTTACTTGTGAAATGAGACAAACACCTATAGATATGCAATGGCAGCTGGTCTTGTGTTATGCAATTTCTCGAATAGGATTATCTTGGAACCTTAAAATAAAAGACACCAGAATGACTCTTGCGCAACTCTTTTATATGCTCATATCTGGCAAAGTTATTTGAGGTGATTGCCTAGGTATTCTTCATTTCAGGGACTTAGTATTGCGAATGATAACAGAGCTTATTAAGTTATAAAGCATTAAAGAGTGTTGCTAAAAACGTTTAAAATTATTAATGAAAACAATGTCCATTCAGGATTATTATTGATAGCAAAAAATGAACACTGTGTATGACACATGTGTATTGCATGCAATATTGTAAACATGCATATTCATGTAAATGCCTGGGAACGAGAAGCCATTTGAAGAAGATAGATATTCTATGTTTCTATGGCAAATATAAAAGCCAAAACAGAGCAATCAATCTTTTGTGAAAAAGATTTTGTACTCCTTTATACAAAAATCCAATCTCAACTTGAAATAAAAAACTACTTAAAAAACCACATAAACCATTTGTTTTGTAGCATCTAGTGTATACATGAGTTTAAAGTATGTACTTTGTTTGAATTATGTCCTACCATTTTAAAGAAGGTTTTGATAAAGTGCAGACAAAATATTTGATGATGTTTATTTCCCGTTAGGGTTTATCAAGGGGTTATTTAAGTTGTTTTAGACATGGCGATTGTATATATCATCAGATTGTCCGTAATGGATGTTTTCGTATCTTGGTGGATAGCTTGATTGTATAATATAAATAGGCTAAACATTGGTATAAATGACTGTGAGCTGTTGATATACAAATCTTTTACTGCATGTAGAAACACTTCTTATGACTGATAATGATGTTTATCATATACTTGCTTATAAATACAGAGATTTTGAATGCACGATACACCCTTCTTCAAGCACCCTGTATCAGCCCGCAGGGCAGATAACCTGTATCAGCCCGTCGTCAAGGGCAAAAACCTGTATCAGCCCGTCGTCAAGGGACTTGAACCTGGAACCCTAAGCAACGAACGCAAAAAATAGATCGAAGTCGCGAGGCATTTAGAGTTGTCTCCCTTTGTACAGCTGACGTTAGAACGTGGCCAACATCGCGAAAACGCTGCAGTCACTTGCGGATAGGATTTGTCAGTTTAATTATTAATACAACCTTTCTTTCCAGTTTAGAAATTCAACCAGAGATTAAATGAACTGAAAAGTCGTAGGAGGCGTAGGCTCGGGAGCTGAATGTTGATTGGTATTGTGTTAGTTATCAAAACGGATAAAATCAGCCACATGTTATGTTATGAATTAAAGTGAATAAAATGTTACAATTATATTTGTAGTTTGTTTGGTAAGTATATATGTTAAAAATAGTATGACATGGGTATTTTCATATCACAATCGGTATCAGCCCTCGACCAATATCAGCCCTCGAGCTAAAGCTCTCGGGCTGATATTGGGGTCTCGGGCTGATACCGAATGTGATATGAAAATACCCATATAATACTATCTATTTATCCCCTTGAGCAATTCACAACAACATGCAGTTGCTTACAAGCCAAGCTGAGATCAGGTTTGCATGAATCTTATGTGCTCATATCAAGGGATAAACATTTTATAAAACATGATTTATTGAATTTCAGAGATATATCTGTATTTTCGCAAGGAACGAGGGCCAATGTATTCATTTCACATAAAAATCCACAAAGACAATAATACTACTAGTGATTCAAGGTTTTCTGCGTCTTATAGATAAAAGGTCACTTCAAATGGTAAAAATAACCCGTTCATCAGATTGCATTAGTTTTACCTGTCAGTCAGGTGGTTACGAGCTATGTAGCATGCAAGTTTGGGAAAGGGAAAATGAATGTTATTTGTTTTCACAGTCGTTTCTTAAAATTGTAAGAGGAAAGGGTAATGATTTTCTTTAAACAGTAGAGTTTCTGCTTCAAAAGTTATCGGTGTCCTGGAAAGGATATTTTCACAATTAAACTATTATCAGGACATAAAACGCTTAAACCTATTGTTAGTGAGATATTGAGCAGTGAAATCCTTCATCTGAAATTCCCTTAAGTTTCTGAAATGCCTATCTTGAATGATAAACTAAATTTGATTTTGTATTGTTTGAAGGTAGCTTATCCAACCAGTCTAAAGATTAGAAGTAAAAAGAACTTGCAAAATGAGATCTCTTTAAAAATGAAAACTTTAAAAAGCATACTTATACATTTTGATTGATCGACACATCAAAGAAAATCAAGTTTCCCTGAGCTAGCTTTGCATGTTTTCATTTCACATAAAAATCCACAAAGACAATAATAATAATGATTCAAGGTTTTCTGCGTCTATCCAACCAGTCTAAAGGTTAGAAGTAAAACGAATTTTAAAAGATCGACACATCAAAGAGAATCAAGTTTCCCTGAGCTAGCTCTGCAGTTTCTGTGTTATGATTGGACAGTGTTATTGATATCAACATTGATTTGATACATCACAATTAGTCAACAGTGCCAATGAAAAGATGTCAACAAAATACAAACGTTACGTTGTTAATTAAATGCACGAGTAATAGGAAGGGTCTGCAGAAAATGAAAATGTCATCAAAAAACAATCTTTTCATCAAACATTTTTGTAATGAAGGTCATTGAAATGAATATAATACAAGTTTCATTTTCACTTGACTATTCACTATTTCCAAATGCCATGCTTCAATATTTGTTTAAGATATGTTGGAAGGCTCAGTCAACTGATTATAACAGCTCATCGTTGAAGCAGGATTAATTGTAAAACATTTAAATGAAAAGAATATTGATATCCAAGAACATTTCTACGTTTTTTTATTTACTTTAAAGGGGCAGTAACACGTTTTTAGGGGGGATATAAGATGATGTCAGGAAAATGAAAAGAAAATGGTTCCAATTGATAGACAATGTATTTAAACTAAATGGAGCAATAATCATTCAAATATATAACGCAAAGTTTAACCATGCGATTGCTTTTTCTTATACAAAACGAATTAAAGTTGTTCACACAAAATGGCCGCCTATGGATTTTATGCAAATCTTCATACCTTGTCTTCTGACTATGGTTCATTGGCTTGTCTAATGAGATTTTTGACACTGTCAAAATAATACATTTAGCATTAACTAACAATTGTCAGTGAAAAATTTAAAATATAAAATTATCAAAAAACGTGCTACTGCCCCTTTAAGTTTCATCCTTTCTATGTCTCTGTCTTCCGTTGATTGATTAAAATCCTTAATTTTCGAGATTGAAATAAAAAACCTGAAAAGGCATAAAGTGATTTAGCTAATTGTGGTATTGAAATAATGTTTTGCCAATTTCAAATTGTATAGAAAAATGTTTCTTTAGACATAAATCAAATGAGTATCTAATCTTTTAGGTCTCATTAACAAGAAATATGCAATCAATAACCAACTTTATTTCATAATACAGCATTATACATGTATGTCTGTATCTTTTTAATCTATGAATAATATGTTAATTTGCAAAGACATTTGTACATGTTTATCAACGTTTCATGAATACTAAATAGAATTCAATTCAATGTCGTTAAATTGCGTATTGTAAACTAAGCTTAACTATTGCTAACAGTAAAAAGAAATGAATTAAATAATGTTTTGACTAACATTCTTGATAGTACATATATGGAAATAATATTTACAGTAAATGCTCCTGAGGCCGTATTCAGGTAGTCGTGATATCTATTACAAATAGCAAGCACAGGTGTAAAGTAGACATTCCAACTGACGAAATTGTGTAACACAAGCACAGCTGCCGGAACGTATATTGAATCATCTTTAATTAGATGTCTGGCCATTTTAACTATACTTTTGATTCTAAAGACACATGTTCGATGATCTAATAACATGCTGCTGCTGTAGCTTTGTAGAGTATTCAACTTATAACTGTTACTGTCTTTTTGCAAAACATGGGTAATTCACCCTGTACAATTTTCTCTTTGATGAACAACTGCAATTGAACAATTTTATTGAAGCTATAACCCTTGTAAAGATTTGAGGTTAGTCTGCTCGCAGTGATATGATTTAATGATTTAATGTTTTACGTCAACTTTAGTAGCACCTTTTTGTCAAAGCCGAGAGATTGCCATGTGACTAATCAAGGGAAGCTACTGATTAAATGTTTTTATGTCAACTTTATCAACACCTATTGATGTTTTTTTAAGATGAATCTCATTAAGGAATACCCTTGTTACTACTCTCATGTAACCACTTTTCTCTAGTAGTTTGTTAGTCAAACTTCGTTACTTATAGGAGACTTGTAGAAGTCATATTCAAGGAAGATCAATACTAAAAATTAAGTCTCAGTTTAATTGTCAAAGAGTAAAACTATACAATGTAAATAATTACTGTGATTTTATGTTTTAAGTTGGTAAAGAAAATTGAGATTATGATTCGGATTTCAAATGCAAAAAAACATTTAACAAAAACTAGAATACTAATTTTCAAAAAATCAAACATTTGAAATTAAAGTTATCCACTGATTGCTCAAAATTAACAGATATTTAATGATTAAACGTCCACTAACTAGAATGCTGACAAAAATGTCTACATGCCAATAAAACTAATGTTCATATTTAAAATCAAATTAATTGTAGGAGAATTTCTCATTGGCAACAAAAGTGATTTCTGGAAAAAATTAAAAGGGTTGCATAACGTATTACATGTATAGTTTAAGTACCATTTGAACTACAAAGAAACTTCCTTTGCTGCAAAGCAACTGTGTTAATGCAGGCTGTCAGATATGTGTGATTCCAACAATGACACAGGGGCTTTAGACAAAAGCAGGGATACATATTTGTTTTTAAGTTACTTGGAATAACAAGCGTTAGACATTTCTAAGACGATGGAATTACAACTAGTATGTGTTCTCCGGGAACTAAGACTGTTGCACTTCCATATTGTTAATATTAAACAATGTTTATTAGCACTTAAAATAGCATATGATATCACTTATTCCAAATGTTTTACAAGTTTTCATTTTTTGCATTAATTTAAGAATTGTCAAAGCTTGTATACAATATGTGAGCAACAAAGGTATTATGAAATGTAAAATCAAATTGTGTGAAAAGCAATTACTTAAACGCTAAGGAAACATGATTTTCATATAGTTGGTAATAATATGTATGGGTTGTAAGATTCAAAATCTACTTATACCCCTGCCACTAGTAAATTCTCAACATATTCTACTACATATCATGTTGATATTTACATTATCTTTTATCCCTCCTAGAATGCAAATGGTTCCGTGACTGAGAGATTATTTCTTGTAGACTCGAGGTCTACATACAGACGTGCTGATTGCTACAAAACTGTAACACAAGTACTTAGTACACACATTTGCTGCCTTGGATAACATTCTGCACTGTGTTCAGTAGACAAATATCTCATGACAGATACAAGTATTCCAAAATGATTTGTTTCTTTTTAGGGAGCTATCGTTTTTGTGACATTGATTCTTAAATTACTCAAGTGTGCAGAAAGTTTTAAACAGACAAGACAAGACAAAAATATTGGTACATAGTTTTCTCCTGCTAATGCAACGTGTTTATGGCATTCTATCACAACTTCTTGCAAATGCTGCTGTTATCGTCATTTACAAACTCGAAAATACCATTTAAAGCCAATCAGTGATCAGTTAAACAATCCATTCACAAAGCAAAAAATCATGTTTTCAAAATGAACATGTTTTTTCCTTCTGAACATGAATACAGTAACTTCCACATTTAATCATCACACATGTAGCTTTAATGTCTATTTTTCTAATGAGTGTACTTCATCCAGGACAAATGCATCAAAGGGTACTTGAACGGTTTCTCTCTCCTACCATTGAAATGAGACCATAACCATTGCATATGCAACAACATTCAATTATGTTTTAGTGAAATAGGCACATGAATAACATCTGTACTAGTAAACTGTTTCAGTTATATTCCAGAAGAAGAAGAGTGAATCTCATCAAGGAAACAATATAACTTTCATCTAAACGCTTTTTGTAATAAGTAGGTATTCAGTTGATTAATCTTATTTCTTTGCAGTCCCTTCTGATTAGAATTATTTAAATTATATTTTCAACTGAAAATAATACATGAGAAAAATAACATTAACATTTTAGGCTTTGTAGTAAAACAAGGTATGTGTCTCAATTAGACACTTAGAATGATTTGAACTTTACCCCTATTATTAATGAACAATGTCTTCGAGGTTCATTTCAATAGCATATGTCTTTATGTGATTTTTCGAAAATGTTTCATTTGCAAGTAACAAAATATCTTGTTTGATAATCTAACATGGCATATCATTGATATATAACTTGATATCGAAGGATATATCATGGTCTCTAAGTGAGTACAAAAACTTATGTTTAAATTTCTAAATTCCTCTACTTTTTCTGATTCTTAACAATTGAAGTCTCAATTACAAAACTTCAACTGAGCAAAAACATAAAGGATCTATAACATTATGTCTAGTTAGCCTAGCAACTAAGAATGTTAATGACATAATGAATCGGAGATATATCCCTCCAGACTTGAAGTCTACGTACACACATAGTGAGTTACATTAGAGCTCTCCAAACAAATTGAGTAATGGTTGTATAACAATCTGTAAGTACAGAGGTTATTCTAATCAAATATGATATATACAGTTTTCTAGAATGTTCTATCATTTTTCAGAGCAGCAACATTAATGTGATTTGAATGTTTGAACAATTGACAAATGTTTCGTAGAATGAGTGTGAGAATGGCTCTGGGTTCAACATGTCTGCAATATTCAATCTATTTAACATGTGGATATGGCTTTCATAAAGAAAAGGAATCAGGTTCTTTGAGATATGATATGTTGATTTCAAAATAATAAATATTATTGTATTCCCTACAAATACAACCTCAAAATAACTGCTATGTATCACAGACATTAACCAATGAAAACAAAACAAACAAAGACCATCCTTACATGTATCTCAGTCCGCAAAGAAACAATTTCTATTCATTTATTTCGAAAAACAGTTCCCAAACCAGATTTAGTGACAACAACATTTCAAAACCATATGATGTTCTTAACCATATATATAATGCCATTATCAAATTTGAAAGAAAAAAACGAGGATACTTATAAGCAGACTAAATGTATTTTAAGGACGAACTTCTGAAAAGATACACCTGATCATGACAAAATAAGGTAATTCAAAGTTTTTAAACGGGTCCGAAATCAAAATGGCTAGCTTCGAGAATAAAAGCATGAATTACTTCCCTTATAAATCGTCAAACAGCTGATAATGCACCTATTATTACTTCTTAAAACGCAGAAAAGAATTTGATAGCAAGAAGGGAGGATACTGGTTTACCGTTTAAAGTTGTGAACATTTTCAGTATTTAAAAGGGTTTCTGATTGATTTCTGAAAGGATAACATAAAACCACACTTTTACAGTAATCAGTCCTTCTTATGCTGCAAGGTTAGTGTCACGCAGTGTTGTCCTTTAACCGTAATCTGGTATAACAGGGTAATAACAATAATCAAGGTTGGAAGTTCTTCCAGATTATCAATCAATTGTGAAACAAACATTCTTCTAAAATGTTGCGATTTTGTTTGTACAGAATCTATATTCATTTAGCAAATCTAACAGATTGGACCTACAGTTACAGTTTAAAATAACCTTTAATTTCTCCACATCAATAATTGAAGCATAAATGATGTCGAGACATGGGAATGACATTTTCACTATCAGTAGCTATTCTAATGAAATTTTTTAAATAAATAGTAAATAATAGCTTAGAAACATTTTTTTGTTTTTGTAATTGATATTATTTTGTCAACAATGTGAGCAGTGTCTGTCTTTGTTTTGATTTTGAAGACATTAAATCAGACGTTGATATCTCATACATGTAACGTAGTATTCCCATACTGTATTGCGTTAGGAGAATGTTCAAACAAATGGTGATTAAATATGTAAAGTGTTGTGCTAAGGTCATAATACTTAATTATCAATAGGCTTACCTTAATAAGGAATAAGGATTATCAAGTAGTATGCATGTTAATAGACATCTAAAAACGACTTTGAGATTGTATCAGTGGAAGGATACTAAATGGCTTTCCCATAAAATTTGTCAAAATGCACTTCATAATTTAAATGCATATTCTTATATAGAAACACAGTAATATAGACAGGATCATATATGTCATTCTTATATTGCTTTCAAAAACGTTTAGCAAAAGTCTACAAAGAAAGGGGTTGATTAATGTTTGACTAATATCTTTTGACAGCATATTTTCTATCCCAGACAGGAAAAGGATGTAGATGAGATCTTCTTCATGTAGTCGTGTTGTCTGCAACTTAATGTCAAACAGAGGTCTAAAGTAGATATTCAAACTAACAAATTGTGTAACTCAAGAACAGCTGCCGGGACATATATGGAATTTTGTCTTCACGTATAGATTAGATGTCTGACCAGGGGATCGGGACTTCAGGAAAATGATATATCCTACATGTTCATTACGTGAAAACAAGGAACAATATAATCAAGGAATAGATATGCTAGGAATGTTATGACAGTAAAACAAAATTTAATTGAAATTGTTTTCTTTGAAGGCATGAGACATTAACCGTTAATATATATTGGCTATAAATGTTCACATATTTCACAAATGTCCGAGTTTTCAAAACGATATCTGAATGAGTATATCATTCCTGAAATAGATGTGCTTTTGATAAATATTTGAATTGACATCACAAATTCACCGGTGATGTGACAAATATGACCATTTGCTAACCATTTAAGCTAGAAATAGTGCAATTAAGATGTGATTTAAAGGATAACTGTACTTACAAAAGTACAGACTCTTCTACTTTATCTGTACTTTTTGAAGTACATTCAACTCTCTCACGGTGTTTCCATTAGCAAGTCTTTTAAAGAAGAATTTCCTAAAATAATGGAAGAAATGACGAACCCAAAGCCAGGACACGTTCAAGAATATACATCTAGAACATTTTTCACCAGCCCTACAACCCTGTTTTCATCATGGCACGTTACTATCTCTTTAATCCCTGGCTTGAAGCACGAACATTACACAATGGCACTAATTTGCTCCTGCTTTCTGAGGATTTCTGTTTGTTTCTCAAAGACACCTGGAACAACAAGCCATAAAGGATTGGATTGTAGAAATAGATAATGTCTATGCAAGCCTTTCTCTCGGCACTGAATATACATTTGGACCTCGTCGTGCATGTACATTTTCACACATTGAACAGGTGAAGAAATCAAAGTATTGAACAAATGATATGACAACTATGAATATATGACTGTCAGATAGATAGTTAATTGTAAAAATAAACATTACATAAGTACCACAGAAACCCAAACCTTACGTTTCGATCACCTTAACTTCAAATTTTGTTTTGGTTTGTTATATGTAACCACAGAAGTTGTAGGTTGCCCTGACACTATTGATTCCGTATTGACTTTTCATCCGAATAATTATTGTTACAAACATACAACTACAACTCTTTCTAATGATGGCTGCATGAAAACATTGTTTGTGACATTTGATGATTGGTTTAAGTTTATATTACACATTTTACTACACGGTTGAGAGTAAGATATTCTGTTATATCAATGAAATATACCCTTTATCTGGCTACAGTGACAAAAATCATAATGGTCAATCTACTGGGAGGCCATAACATTATCACCACTTAAGTGACGTAGAGTTCAAAAGTATGACAATTCAAGTGTACGACGTCATGAAACAATGGCCAATTAACATGAATTTGGGCCTGTTTGGCTTATAACAAGGTTTCATGATATAATACAAAGAACACCAGTTCTTTCTTGACAATCAACATGTTCATCTCATCTTGTGAGGTAAATTAGTCAAATATGGTAGAATGATTTCAGATCTTTTTATTTCATTGGTTGAAAAATAAGGCTTTCATATAATTAAGTATCCAATTAACATACTGATACAAAGATGTCTACTTCATATAATCCAGTCTCCATTTAACATACCGATACAAAGATGTCTACTTCATATAATCCAGTCCCCATTTTACATACTGATACAAAGATGTCTACTTTATGTACATGTACTTCATATAATCCAGTCTCCATTTAACATACTGATACAAAGATGTCCTCTTCATATAATCCAGTCTCCATTCAACATACTGATACAAAGATGTCTACTTCATATAATCCAGTCTCCATTTAACATACGGATACAAAGATGTCTACTGTATGTACATTTACTTCATATAATCCAGTCTCCATTTAACATACTGATACAAATATGTCTACTTTATTAACATGTACTTCATATAATCCAGTCTCCATTTAACATACTGATACAAATATGTCTACTTTATTAACATGTACTTCATATAATCCAGTCTCCATTTAACATACTGATACAAATATGTCTACTTCATATAATCCAGTCTCCAGTTAACATACCGATACAAAGATGTCTACTTCATATAATCCAGTCCCCATTTTACATACTGATACAAAGATGTCTACTTTATGTACATGTACATGTACTTCATATAATCCAGTCTCCATTTAACATACTGATACAATGATGTCCTCTTCATATAATCCAGTCTCCATTCAACATACTGATACAAAGGTGTCTACTTCATATAATCCAGTCTCCATTCAACATCCTGATACAAAGATGTCCTCTTCATATAATCCAGTCTCCATTCAACATACTGATACAAAGATGTCTACTTCATATAATCCAGTCTCCAGTTAACATACTGATACGAAGATGTCTACTTTAATGAATAGTAGGAAAACCATAGAAATGTTTTAGTAAAGATTAAGTAAAATTAACAAACAAATAAATAGCGAGCACCACGACAAAACAATATTACCGTATATTGATGCTACAGTTGTGTCTTCAACCTTTGTGCACATGGTACATGATCAAGCTTATTATGTATCGTTAGGCTGTATTTTTGGAACCAGATGCAATTAATGACTATGCTTGTATGTATCTTGATTTTTGATGATGGTTCTGCCTTGGTTTTACAGATTGAGAAGACTGCAATAATCAACATCCGTGAATCAGGAGGATCCATAACTTATATCCTTGAATAATTGAATAATTGACTTGTGGTGCACAAAATTGATTAACATAAAGATGTATTTGGTTTCTTTTATACTTTCCAGAAATATCTCTGGTTGTTTCCATAATTTTTGCTGTATGAAATGTGTTTCATCTTCATATTGCACAGCTTGTGCATGATAAACGGCAAACCTCTAAAAAGTTGATTAAACCATGAAATCGAATGGCCCTAATGACCCAACTATTGATTAGTTCTTCAATCTGCAGAAATAAAGTTTATTTCAACAATTTTGATAGTCAAAACATTATTTCAGTTAGCATTAGGTCCATGTTGCTGAATTAATTCACACTTCTCATTTTTAATCCCCATAACCGTCGGCTTTTATCGATTAAATGAATTGTAATCTGAGATTATTATACAAGCTGAAATAAGGATCACGATTCTATAATATTTTCCTTAAGAATTGAACATGTCTGACAAAACTGCAAATGTAACTTCCAAATATGATATAACAATGACCTTTAACTATTTCTTCTTTTTTTTAAATTATTTAACCCATTTCTTAAATTCTAAGTCATTCTAAATAAGTACCAGTGGCAATTGAACGTTGTATATTGGCACCATACACAATATCTTGTGTATAGACGACTGATATTTTCCCTGTACATTCTAGAAGTATTAGTGCTGTTGGGAAAAAGATAACTGATGCTGTTTTTTAGACCACCAACTTTACAACAAATTGTGACTTCCTTTATAACTTAGCTAAATTTCACAATAAGATATTAGCCAAAGGTATGTTAAAAATAGGTTTTCCACAAATGTTAGTCATTCAAGACGTTAATGAACTTCTCCAGTTGGGAGTTGGTGACAGGTTTCCTAAAAGATATTTGTTGAACATTTAAATGCAAATCAACAATTTTATTCATAACTGACATTGAGCAATGGTGTCTGCTAATCAAACAAATTAGCACATGTCCAAGGATTTATATGAATTCGAAATATAAAATAGTGAATAAGGGTATAGTTACAAGTTTTACAATTTCATGCAAATATAAATAAATGACATTTGCTATCCGTATACCTGATTCGCTGAACACGGTAACAGAATTCAGTTCATACCTGCATTAACTTAATTTCGTGACGTCAAATCATAGTTAGCCACGCTCATCACACTTGGCCACGTCCCTAATGACGAAAATATTCCTAAACAAGTAACGTTTTTCAAGCTGTACAAGTTCAGAGAGTACGGTAAAAAGACACAAATAATTTGATAAATGGCATGGCTTCAGAAAAATACAACCAGTCGTTTTCCCTCTCAGATGGCATATCAGCAGTGCAGTTGCGGCTGTTGCAAGGGGATTGACCATTGATATGTCGCTTAGTTCGTCATCACTTTCTAGCTTTGTTTCTCAACAAAGTTTAAGAACTGTGCCATTTTACCATAAACTTAATTCGGTGTGATCTGATTCTGTGAAGTCAAGCTTTAACGCCCCCTGTATGGCACCTACGATAGTCTAATCAGCTATTTTCCTTCCGAGTCCCACATTTGCAACTTTGTGTTTATGTACAACGTTGTCACCAGGAATGTCAAGGCCACGTGACAAGAGCTAAATGATAATGACGTTTTCATTGACATTTTGTCTCTCTTGTGTCGTGAACTTGTTTTGAATTTGTTTGTGTTAATAAAGCAATTCTATTAGTTGCAAATTTGTTTTATTTAAAGCAAATTAAGGAATTAAAACATGCAGTATGTGTATGTTTATTGAAAAGAATTGACTTCAAAATTTATTAAGTTCTTGGAGGTATCAACTTAAAAACCGCTATGCAAACTTGGCTTAATTAACACAGTTTGCACAGCGGTTTTTAAGTTTATACCTCCATGAACATGATAATTTTTAAAGTCAATCCTAAAATAAGTTTACCTTAACACGGAATCCTACAACAAATACATTTGATGAACAGTTTTCCATATTGTCAATAAACGCAACATTCTTTTGTGTAACGGAAACTAATGATAAGGAAAGACATGTAAAACCAATCAGATGGGACGCAACAGCTGGGCCGAACTCCTTGATATGAAGTTTATCATTACAATATGTTTAGTTGTATATGTAAAAGAAATTTCGAAAAAATAGTTACACATAAATTGTCCCTCTATTTAACATATGACTATATTACTGGGTTTTGGTAACATCTGATCCAACAATTTGAGTCTATATGATGATGCAAGTAACAATTAGAGATTTTGATGTAGGCATGGGAATGCTTTGAAATGTATAATTCACTTGTGGGCGAGTAGTAGAAGTATTTTATACATCTATTAGTCATCTGCAACGACATTTTCCAATTGACTAAAGGTTGAGTAGTAAAATAGAAGTCCTTTTAGACGTGTACGTCAATCCTGTTGAAATCTCTGTTCACTCATTTTGACATAAGAAGATATACATAATTCTCAAAAAAGCATGCCCACCAAAATAGCTTCGAATGCTGTTATGCCGTATCTACATTGCTTGATACTGATAATTTTTTGCATTAAACGTAATCAGAACGATTCAAGGTAAAGCCCCTTACAAACAAGTTATGGCAGGTCGTCGTATAAATCTGCTGATATAAGTATCGTTTGATGATATAAACACGACACATGCCCATTTACCAAACTCACCGAAGACATATTACATGTCTGCATTAAATGTATAATTTTGTATGCATTGTCACGTGCAGCGTGAACTATCAGTTAACCTTAAATGTATAAGATATTAGGTTGTGTAAAATACCTAATTTTGGTTATATGTGCTCAAGACAGGAATATGAGATAATTTGTCTTGTCTTTTAGATAAAATAAAAAGTCCACACAGATGCTAAAGTGAAGATATTGAATTGATCAATATTATTTCACTTATTGTGATGAATGACATACTATCTATTCCATATAACAATTCTATCATTAATGCAATATTGACCCAATGCATATGAAATCGACATGACGATAACAATAACTGTTTTAGCAATATTAATGGAACTTGTGTCCTACAGATTGTATCAGCTTCTGTTTAAAATGTATAGGCACGTACAAAGAATCTTCAGATTAAAATTATTTAGTTATCACATTTAATCTTTAGAACTTGTGTTCATGTCAGTATGCGGGTCAATGCAACACAAAACATGGAGTAAGTTTTATGTTCGTCATACATTTATTAGACATTTGTAAAAACGTATACTTGAATTATTGACATAATGATCAACACTAAATGAATGAATGAAAAATAAATTCATTAGAAAAAATACATATATATTGTGTGTCAATCCAAAAGGTTATTTTTAAACTTTCTTAAGCCAGTTGAACATTAAATAGTGTACCCCAAAACAGTAAATATTATCACTGTTTTAGATGTTTGTCAAAGTACATGTTCACTCTTCATAAATAAAACTGCCAATGTCATATCCGTAAAGCCGCCCTTAATGTTGAAGATTTCCTACTCAAATTTCTATTGCATTCTCTAGAGTGAAATTGGTTGCGGAAATTACATTCTGTTCATAAGAAATTGATTATCAGATTCAACTTTTTTGAGGATATTGGATCTAATGCTGTTTGAACGGCTTGCTTAAAGCGTCCAATTGTACAGCAGGCACTTACAGAAGGGAAACGAGATTATGCAAAGAAATTTGAGACGAATGTAGAAAATTACTCCCATCAGTTGTCATTTATGTTTTCTATTCTGTTATACTGAAATAGCTGGTATTATCATCCTCATAAAATATGTCCAGCAGGAGCAATATGTGTTACTTGTCAAACCCTTGATTTTAGTAACAATACCTCTTATTGAAATTTTTCTGCACCAAGCAAATGACACTTCAAGTTGAACGACAATAATCAGGTTAGAAGTACCAAGGATTATATAACATTATACACAAAACCCTCGAGTATTAAACCCATTAACGTTATAAAGGTAGGTGTTAGCTACAACTATAGGATTGAAATGACAAACAATGTTTGCCAATTCCCAGTCCCAGCTCCAGCCTCTAATCTCCCATCCTCTCCCCACAGAGGCAGCTTAGTCATACCCGAGTTAGCCTCTGTTCTATTACGGATAATACATTGGATAAAAAGGTAGAAATCTGACTGGAGGCAATCGAAGTTAGTTGTGCAATCAGCGACACCGTTTCAAAAGTTGTCATTCGCAAAACCTCTGCTATTTCCATGTCGTCGGCAAAGCTTTCGTTGAAATTTAACATCCAGTGGAGATAATTTTTCCTTCTACAAAATATCGCTTTTAGCCTTATCATTAGATTTTTATTTGGTAATTTACATGTAGTAAAATAAAAATTATCATCAAATTACACAATTATAAAACAGAATCTTTCTAATGAAAAACCCTATCCATATCTGATTTTCAAATATTTTCCCTCTCACACTGATAATGAAAAATAAACATAAAGGCATGATACTTTCCATGCCATTATACGACGAATTCCTTAAGTCCTGGATACCCAAAAGGTGTTTTCATTGGCTGCAAATAAGGGCTTGGGTAATCTGCCGGAACCCCAGGATCTGTACTATAATAGAAAAGAGGCTAATTCGATTGAGCTGCCTCTGTGAAGAGAAAATGCTAATCTCTAACAGGATAGTGATTTACGCAATTTTAACATTTTCATGCATGTAATTAACATTTTAGTGATTTCCATGTATTTGGCTTGTTGGTTTTATTACCTTTGCAGTTTAACTCGATCTTAATACTCAAATAATACAAATTACATTGATGTTTATTAGTGCTTTATGAATGTTTTCTTTCTTCAATTTAATCATATCTATCATATATATATAACTAACATGTTCAGTTCTGTTTTACAAAACAAGAAACTTATCAATGCAAATTATCAAACAAAATAACAAAAGAATTAAAATACATTCATATAAAAACCACTTCAAGAATGCACCATAGTCATGAACACATAATTTAATATTACTTCAATTTGTGTAAAAAAATCCTGCTCTTTTGTCAGGTGTAAGTTGATTACTTTCAATTTAACCGAAATCAAATAAAGTTTTCATCAACCTACAGGTAGGAGAGATTCCCTCTTCTAGATTGAAATCAGAGTCTTCATATCGGATGTCAATTTCCATCTTCAAGACAAAAAAATCACTTAGTTTTCCACAAACACTTTTTCAATCAAGCTAGTTATTTTCAATTGGTTTCTAATAAGATGAGATTTGCAGTGCAGATGACATTGACTTTTTCCGGCCTTTAGTGTAATAAAGCTGGTCACATTGATTTAAGAAAATAGCATCTTCCTCGCATTATTGATTACATGGGAGTGCAAGTTAACCTAAGAAATGTGGTTAAGTTTGTTTGTTAGCAAGGAAGAAGCAAATCGAAGTGTTAGGTTACTGAGTAAAAATTTAAGTTTTGATGAAAATGTGTGAAGGAGAAACAGGACCGTAGGTTTATGAGATTTATGGCAGTCGTTAAAATTTTTTTTTCTTAATGAACATATATTACATATCTTTTTTTACAAATCAACATGTCGAAATATGAGCATTTGGTGATCTCAATTGTCACCCACAACATTGTTTGTTATTTCTGATACATTAATGATATTGTGAATCAAGGATAACGATACTAGAAAGGTATATGTGATAACGTACACTGAATCATCTAATCACTAAATGCATAATCCATAAGAAAATAAGTTAGTCCGTATCAGAACCATTTGTATATGAATTGTCTTAATCGAAAAACGTTTTGTTCTGATATCGAATTAAAAGCAGTGATATATGATATTAATCTAATTAGGCAGATAACCCCGATTTTCAATTGAGAAGATGAAAAGATGTTATTTATACCAATTGTTTTGAGGACATATGTCTACTTGAATTGTGATGAGAGAATCATAGATACAACGCTGTTGATAGATCTATATTCTAGGGTTTAAGCTTGGCCCACCTCTTAATCAAAATGCTTAATGCTTCACAACAATCCTGCTCACAAAGCGCATTACATTGAATCAGTTACACTAGAAACGAATACAATTTCCTGATGTTATGGCATATTTTACAAGAACCAAAGGAACTGAAATCAGAAAGAAACGATAACAGAACTGGAATTCGAAAAGGTGTGATCACACGCATTCCCCATACAACAAACACTCTCTTCATTGCTGCATGTGGTATCCTGATCCAAGGAAAGCATCCAGAAACTGTTTTGTCAGCTGTTATCCAGACATTGAGTATTTTCCCTCTAGACAGCTTAGGATAGAATCTCAACCCCCCAGCGGCCATAGAACAAGAACAGATATAACAACATGATCCATTTAATCAACAGGATAAACCTTATAGCAAATGTTTATGTTATCTTATTTATCAAAATAACACCATATTGTGGGGAAACAATTGCAATATGGCATAACGTTTATCAACATGACATCGTAGAATGGTTGCATAAGATTCCCATACACTCTTCTTTGCAGCACATTACAACATTACACAAGACCCATTAAAAATGTATCACTTCAGAGTTATGTCAAACTGAAAACCACCATATAACATAACTCGTTTCAAGTGTCATGATTAGCAAATTAGACCCCGAAAAAAGATTAAAATGTATATAGCTGGAAATTGCACTGCAGTTAGAGATATCCCACAAATATAGAACTGGTATGCAAAGACACTTTTCATGGGCACATTGGTCTAGTGGTAACCCTCACATCGTTCCCAGCAATGAATCATTGTCTCAAATTGCTGTGCTTCACTCAATGTAGAGAAGACCCCCGCTTCCTCACATTTGCTCCCACAGAGCAAGTCATCAAATGTTGATTGAGCCTCTATTCAAATAAGTGGAGTTTGTGGGCTAGAATGGGAGATGCTTATTGCAATCAAAGTTAGTTGTGCAATCATCATTTTGGTGATTGGATCATCGGAAAGGCATTGTGAACCATGTTTCCATGGGAGAAGAGTTGTCATTTGCTCAAACATTTCAAATAAATTGTGGTGCAATTTCTTATTGGACCAGAGGTAGAAACAGATTTTTCAAATAGGGGTGTACTTCGTTGAAGCAAAACCAATCATTTGGATTTGCAAGAGCAGTGTTGTAATTGTATGGGCACTAAATTGCCTGAAAATAAAAAGTGAAATGGACATGGAATTTCATCCAAAACACATGGATGTTTAAGTGTTGTCACTACAAGCTCTTGGTGTGTGCCACACGACCAAAGCAGCTCAAATAAAGTGAATCAGTGTTTCAAGAATTCCCAAACATTAGTAACGTGTGGTGCCACCACGTGCGTGAATAACTGCAACCAATCTTCTTGGCATAACCCTAACCAGGTTCTTAAGTGTTCCATCCGTATCGGTTCCCATTCATCGTTAGGAGCGACCTCCAGTTCTCTCAGGTTTTGTACAAGAGGATCCCTTCTTTGGATCCAACGACCCAAAATGTCCCAAACATGCTCGATTGGGTTGAAATCAGGTGACATTGCAGGTTTTATGTTTATTGTTAGGATGTGGGAGAGTCATATTGATTTTAACACCTCACTGTGATAAACTGCCAGATGTGCTTCCTTAATCAATATTTTCTCACATTTTGCTAGACCCCTACATTTAGCAAAAATTTAGCAATATTAGAGTTGGATGATAAATCATATTTTAAAATATTATTAAGTTTTTTAATATAACATAATCATACACTTTATATATGGTAATATTTCTGTTCATTTATATCGTCCCTTTAAATCATTGCTCTTGACATGATTAACTCACTTTAATACATCTGACCTGATCTGTAAAATTTGTTTATGAATTGCGTTAAAGAATTTTGTGCATGAAACTGTTTCCTGAAATCAATGCATGTGACATGTTAAAAGGCATTCGAACTAATTTTTTAATGTTAGCATGGAGTCTGTTCTGGTAACAAAAACTTACTCATAAACACTACAAGTGTTTTGATCTTTTAAAATTAATTACAATTGTTTTGAAAATCATTCTATTAACTTACTTATTTACTTAGTTAACACTTTAATGTTTTAAAGTCGTGTAGGTGAGGGCTTAAAATCATTCAACTTTACACTGACATTACAGTCTGTGACACCATGCGTATATAAACTATTCCTTTCTTCATTTATTAGAGCATTTGCTTTGAATTTGGTTATCGAACATATATTTTATTTAGAGCCATCTATTGTTACTTAGCCTACACAAGTAATAATACTGTTAACACAAACATGATCATTATCAATTACGAATTTAGAATTTATAGAGCACAACTAATATTTTGATTTAGAAAAATCTAAATTTGATCCCTAGTTGCAGATAGAAATAGATAAAAAACATACAATAAAACTTATTCTAAAAGGTATGGCCAAAAGGCTAAAGGCTTTCAATAAAGTCATTAACATTTTAGTCAACTTTCCTAATGAACAAAATCTTTTTACTTTTTATGTGTATGCATACATTTAGTAACAGGTTTTAGCTTTTGTTTATTTCTCTTTGTTTATAACTCAGACCACGATTATAGAACCATTTGAAAGGTTTTGTGATATATTTCTGATGGAACGAATATCTTTCTTTGTTGTCGATATTACCTAGCTGATGTTTGGATCAACATTAAGTACAACATTTCTTTTAAAGATATTGTCAATGAGATATCACATGATCACATAAACACAATTTCATTGTAAGCCTCTATATTGCGCAACAATTGACCGTTATACATGTGTCTTGATTGATTGTAATCAAGCAGCGGTACAACCCCCAATGTCCTCTTGAGTTTTATTGAATAGACAGGTTCGTTCTCTTGTGAGATGAGACAATCACCCATAAATATGCCATGGCAGCTGCTTTTGATCTACGCAATTTCTAGAATTGGATTATCTTGGAAGCTTAAAATAAAAAACCCCAGAATGACTCTTGCACGATTCATTTTCTTCTCATCTTTGACAGTTTGTGTGATTAAGATTACTGATTCGGCAACAGAATTCAAAGCTACGGTTCTATGGAAACTGCCTTACATGTACATAAAATTTCAAATGAGAAGATATCCCAAATTCATCTTCAATTTGAGCTACATGTAACTCTTACAGTTTTTCAGGTCTGATTAGGAGTCGGAATTTTACGTAACAATTCTATGGAAACTATGCAACAAAATTCAAAATAAGACGAAAATTTCACGTATACACATGATGGCTATTCTGAATATCATGTTCCATTGAGCTAGGTTTCAGAGTTTTGGCTTTTTCTCCGGAAACAAAGTGATTACGGAGGGAGACAAACAGGGCAATGACTATTTCTAACAGTCTAACATACATGTACCATCAGGATATTGATATCTAAATGCAAATATTGCTTCCTTCAATTATCCAACTGTGCACTTTTCAGTCATATCAACATTGATTTGATAAATCGAAAACAGTCAACAGTGCCAATGAAAAGATATCAATAAATAAAAACGGTTATGTTGTTTAAAAAAATGTGCGAGTAATTGGAAAGGTTTGCAGAATGTGAACATTTCATCATAGAAGAATCTGTTCGTCAAACGGTTGTGAATTAAGGGTCATTACAATCAAGACAACACAATGTTTCATTTTCAATTGACTATTCAGTCTTTTTAAATACAATGATTCAATACTTGTTAAAGATATGTTGGAAGGGGCCAGTCATCTGATTATAACAGCTCATTGTTGAAGCAGGATACATTGTAAAACATTTCTTGATGAAAAGAAGAACAATTTTTTAATTTTTCTGTTAGTTTCATCCTTATTTTCTGTTAATTGCGTACAGTTAATAAGTCTTTTAAATTCGGGAGAGCTGATATGACATTTACACATTTTCCATGGAAGTTTGACCACGTATAAGAAAAGAAAGGAATTACATACATGTATTGTCTTAACTAACAGTCTTGATAGTAGATACATATACTACTTTTTAGCCCAAACAGGAACTAATATTACAGTAAATGCTCTTGGGGTCGTATTCATGCAGTCTTGATGTCTATACCGAAATGTCAAGCACAGGTCTAAAGTAGGAACTGATGAAATTGTGTATCTCAAGAACAGCTGCTGGGACATATCTTGAATCTAGTATAATTAGATGTTTGGCCATTTTATCTATACTTAAGGCAAATTTTTCCTACATATTAATCACATAAAAACAAAGTCTCCATTATTGCCTCATTTTATTTCACGTTTTCGTGTCAACTGCAGACTTATCACTTTAATTTAGTTGTAGTACTAGTATAACTAAGATAGAAAATAACAAAAAAAGATTATTTGAAAATCTATCAAAAAAAGGATAACTTTATTCTCAAAAGTAAAATTTTCTCTTTCGTGAACAACCGCAAATGATCCATTTTATTAAAGTTTTTATCCTTGTAAAGGTGTAAGCATGTACGTAGTGATAAAATATTTTACGTAAATTTAAGTTACAGGTTTTCATGAGATGAATCTCATTAAGAAATAATCTTGTTACTACTTTCTTGAAACCGCGTTTTGCTATTAGGTACTCAGTCAATCTTTGTTACTTATTAGGAGTCTTGTAGACATATTTTTTAGGATAATTGTTAGTTTTTAGCATAAAGATAAAAGGCGGGACACAACCTTTAATTTCAGCCAAATCGCTTTGGATAATCTAATTCCTATGATTTTTTATTTAGTGGGTACATATAATAGGGGTTATAACTCGGATTTCATATGCTAAATAAAGTAACAAAATACTAGAATACTAATCTTATCATAGATTTCAAAGTTATCAACTTATTGCTCAAAATAAAAGCTATCAAATTGTTAAACGTCCACTAAATAGGATGTTCATAAAAATCATACTAAACTTATGTGGATAATTAAAATCAAATTTATTGTATGAAATCAAATGACATCCGTTAAATATTAAATGAATGGCATAACGTAGCAATAGTCTAAGTACCAGTTGAGCTACAAAGAAATTCCCATACTGCAGAACAACCGTGTTAATGCACATTGTCAGATATGTGTGATTCCAGAGATAACACAGGGGCGTTAGAAAAAGCTTTGTGAAGTTACTTTCTGTTTGCGGGGATACATATTTGTTTTTAAGTTACCTGGAAATAACAAGCGTGAGACATTTCTAGGATTGTGGCATTATTCTTGTGTTTTCTCTAGAAACAAAGACTGCACTTGAACTTTGTTCCACTTTGTTAATATAAAACGGTGTGTATTAGTTATTAGATTAGTTTATAATAATGATATTTATATTAAATTATAAAATTGCTATACCTTGTTTATAATATATGAGCAACAAAAGCTTTCATAAAAATTTTAATCGAATTGTGTGAAACGCAATTAACGTAAACGCTAAGATTACATCATTATCATTTAGTTGGTAATAATATGTGTTGGTTCTAGAATCATGATCTACTTATAACACTGCCACTATTAAATTCTCAAAATATCCTACTACATTATGCTCTTGATATTTTAGAATAAGAATTTTTTTTATGATTAGTATATAAATCTAAATGTCTATATTATGACAAACATAAACTAACTATAACAGTTTGTCAAGCAAGCTTAATGCTTGGCTTAGTACACTAACATTATATTTTATCCCTCTAAGAATGTAAATAGTTCCGTGACTAAGAGATTATTTCTTACAGACTCCTAGTCTACATGTACATGTGCTGATTGCTACAAAACTGTAACACAAATACTTATATAATTAGTACACACATTTATTGCATGGATAACATTCTGCACTGTGCTCAATAGATGAATATCTCATGACAGATACAAGTATTCCAAAATGATTTGTATATTTTAAGGAGCCTTGGTATTGTGACATTGATTCTCAAATTACTTAAGTTTGCAAAAAGATTCAAAACGATATGACAAAAATATTGGTACCTAGATTTGTCTTGCTTTTGCAAGATGTTTATGGCATCTTCTACCAGAGATTCCTGTAAATTATGCTGCATTCGCCATGAACAAACCAGAAAATAGTGTTAAAAAACAATGAGTGATCAGTTAAACAATCCGTTCACAAAACAAAGGATCCTGTTTCTAACTGAATATGTTTTCTTTTAATTCAAAATAATCAGTACAGTAACTTTCACATTTCAAGATCACAAATGTGGGTTTAATGCCTATTAATGTAATTTGTGTACTGAAATGAGCCCACTATCTTCAAACTCAAAAATATTCAATTATGTTGTGGTAAAATACGCACATGAATAATATCTGTACTTATATTAGTAAACCGTTTTAGTTATATTCTAGAGGAAGAAAATATCATCAATGAAACAGTGGTAATAACTTTCTTCTAAACGCTTTTTTCTATTAGGTAGATCGTCAGTTGATTGATTTTATTTTTAAGCAGTCTTATTATACATACATTTTTCAATGAGCATTTGTCATCAGTTTTGTGTTTACAACCTCATGCGATAGTTCCACCTACATAATGCCAAATGAACACTGAAAAATTAATGATGTACATACAAGTAAAAATAAATCAGACAAAAGGAGTCTGTTTTTGGAATAAATCCCCTTTGCACTCTCACTTTACTTATCAATGAAGTAAATGCCACAACGTAGCACAACAACCATTTTTTCTTTCGACTTCAAACAAACCCTTTTATAACGATTTGTCTTGTTTGTATAACTTTAAAGATATTAGGTCATTAGACAATTGCAATACATAAGTATTCCTTCCCTGGGATATATTTCGTTTCACCATATTCCGTTTGGAACAAACTTTACACAAGTTATCAGTCTTCTTTAGAGACTTTAGTTGCCTTTGAACTTGAACTCCCCCCTATGATTGATAAACAATAAATTCAAGGACCACGTTAAGTAGCAAGTTCATTTCAGTAGCAAAACCCTTTATGTGATGTTATGAAAAGTTATCATTTGCAGATAACAAGATAACTTGATTGATAAATTTACATTGCATATCATTGATATAACTTGATATCGAAGGATACATCATGATCTGTAAGTGAGTTTAAATTCGTTAGGGTATTTAAATGCATACTGTACTTTTAACACTTTCATTTAAATTCCTCTTATAGTTATGAATGGGACTACAGACACACATGCTGAGTTACATTAGAACAAATTGGGTAATGGTTGGATAACAATCTGCAAAGTAACGAGGTGATTTCAATCCATGATAAATACATGTATTCTGGAATATTCTATCATGTCTCAGAGCAGCAACATTGTCAATGATTTGGATGTTTGGACAAATGAGACAAAATGTTTTATAGAATAAGCGAGAAAGTGTCTTTTGATTCAACATGTCAGCCATATTTCACCTATTTCAAATGTGGATATTACTATCATAAAACAGGGATCGGAAGGATCTGTCACTATGGATACCCATATTGATTAGTTTCTTTTTGGCAGAGAGAGAGTGGGTTTAAATTGTGATTAAATCACGGATTTGCAAAACACTATTTCTGCAATACAATAAGAATGATTGATCAATTTACGCCTTCCTCTTTTTTGTATTTGAAATTCATTTTGAGCTTACGATTTTTCTTTATTCTATCACATTGTCATACCTAAAAATAAGAAGATTTTACTTTTAGACTACGAGGGGATATCAAGTTCAATTATCACAAAGAATGTACTGTGAGTACGAACCAAATGGTCACTGTAGCATAAGTGATCCATGTCTAATTCCTGGGTCAACAATAGATTTTTTTGCGACAGCGAGTTTTATGTCTGTTGACCAAATAGCACAGTACCCCTCTATTATGGAGAAAATTGAGGTGCGCAGTGTAATTAAGTTTTTACATCTGAAGGGCTATAGTGCACGTTTCAAACGTTTCAAACTACCAAAAGCAAAATTATTTTGCATATGAACCTACAAAGAATAATGAGGAAGACGACTATGCACGTTTAAGATCGTCTTATCAAAGTTACAATATGTGTTCCCGCTTTATATTCGGTGTTATCATTGTAGATGATAAAAATGATTTAACATTAAAATGACATAACCTTAAGATCTGAAACATAATTTCACAAACATGTTTTCTTTAAAATGTATGCTACTTAACAAACATTCAAGATAATGGTGTTAGTATCAACACCGAGTTTAGTCAAAAACATACTCCATGTAACAACAATTTCATTTTCGTACTATTCTGTATTTGAATTTGATGTATGTACCTGTTCAAGCCCTCAACTTGAAACTAGAAATAAACGAAAGAATACATTTGAATTTCTGTTTAAATGTTACTGTTCCTTCACATACATTTTCACTCTTTCTTCGGTCCTTCTAATTACTTCTTAATAAGCTAAAAACTTGATAGCAAGAAGGGAGGATACTATGTTACAAGTACCTTTAACATTTGTAAAAAAATCATATTTTAGTACCTTAAAAGGGTCATGATTGATTTCTCAAGGGTTGAAATTAGGCCACACTTTTACAGTGATTCAGTCCTTTTTGTGCTGCAAGGTTAGTGTCACCCAATCTTTTTCTTTAAAATTAAGTGGTTTTAACAGGGTAATAACAATGATGAAGGTTGGAAGTGCTTCCAGATTATCAATCAATCGTGAAAAAAACCTTCTTGTTTAATGTTGCGATTTTATTTGTACAGAATTCATTTATAGAATCTAACTGATAGAACTTATTTTACAGTTACATTTTTGAATAACCTTTAATTTTCTACTTCAATAAAAGAAGCATTTATAAATGATGCTGAATGAACGCATTTGAAACCTATCAGTATATATCTTACCAAAGTGACCACAAATCTACACATTTGAATAAATTAAATGTATACACTTAAAATGTTGCAACACATTAGCTGATGATGCTACTACGATAAACGCTACATGACTGTATTTCAGCAATCAATATATTTACCATAAATTAGTATCATACCATTACTAACTATCAATTGATGTTATTTTATCAAAGAAATACAAATACAAGAAGCCCTCCCAACTGTTTTCTATTGGCTTGCCTCTGCATCCAAAGCTATAAAGACCTGTATTAAAATACTGAAAAATATTGAAACAAAGTTTAATTTTTATGGACAAGTACATGTAATGATTCAATGCATTCTGACATTTAAAATACATGCGTGGAATTGCTTAAAGCGTTTTGATGAGTCAAACTTTATAAATGGCATTGTCATTTCACTTGTAACTATTAAAATTTTCATCGAGTTTTATTGTCATAAAAAAACAAATGCCTTTCATTTTATTAGATATTTGTATTGAGTCCAACTCATCACTTTTATCATAATGTCACTATTATTGTGTATTGCTTTCTTCTCAATAACATCAAATACTTTATTTTTTCGACATTTTGTGATTTTTGCCGGGATTGGTTGTTATTTGTAATGATTTTATTTCATGCTGTACTAAAAAAGGGAATGACATTATCACTATCAGTAGCTATTCCAATAAAAAAATCTAAAATAAATAGTAAAGAATAGCTTAGAGACATATATATTTTTTATATATTTTAATATTCTCTTGTCACCGATCGATGTGAGCAGTGTCTTTGCTTTGATTTTGAAGACATAACACCAGTCCTTGATATCTCATACATGATACGTTCTATTCCCATATTATATTGCGTTAGGTGATTAAATCTGTAAGGACATAATACTTCACTATCAATTGGCTTAACTTTGGAATAAGGAGTATCAATTACTATGCATTTTAATAGCCATCTCAAAACGACTTAGGGCTTGTAACAGCGGAAGGTTACTAAATGGTTTTCCCATAAAAAAATGTATATGCACTTCATATTTTTAATGCATCTTCTTATAAAGAAACACAGCTAAATAGACATTGTTTTAGACATTCCTAACATATTCAAAATTCAATTCTGTTGGAAATATTGTTGGTACAGGTTGTCAAATATTTTTCTGACAAATGTCTTTCAAATTGAAGAGTTTTTGTTAAAGTGTAATTATCAAGAGAATAAATAAAGGTTAAAGCATCTTAAGAACAGAATTATAACCAACAGATATGTTAATTCTATGTTGTTTCCCTATAACTTTAGCAAAAGCCCAGAAAGAAAGGGGTTGAATAATGCTTTGACTTGTATTTTTTGACAGCATATTTTCTATCCCAGACAGGAAAAGGATGTAGACGGTAAATGCTTTTGAGATCTTATTGTTGTCTGCAACTTATTGTCAAACAGAAGTTTGAAGTAGATATTCAAACTAACAAATTGTGTTACTCAAGAACAGCTGCCGGGACATATATGGAATGTTGTCTTCACGTGTAGATAAGATGTCTGACCAGGGAATAAGGCAAATGTTCTTTCCTACATATTCATTACGTGAAAACAAGGAACAATGTAATCAAGGAATAGTTATGCTAGTAATGTTATGACAGTAAAAAAGTATTTAATTGAAATTGTTTTCTTCGGAGGCATGAGGCATTAACCATTAAATATGTGGCTATAAATGTCTAGTTCTACATGTTCTTAAAACATGTTAAATTTTGTTCACATAATTCACCAATTTCCAAGTTCCCAAAAAACGATATCTAAATGGGTATCTTATTCTTGAAATAGAGGTGACTTGACTAAATGTTTAATTGACATCACAAATTCAACCGGTGATATGACATGATACACCATATGCTAACCATTTAAGCTAGAAAAAGTGCAATTAAGATGAGATTTATAGGATAACTGTATTTACAATAGTACAGACTCTTCTACTTCATCTGTACTTTTTGATGTACATTCAACTATCACACGCTTTTACAAGTAACAAGTCTTTTAAAGAAGAATTTTCCAAAATAATGGAAGGAATGACAGACCCAAAGCCAGGAAACGTTCCGTGATATACATCTAGAACATTTTTCACCGGCCCTACAACCCTGTTGCCATCATTGCACGTTACTATCTCTTTAACCCCTGGCTTGAAGCAAGCATATTACACAATGGCACTAATTTGCTCCTGCTTTCTGAGAATTTCTTTTCGTTTCTCAAAGACACCTGGAACAACAAGCCATAAAGGATTGGATTGTAGAAATAGATTATGTCTATGCAAGCCTTTCTCTCGGCAATGAATATACATGTATCTTACTATGTATTTAAATAATATATTTATGTCATGTCTAAAATACGTAAACTTTTGTTGATATACATTTTGTAACTAAAAAGTGAAATTCGTTAAAATGATACTAATAGTTCAATTTTGTATCTGGATGCTGCTTCAATCTATACCACAACCATTATCAGATCGTATACAGAAAGTGCTTCATAAACAGCTCGATATTAACAGTTCCCTTTACTCATTTATCTATCATAATAACCAGTATCTTTTTTTCTATATGTGCTTCACGTTAAAGGGAAAAACTTGTAAAGAACGCTTTGCTTAGTATACAGTTTGAATGTATCTTTTATCTCTCAAAGAATGTCAATTGTTTTGCATCAATCTTTTATCTTTTAAAGAATTACAATGGTTTTGCATCATGTTAAATGTTGATTTAGAATCGTAGTCTTGTTGGACATGTGCTGAGACAGATAATAACAAAATAGGATTATTAGAATCATCATCCACGCTTTAAATCTAAATGGTCTGCTTAGTGCAGTTTTACATTATAGGTTATCTCTCAAAGACTGATAATTGTTAAGCTTCTAAGAGTTTTTCCTTCAGCAGACTCCTATGTTTAGACAATTAGATAAAAAATCACATAAATTCCCTATTCAATTTTTGTGTTTTATTTTTAGTATTTGTAATAAATAATTGGAAATATTCACATATAATAAGTAATACAGACAACTATCAATATGACTGCCATGTAGATAGTTTTATTTGAAAAATAAACAGTACATAAGTACTACAGAAACCCAAGCCTTACGTTCCTTTGTTTTGTTTTAGTCATGTTATATATAACCACAGAAGTTGTCAGTTGCGCTGATACTTTTGATTCGGGAATTGACTTTTCATCCACATCATTTATGTCACAAACATTAACTACAGCTCTATCTAATGATGGATCATGAATTTGGACCTGTTTGGGTTATAATGATGTTTCATAATGTAACACATACATGTAGAACATCCGTCCATTCTCGACAATCAATATTTGATCGGTTGAGGAATAAGGCCTTCATTTAATCAATACTCCATTCAACATACTGATTTATAGATGTCTACTTAACTGAATAGTAAGAATAGTGTGATCAATTGCAAGCTTATCATGTCCCGTTGGGCTGTATTTTTGCATCCAACTGCAATTGACCACTATGTATGTATGTATATTCATTTTTGATGATGGTTTTACCTTGGTATTACAGATTACAGATTGAATCAGGAGGATCTATAGCTACAAAGCCTAGAATTGGGTAATTGATTTTATAATTGACCATCTGTGATGCTTTGTTAACAGAAACATGTAATTGGTTGTTATTAAAAACATAAAAGAAAAAGAGTGAATGAGACATTACATCGAAGACGTTAAACCTTTCCAAAACATCTCTGGTTGTTTGCAAAATTTGTGCTGTTTAAATGTGTTACATCCTCTAATTACACAGCTTGTGCAATATAAACGGCAATAACCCAAAAGTTGATTAAACCATGCAATCGTACAGACCCTAATTACCGAAGTATGGATTAGTTCTGCTTTCTGGAGAATTTTTAGTTTATTTCTAACAATTTTGATAGGCAAAACATTATTTCAATTAACATAAGGTCCATGTTGCTGATTAAATTCTCACTTCTCATTTTTAATCTCATAACCCATCGTATTTTTATTGATCAACTAAATTTTAATCTGAGATTATAACAAGCTAAAATACGGATCACGATTTTAGAATTGCAAAATAATTTAACATGTCTGAGACAACAGCAAATGTAACTTCCAAAACTTTCAAGATATGATATAACGATGTCCCTTTACTATTTCTTCAATTTTAATTATTCAACACATTTTTTAATTCTAAGTTCTAGTCATGGACATCTTTATAAATAAGGCCCAGTGGAATTTTATTTTTAAGAACATTTGCACCATGCACAATTCCTATTCTTAGACGACTGATATTTCCCTGTCCATTCTAGAATTATCACCGCTAATGGAATTCAGATATATGATTGTTTTTAGTAAACCAACTCAATTTTCTAACAATAATGTTTTCCTTTATTGCATAGCTAACATTTGTGAAGAGAAAACACAATGATATGCTGTCTCATGCTGCCGAATGATGTATAGTATTTTTCCTGTTAAAGTGTTCTTACATCTTAATTCAAATATCAAGACATGCATAATGCACCATCCTTCATGTAGTTTAATCATTGAAATATCATAATTTGTCTTGAAGAACCTTCTACCTGATTGTGATAAGAATGTTAGGTTTCAGAAAGGGCATCATTATGTATTGTTTATTGTTTAGAATTCACGAAATGTTTCTTCTTCTAAATTGGTTTGGATAATCATAAACGAAATGAACCATGTAAAACTGTTCTGGGGTTTTTTTACCGCAAAGAATAAGAAATGAAGAACATGTTATAATCACATAACACAATCATGATGATTATAAAGATTTTGTTGAGGGTTATCTTTTTGAAACATTATATCAATTAGAGGCTATATCACATCGTAATTTGGGTGTATATTAATTTTTAAATTACGTTTTCTTTTTGGGCAGTTACGTTAGCATGTTGTTAGTTATTCAACACGTAAATGAACATCCTTCAGTGGGGAATGGGTAACAGTTCTCTTATAAGATATTTGTTGAACGCTTTAATGCAAATCAACAATGTACCTCATAACTGGCATATAGCAAACAATTTAAACAAATTTGCACGTGTCAAAGGATTTATATGAATTCGAAATACAAAATAGTGATTAGTGTACAGTTACATGTACAAGTCTTGCAATTTGATCCAAATATCAAATTAACACTTAATCCTACAACAACATTTGATGAATAGGTTTCCATATTCTCAATAAATGCAATATTCTGTAGTGTAATGGTAATTAATGATAGAGGACAAATATGTATAACCAATCAGATGTAACACAACAGCTGGGACGAACTCTGTATATTTAGGTTGTCATTACAATATGTTGTATATGTACAATAAATGTTTGAAAAAATTACAACAAATATATTTCCCCTCTTTATAGGGCACCAAACTGCTTTTCAATAAGCGTAGAATATATTTTTAAAACTTTGTTGCAAGTTTTTGCAACATCTGATCTCACAATTTGAGACTATATGATGATACAAGTAACAGTTTGTGATTTTGATGTAGGCATGATAATGCTTTGAAACTTATAATTTACTTGTGAGTGAGTAGTACAAGTAATCTCACATGTACATCTATTAGTCATTTACAATGACAATTTTTGAAATTGACTATAGGTTGATGTAGTAAAATACAAATACTTTTAGACGTGTACATCAATCCTTTTGAAATCCCTGTTCATTCATCTTAACATAAGAAGAAATACATAATAATTCTCAAAATAGCTACCCACAGAAATAGCTTCGAAGGCTGTCATGCCGTATCTACATTCCTTGATTCTGATCCATTTCTGCATTTAACGTTGTCAAAACGATTCAAGATAAATCCCCTTACAAACGAGTTTTGGCAGGTCGTCTTGCCATGTATCAATGTGCTGATATAAGTATCGTTTGATGATATGAACACGACAAATGCCCATTTATCCAACTCACTAAAGACATGTTACACGTTTGCATTAAATGTATGTCTGTTTTTGTATGTAATGTCACGTGCAGCGTGGACTCTCAGTTTTAAAAAAAGACCACACAGATGGTTTAAGCAAAGATATTGAATCAAATCAAATGATCAATGTTATTTCACTTATTGTTATGAATGTTATATTATCAACTGTATGTGTGAAATAAAAAATTCTTCCAAGTTTCAATCCTTTTATTCCAAATTTATTCTTTGGAGATCAAAGTCATCTCAATCTTTCAATCACATGTCAATGAATTCTCATGTGTAGCTTCATTCATTGATTCCACTTTTACACTGGATATTTTGCTCAGAATATGCAAACTTAATCTTCAGTAAAGACTTCATTCATAACATTGAGCCTTCTTCACAAAGTTTAGTTTCAATTATACAAAGCTTATGTTTTTCACTATGTTCTTACAATGCAGATAGACAGACAGATTAACTGAAACAAAAATAAAAAGATATTTTGAGTTATATTGCTCATGAAAAACAACCAAATGAAATATTTACCAAAATTAAAATATAATTGAAAAAACCATGAAGTTGAAAATACTAGCAAAAGTTTACAAATTACAAATTACAGATTCTGGAAATTTACTGTATGGAAAAATAATTAAACATGAAAACATTTAAAAGGAATTTGAAATGATAAACTTAATTCTTACCATTATTTTTTGGGCAATATCTGTTAGGTTTCTAAATTTCTCAACATGGAGTGTTCACTCATTCCAAAAACAAGCATGGTCTAGACATGAAACAATTAGAGTTATTTGCCCTTGGCTATTAAAAGACATAAAAAATTGTAGTGATGTGGGGTTCAAACCCAGCTATGGAAAGAGAAAATTTTGTAAATTACTAATTTTGCAGAATAAAACATTTTAGAAAAAACAAATTACTGAAAAATAAACTGAAAATAAAAAAGTAAAATAAAATTTAAAAATAATAAACTACAAAAGGAAAAATTAACTTTGGCCATTACATACCGGCCCACAAATTTGGAACTTAGCGTGAACAATTTTCCCTAAATTACTAAAAAATGGTCAAAGTTACGGGAAATATTCATTCGTAATGAATTTTCTCCAGTGAATTGCTTACTGGAAAGCACATAAAATGAACACAACTTAAAGTTCATAATTGACTTGTTCTCGGCTGAAATAAAGATTGCACAGTCTCTTATGGTTTGTCACACAGGTGGCATGTTGATTTTTACAGCTCATCTGCTTCTAGCAAGGTACACAGCTTAGTAATGGGACGAAGTACAGACCCATTCTTTGTCTGCACTTCTGCGATGCGTACCATCCCCTTCTTGTCACGCTTAACGCTTGATATCTTTCCAAGCGCCCAAGCATGACGGGGTTGATTGTCGATAACAAGCACGATGTCACCCGTACTTGTATTTCTCTGCGTCTTAGACCACTTCTGTCTCTCTTGTAGGAGCGGAAGGTATTCCTGCACCCACCTTTTCCAGAACTGGTCGGCTAGGTACTGTACTTTCCGCCAGCGGTTTCTCAGCACATTGTCTTCACAAAACTGACCAGGGGGACATATCTCATTCTTGTGCAGCAGAAGAAGATGGTTAGGCGTTAGCGCACCTAGATCACTAGGATGGTCAGAGTTCCTGGTGATTGGTCTTCCGTTGAGAATGGACTCGATCTCGCAGAAAAGCGTTGTCAAGCACTCGTCGTCAAGGCGATTTATCTGCTGCTCCATCAATGCGTACAGGACTTTTCTGATTGACCGTACGATCCTTTCCCATATCCCGCCATGATGGGATGCATACGGAGGATTGAATTTCCATTCTATCTTCTTTTGAAGCATGGTTTTCTGAATTCTTGACTGGTTCCAGTCTTCTATTGCCTCTCTCATCATTCTCTCCGCTCCAACTAGGTTTGTCCCGTTGTCTGACAAAATGACTTTCGCTGGACCTCTTCTAGCTACGAAACGCCGAATCGCATTTATACAGGAATCCGTGTCGAGTGAATGAGCAACTCCCAAGTGTACAGCACGGCTGGTAAGGCATGTGAAGATTACACCGTACCGTTTTACAGCTGCTCGTCCTCGCTTGACTTGGAATGGTCCGAAGTAGTCCATGCCTACTTTAGTGAACGGTGGATCTCCTGGGATGAGGCGGTCAGCTGGCAGGTCAGCCATCTTCTGGATCTGGGTCGCAGCCTTGTACTTCCGGCACTTGATACATTTTGACGTTATGCTCTTTACTATAGTTGATGCCCCAGGGATCCAATAGTTCTGTCTCAAGGTAGCTAGCATGGCTGTTTTACCAGAGTGACCAGTAGACGTGTGGATAGATGTCAGTAACAGTCTTGCTAGAGGAGAGGTTTTCGGGATTATCACAGGATGTCTGGCGTTGTACTGCAGTTGATCTCGGTCCAGTCTACCGCCAACTCGTAGAAGACCTTCTTGAGAGATTGGATCCAGCTTGTACAAAGTGCTTGTTTTTGGCATGGATTTAAACCCAGTAACGTTCAATTCCTTCTGATTCAGGGAAGCGATCTCTGTAAACTTGCCTCTGTGCGTATGATATCACCGATTTTTCTGCTTCTTCGAGAATGTCCCTCGACATTTTCTGTTCCAATTTCTCAGTCTTGATTCCTTTTCTAGTGTTTATCTGGTTTCTCAAGTGGTTTCGCATCAAAATGAAGTAAGCTGCAGCTCTCTTCATCTTGTACCAGTCTGAATAGTATGTCAGGAGTTTGTTCATGGTTTGTTCTTCTGAGTTTGATTTCACTGCACAGTGAACAATTTGAGGTTTCTTAATTTCTGGATCTTCGTCCGGTATCTCAACTTGAATTTCTTCTCTTGGCCACATGCTTTGAGGTTGCCATAGAAATTCTGGTCCTTTTGTCCCTCTCTCACTTGTTAAGACTTTAGTCATTGTTGCTCCCCTTGATGCCATATCCGCTGGGTTGAGTTTGGTGTTGACGAAACACCACTGTTCTGGGTTCGAAGCTTCTCTGATGGTGGTGACTCGGTTAGCTACGAATGTGTGGAAGCGTGTAGTTTCATTCCTGATGTAACGGATGACCGACATGCTATCTGTCCAGAATACTGTTCTTGCAAGAATGTACTGGAGATCTCGTTCTATCAGCTTGCTCATCCGTGCGGCGGTTGTAGCGGCTGTCAGTTCCATCCTCGGCACTGTAACCTTCGCTAGTGGAGCAACTCTCGACTTCGCCATGATGAAAGAGCAATGTACTTCATTCTTCTCATTCTCAAGGCGCAGATAAGCGACAACTCCATACCCAACATCACTCGCGTCCGAGAATAGATGAAGTTGACAATTGGTAATGGCTCCAAAGTTCTGTGGCTTGTAGCAACGGTCAATGTTCAGTTTCTCAATGAAGGGCAAGTCACTCAACCATCTCTCCCACTTAGCTAGTAGTTGATCTGGAATCGGCTCATCCCATGACCGATTTTCTTTGCATAGTGCTTGCAGGAGTTGTTTAGCAGGAAGAATGACAGGAGCTGCAAATCCTAGAGGGTCGAAGACACTGCTTGTGATGGAAAGGATTCCCCTCTTGGTCTGTGAATGGTCTTTCACTTGAATCTTGAAACTCAGCTTGTCATCTTCCATGATCCAGTACGTGCCCAGCGCACGCTCGCATGGCAAGTCATCATGCTCTAGGTCAAGACTCTTCATACCACTTGATCTGTTCTCTTCTGGAATAGACTCAATGACTTTGCGGCTATTGCTGACCCATTTCGCAATGTGAAATCCTCCTCGGCTACAGAGATCTGTGATTTCTTTGACCTGCTGTATGGCTAAAGCATCTGATTCAGTGGAGGAAAGGCAGTCGTCAACATAAAAATTCTTGCTGATCATGTTTGCAGTGTTCTCAAATTTATCTCGATTGTCTTCGGCTGTTTTCCTCAATGCAAAGCTTGCACAACTGGAAGAGGAGACTGTACCAAATAGGTGAACTCTCATTCTGAAGACTTCTGGTCTCCGGTTGTAGTCACCGTTGTTCCACCAGTAGAATCTCTGGAAATCTTTGTCTTCCTTGTGGACATTTACTTGGTAGTACATAGCTTCTATGTCGCCGGTAATAGCAACTGGACCCTGTCGATATCTGATGAGGACACCCGTGAGATTGTTCGTAAGATCTGGTCCTTGGAGAAGGACATCATTAAGTGAGACACCTTGATATTTCGCTGCGCAATCAAAAACTACTCGGATTTTGTCCGGTTTGCGTGGGTGGTATACCCTGTGGTGAGGTATAAACCAAGTCTTTCCTTGTGGGCCTTGCAATTCCTCTTCAGGTACTTTCTCGGCTTATGACATTTTCCATAAAGACATTGTAGTCTCTGTAGAATTTGGCATTCTTCTCAAACTTCTTTCTCAAACTGCCAAGTCTTTTCAGAGCATAGTTGTGATTGTCTGGCATCTCAATGTTCTCATTTTTAAAAGGGAGCTTGATGTGGTAGTGGCCATCTTTCATCTCAATGGAGCTTTCAACTTTTTTAAGGAATAACTTGTCTTCTTGCGACAACTCTTTTCTATCTTCTACACCTTTCTCAGGAAACTCAATGTTCATACTCTGTCTCACAAGTTGATCAAGTTCTCTCAGGTTCTCAGATTCCTTGAGCTTGATAACCTCTGTTCTCATAACTGTCAGTCCGCAACTTTCATGTTCACTTTCTGGATTCCTAACAACGTTCCACAAGATCCATCCGAGGCGGGTTCTTGTAGCGTGAGGTGTGCCTTGTTCTCCGGCGCGGACTTGCAGAGGTGTGTAGGCGTCAATGAGCAATGAGCAACTCAATGCCGCAGTCAAGTTGTGGTATGTCGATGTCTCTCAGGTGTTGGTACTGTGATACATCAGCTGACGTAGGAATGTGGGATCTTGACACTGGAAGGCTGTCCTTTGTGTACAGTGGTGGCATCTGAATTTCGTTCTCAAAATCTAAATTGCTGACTTTAACAACACTTGTGTCCATTGTGTGAGGAGATCCCATGGTTTCAATAGTTATTTTCATAGGTTTTCCATGACATCCCAACCTTTCAGTCAGTGAGGTAGAACAGAATGATATGCTACTTCCTGGGTCCAAGAACGCATAGGTTTCAACTGCTGTGACGCCGTCTCTCATTCTCACCTTGACTGGTATGATCGCCATCGTTGTATCACACTCGTCTAGTGCTGATGACATGTTTGAGACTCTAGGCCTTGTCAATCCAGTTTCTTTCTTCATTGTCTGTTGTCCTCGTCTAATATGGAGTATTGTCTGATGATGAAAACCGCAAATTCGACATTTGGCTTCTTCGTCACATTCAGAGCTGATGTGCCCATGCTTAAGGCATCTGAAGCACATCCCTTTGGACTTGAGGAATTCAATCTTCTCCATGTGCTCCAGAGGCATAATCTTCTCACAGTCTTTAAGTTGATGTAGACCATTGCAGTACACACATTGTGTTTTCTTCGGAAACTGTCTTTCAGAGTAGTTTGTCGCGGAAGGCTTTGCTGCAGGATTCTTGGAGATGTTCCGAGGATCTCCTTTCTCTGGTTTTAAAGTTGTGATACCAGCGGCATTGCTGGTCTTGCCTCTGTTCGTGATGGAGAATCTGGCTTTATTCACTGTTTGGTCTGGCTTCATAGCTTCACGTCCAAATATAGGATCATTAACTTTTCTGGCCTCTCTTTTAACAAAGGTGACAAACTGACTGAAAGTTATGTTCTCATGATTGGTCCGACACCTCAGGACTTCATTCCTCCACTTGTCGTGTAGGTAGAAGGGTAACTTGGCAACCAGTTTTCTTACGTTGTCTGGATACTCCAGGACCTTTACAGCATGAATACTTGCAACTGCATGCTGGCACTCCGACAAGAAGATCGCATATTGGTCAAGGGCTTTTGAGTCGTCAGGTTTGATGTTGGGCCAATTTAATGCTCTTTTGATGAAAGCTTGTGCAATGACTTGTTCATCTCCGTATCTCTCTCCTAATTCTTCAAGGGCAGCTTTGTAACCAACTTCTGAATCTAAATAGCTGTAACCGGCTACTATCTGATTAGCCTCTCCAGTGGTGAATTGCTCCAGGTAGTTGAGCCGTTCGTCATCTGTTTCTGTATTGGCGACAATCTTTACCCTGAACTGACGCATAAACCTTGTGTACTCAGTTGGATTTCCTGCAAATTTCTTTACCTCAGGTACTGGTTTTCTTAGCTGCCTCACAACTGTCTCTACTCTGTCAGGCGGCTGCAAGTCTCTCAGTGGCCTCCGTTGTCTGTCAACTAAATCTCCCTGTTCGTGGATGAATGGGTTTCTCGGTGGTTAAGGAGCAGATGGTGGCAGTTGCTCTCCGGCAGTCTTCTCTGGAGGTTGCTTCTGTGGGAGTGGAGTAGAACTCATAGGCGGCTCTCGTTCATCAAACTTGTCGATAGCTTGTAAGCGGGCTTCTGAAATCTTCATCAGAGTATCAAGTTCAAGCTCATCTTCTTTCATTTTCAATTCTAGTTTCTCAAATTCTAACCTTTGCTTACTCTCTAGGGCCTGTCTCTTTGCACTTAATTCTGCCTTTGTTTGTGTCTCCTTGAAGCGAGCAGATGAGATCGTGCTCGACTTACTTAAGCTGTGGTCTGATACACTGGCCTCACTTCTGGTAGTCATAAGGTCATGCCTCTCAGTTTTCAGTTGGCTTTCATGTTCCAAGAAGAACTTGTCCAAATTAAACTTCATTACTCTCAATTCTTTATCTTGAGCTCGACCCTCTCTCTCAAAATGTTCTATGTCAATGTGACTTTTAAGCATACCCACAAGTTCTATGCGAATTTGAAAAAGTTCATCATAGGTGTCCAACCATTCCTTGTACAGAGACCTAACATTGTCTATTGTGCTCCTGTCAACTATCTCAATGCCCTCAATTGTCTCACTTATCTGGTCAAATTTCCTTCTCAAATTTCTAAATATGCAGCTCACTTTCTTCTGTCTAATGTCAACATTATAGGACTGACCCTTTTCAGTTGGTTTTCTAAGTCTTCTAATTTCACTCATCTTGTCCAAAATAATGTTAATGCTGTATGTGTGAAATAAAAAATTCTTCCAAGTTTCAATCCTTTTATTCCAAATTTATTCTTTGGAGATCAAAGTCATCTCAATCTTTCAATCACATGTCAATGAATTCTCATGTGTAGCTTCATTCATTGATTCCACTTTTACACTGGATATTTTGCTCAGAATATGCAAACTTAATCTTCAGTAAAGACTTCATTCATAACATTGAGCCTTCTTCACAAAGTTTAGTTTCAATTATTCAAAGCTTATGTTTTTCACTATGTTCTCACAATGCAGATAGACAGACAGATTAACTGAAACAAAAATAAAAAGATATTTTGAGTTATATTGCTCATGAAAAACAACCAAATGAAATATTTACCAAAATTAAAATATAATTGAAAAAACCATGAAGTTGAAAATACTAGCAAAAGTTTACAAATTACAAATTACAGATTCTGGAAATTTACTGTATGGAAAAATAATTAAACATGAAAACATTTAAAAGGAATTTGAAATGATAAACTTAATTCTTACCATTATTTTTTGGGCAATATCTGTTAGGTTTCTAAATTTCTCAACATGGAGTGTTCACTCATTCCAAAAACAAGCATGGTCTAGACATGAAACAATTAGAGTTATTTGCCCTTGGCTATTAAAAGACATAAAAAATTGTAGTGATGTGGGGTTCAAACCCAGCTATGGAAAGAGAAAATTTTGTAAATTACTAATTTTGCAGAATAAAACATTTTAGAAAAAACAAATTACTGAAAAATAAACTGAAAATAAAAAAGTAAAATAAAATTTAAAAATAATAAACTACAAAAGGAAAAATTAACTTTGGCCATTACATCTACTCTATTAAAACATTCAATCACTCAATTACTAATGCAACATTGACCAAATGCATATGAAATTAATATGCCAATAGCAAGAACTTTCTTATCAAAATTAATGGCATTTGTGTCTAACATATTTTTATTAGCTTCCCTTTCACATGTATAGGAACGTTTATTTAGTTATCATATTTAATCTTTGGAACTCGTGTTTTAGTTAGAAATCGGGTCGATGGGATACAACACATGAGTGGCATTACTTGTATGTATAAACGTATACTTGGATGATTGAACTATTGATCAACACTAAATGAAAATAAAAAATATAAACATACAAACACATATAACAACTAAGTCGCATGACAATAAAAACGTAATGTTTTTAACTTAGTTAAGCCAGTTTAATATTAAAAAAGTGTACATAAAAACAATACCTATCATCCAATTTTAAACCGTTTGTCCCAGTACATGTACACTTACTCTACATACATTAAACTGACAATCTCATATCCATGAAGCCATACTTGATGTTGTTGATTTCCTACTCAAATTACTATTGACTTCTTTACAGTGAAATTGGTTGCAGAAATTACATTCTGCTCTTAAGAAATTGAATATCGCATTCAACTTTTTGAAGATATTAGATGTATTACTGTTTGAAAGACTGGCTTAAAGCGTTTTTGCTATGCAATTACAGAAGGGAAAAGAGATTATCCAAGCCCTATGAGATGAATGTAGAAAATTACTCACGTCAGTTGATCTTAATGTTTTCTATTCTGGTACATTTTATTAATTAACAGTTGGTATTTTCATCCACATGAAATGTTTCCAGCAAAAGCATTTTGGTGTTACTCTGACAAAACAAACCTTGACGTTTCGTAACATTCCCTCGCATGGGTATTTTGCTGCACCAAGCAAATGCGTTTTTAGGTCATTGTTACAGCCTTCCAGATATTATTATGATCGACATCTGATATGTGGATAGAAGTCAAACAATAATTTGTCACAGGTGATGATGATGATGATGGATATTTCTTGTGCGCCAGTGTCCACCCACTAGTGAATGCTAATGGCGCATAATTATGGCGCAAGAGGTAATTTGTCACAAACATAATGTCTTATGTACATTGTATACATCTTGCGAAGTATTGCCCTTCGAGAAAGGGAAGAATTCATGCCTAATTAAATGATCATTAATTAAGAACCTATGCGGTCACTACCTGTTTCTTAATCAAAGTTTACACTAATTCTAAGTAAAAGTAACAGAAACAGTGAACAGTGATCTGGACTAAAGCTGATTATTCACTCATTTCTTTGCCAACACATGGGGTATGTTGATGGCATGTATGTGTCTGTTAGTGGAATGTCCTTGAATGTACGCTCATCATACCTGATCAGTTCGAGAAGGTTATTGTATACATTTGACATATTTTGTAATGAAAAAAAATTAGGTATATAATAGTCATGATCCCTATAACTTTATTCAGAAACTAACAAAGCTGTAGCATAGTTAGTAGCATATGAAGAATGTTTAAAGGGGCAGTAGCACGTTTTTAGGGGGGGTATAAGGTGATGTCAGGGAAATGAAAATAAATGGTTCCAATTGAAAGACAATGTATTTAAACTAAATGGAGCAGTAATAATTCAAATTTATAATGTAAAGTTTAGCCATGCGATTCCTTTTTCTTACACAAAATGAATTAAAGGTGTTCAAAAAAAATGGCCGCCAATGGATTTTATGTGAATCTTCATACTTTGAAATATAAAATTATCAAAATACGTGCTACTGCCCCTTTAACGATTGATTCAAGACAGTAATCAATGTAATTCAGCAAATGTAGATATTCAGATACATGTATTGCTCTATCAGATCTATTTCTAGCTATAATCATTATTATACATGTACAATGTAGGTGTATAATAATATAACAGAATATGATAATGGAATTTTTGTCAATTCCCAGTCTTATCTATCTCCAACAGGATAGTGATTTACACAATTGTAACAATTTCAAGCATGTTATGTTAAGTTATCCTGATCCGAGGAAGGCGCGGCAATAACATTATTTAGATTCCTTAACATACTACTTTGGAGCACATCACAACGTCAAACCTTCAAAACAATATACAAGACTCACATTAAAGTTGCCACTCCAGTAACCTAAGAGTTATGTCAAACTGATAACCACCACATAACATAAATCCTTTAAAGTGTCAAAACTAGCAAATGGCAGCTGAAAAAGATTCAAAAGTATTTAAATGACAATTGCACTACAACTAGAAGTATTTTAACGAAAACCACATTGTTTACAAAGAAAACTGATGGGTGCAAGAACACGTTGCATGGACACATTGGTCTAGTGCTAACCCTTACTTTCTTCCCGCCATGAATCATTGTCTCAAACAGGTGTTTATCAGTCAAAGTACAAATAAACCCGTTTCCCCTTTGGTCATATTTGCTCCCACAGAGGCAGATCAAGTCATTTAATTTTGGTCAAGCCTCTGTTTCAATTGACCGAGTTTACGGGCTAATATGGGAGATCCTGACTGGATGCAATCACAGTTAATTGTGCAATCATCATTTTGGCTACTTAATCATGGCAAAAGCCTTGTCAACTAAAGTACCCTTTCCATGCGAATAGCTTTGTCATTTGCTTAAAAACCAAAATGGATTGGTGTTCAATCTCTCCATCAGGGGAAACTGTCGGAAACCACGGGTTTGATCTTTTTGGAACAGAGGTACGAACAACATTTAATGACTTGACCTACCTCTGTTGGGACAGAATGATTGGTTCCATGCATCAATAATCATAGTCATAGTCTATTTTTATATAATCGTTTATCCATGACATATAGCGTGTTCAAAGCGCTGAAAACCAGCTGAAGTGAAGGGGTATGTTTCAGAAAATAACCTCCGCGATGTCATTGTGTAAGTCATGGATCCATTGAAACAAAACTGAATAGATCAATAGATTTTACCTACAATAGACACATCTATGGAGTGTGCTTGACCTGTGTATCAAACATATGGATTAACTATGAAGAGAAGCAAGGAAAGTATAGGTTATATGGTTAGGACAAAATGACTATTGATGAGTCACTGTGTCAGTCAGATTTCCATGGAAACCATTCAAAATATATCCACAAATATGTTTTACCCTCCAAGGGCATTACAAAGATATGCTCTGGAGAAAGGACATGGTCATAGCATCACTCTTTAGTCATCTGTCAACGGAAACCGCAATAAAATAGAAATTATGGCACATACAGGTAGCATGGTTGATCAGTGTATAAAAGTTGTTAGAGCTAGCAATATGCCTCGGACACAGTTCTGGAACATAAGGACGGCAAAAAAGAAAACTATATATACCTGCTTATGCTGCCAGATAGAGAAATCGAGATTTTTGATAATGCAGTCTATGGTAACTGTTTTTACTCTAATACGAAACATTTCTTTCTTGTGAAATAATAGAGTTTACTTTTGACGGGCTAGAGAAGAAGGTTTTTATCTTTTCAATGTACAGTGTAGTTTTGAGCAACTTCAATCGTTTCATTTTATAAATATATATATAAAAATATAATTGCGCAATATAGATTTTGTTAAATATTTGTTACTATATAAACCCTTAAAGATACATATAACCTGCTCACTTGCTCAAATTTTCTTCACAAAGAACGTATATATATTTATATGTGTTTGAAAATTCCTTTTATAGAAGAAAGATTAAGGGATTCTTATTCAATTATTCCTATAAACCACCATATGGTCGGCTCTTTCGCACAAATAATCATGACTTCAAAGGGTAGTAAATTTGTCTTATATTGAGTTTTATGAGGAAATTGTCTAGGTGACATACGTTAGCGTTGATCGATTTCTTTTACCATTGATGAAAAGAATAGAAGGATAAGGAATGATTACATACGTTTACATCAAGTAGATTGATGCAAGGACAAAAGAAACGTCCTATTTTCTTTGAAGGGTCTCTAATCAAATGTTGATGTATGATGTAATTGGCAATTTAACAAATTGGAAATATTACTCTCCAGGTAATGTTTCTTAAATGTTTTCAGTGAAATTCAAGATGGTCCAAAACGGAATATCTACGTCTTATGCTACCTACAAAGCTTATATCATGTGTTTATCATTTGTATATATGGTGTCAATTCAAAGTAAATTTATCAGCTCTGTAGATACTTTGTTGTATTGCGCAAATATAAAATAAAAGTTTCAGCTCATTTCACCTTAATGGATACTGTGCTATTAGTGTGTTACGAAAAACAGTGAACAGCTATGGTAATGAGCAGTCTCGACTGCAAAACGGTTTTGTGCCGTTTCAACCGACGCCGGCGCACTCGTTCTAAGGGCTGTAACCTTTTTTCACTAATCTTTCCAGAACTCATATACCTAACTATTTACCTATACCTCAGGGAACCATCTTGACATGCTTACTTTCAAGATCAAATGTCAAGGTCACACCTTGTAAACACGATAACTTAATGTACAGTAGAACTCGGATATAACGAACTCCAAGGGACCAAAGAATTCAGTTCGCTATATCCGGTGTTCGATATACGCATATAATATTAATGATATAGGGACTTGAAAATGTGTTCGCTATATCCGATTGTTTGCTATATCCAAGTTCGCTATATCTGAGTTCTACTATATATCATCTTTGGAGAAGTAAAACATTTTGGAAGGGTTCTGCTAAAATCCATCAAAGGTCAAGGTCACAGCAAGGTCACAACTTTTAAAAGCATGGTTCAACGAAAATGCTTTATTTTAGCTATTGACATTTCTAAACATTATATGATTGTTTTGCCCAATGACAAGTGTTCATTAGTTGTGTGACCTTGAATGTCAATGGTGAAGGTAACGAGACATGAGTTATTGCAATGTATAGTTTTATCAAATAAGGCTTTTCAGAACTCATGTACATGTCATGTGTTATTGTTTACACCTCTTGGGAATTATTTTGACATGTTTAAATTCAAAGTTTAAGGTTAAGGTCACGATATATAAAACACTAAAAAAAATGAAAAGTTTTGTGTATATATATGTAACATTTTATGAGAAGTAAACAAATTGAAAAGCTTTTACGCTACATTTCACCAAAAGGGCAAGGTCATGACTTCAGCATGGTGTAACGAAAACGCTTTATGTTTACTATTAACACTTTTGATCAGTACATGATTGTTATACACAATAAAAAGTAATCATTAGCTTTGGAAACTTGAATGTCAAAGGTTGAAGTCATGAGATACGATTTATTGCAATGTACACCAGATTTCTAAGAATTCCTTTGTCATGTTCATATATTAGATCACATTTCACGATAAATTTTCTGGTTATGTACACTGATTTTCTTAGATATGCCCATTTTACTGAGCGAAACCCTCAGTTCGGGACTGCTCTGCTTTTGCGGTGTCCCGCAAACACTAATCTAGTTACAAGTAGTGTATTTGTATATGTCAGGTTAAAGAAACTGGTTGTTTTTATCGATTAAGATATATTGAAAACGTTGAAGATATGTTTTGAAAACTCTGACTGTACAGCAGAAAGTAGGAAACTAAACGTACAGATAAGATCATTACCTTTAACTAAACAATGGAGAGTTCACGACAATAAATTGTTCTCTCTGGTTCCTAATCAACGATACACAGCTATCTACCCTAGTTTTGCTCACTTACTAGTGTAGCGTAATGCATATACCATTTAATTAGCAGCGGTAACAGTTTTGGACATCATTTAATAAAAGTACATCAGGCATATTCTGAGATATATTTATTTTTGCAATTGTACAAGCGGGGGCATTATTCAAAGGAAACAATGTTTTCTACCAAAATATACTTCTCATCAAGTGCATTTGAAGACAATACTAATCCACCATTGATATTAAATACATGATACAAAATATTCATATTTCATGATTTGAAGTTTCAAAAAAAATTGTGATTTTGAACTATGTCCACTATATTACTTATTTTCGTAAATAAATTATGAAATATATAAAATATTAACAATCCATATTCTGTTTTAAAAAACGTATAAATTGTTATTTGTTTTAAATGTGACTATCATTAAAACAAGGAATAATAAGTTTTTATTGTCTTCAGCAAAGAATGTAAAAGTGCAAAGTTCAGAATGGCATTCTCATGTGACTTTGACTCAAGAGAGTAAAAAAAAAGATAGACGTTGATTAATGTTTTGACTAATATCTCTTGACATCATATTTTCTTTCCCAGACAGGAAAAGGATGTAGATGGTAAATGCTTTTGAGATCTTCTTCATGTAGTCGTTTTGTCTGCAATTTAATGTCAAACAGTGGTCTAAAGTAGATATTCACGCAAACGAAATTGTATAACTCAAGAACAGCTGCCGGGACATATATGGAATTTTGTCTTCATGTTTAGATTAGATGTCTTACCAAGGAATCGGGACTTCAGGCAAATGATATATCCCACATATTGGTATCGTGAAATCAAAGGAAAATGTGAAATCAAGGGAAAATGTGATCGGTCATTATATGTTATAAAAGTGGTTTTTTTTCATAAAATTTGAATTGTTCTCTATTAAGTCCAGAGACGTTATGGCAACATTTACATCACTAACGACTCTCTGTTGCCACTTTTACGTGCTTGATCTTCAAAAATAAACTGAGTAAACTGTTTTTAAACTGATAATGTAATGGGAATGTAGTAGCGTTAGGAGGGGTTTCTTTGCAAGAGACCACAAAGCCACTGGGGGTGTTTCCGACCATGGACTTTATTACATAGTATGCAAGGTTACAGCCTGAAACATGGTAAAATAACAATATAAGTTTATATTAAATAAATAATAGATCATCACATGTTGAATATATGCCTAAGTTTAACAATCCTTACATTTACTGAAGATTCATTATGATAAATAGATATATTTACCATTTATACAAATTAGATACTCAAGTACATAATTCTCAAGTGCACCATAAGACATTAAATTACATATTCATTACCATATTTACCATAAATGCCAATTAATACCATTGTCATCATGTGCAATATATTAATACAAATAGATAACTATAATACACATATGGGTACATCATGTCAAACAATGTGACGTTGCACATATGATAAATATATCACCAATACAAATAAATTATATGGCGGCAAATGACATAAAATACAACATTGAGTACAGCATTGAGTACAACGTACCAGGTGGGTTAAACCCGTGCTCCTGCATACACTTAGGGAAGGTGCCACCGCCGTAGCCTACGTCATCTTTGCTATTTGAAAACACATCCTGACCACCTTGGTCTCGATCCTTATGAAATAAGACACAACTGACCACAAATCACATGGTGAACGTGACTGACCAGTCCAACTTCTAATATTGCCAAAGAGAAACTTATTGAATTAACCTTATAAAGCCTATGCTACGCTTGGGTGAATAATTAACTACCATGAGAAACCTAAGCAAGGGGCGCGCTTGGGGACTGATTGCAATGTGAAAAGCATGCAGTGCAAGTTAGTAAAGCTGCAGTTAAATAACACTAAGGATTAATTTGAAGTTTAGAGAGCTATGGTATAATATAAAAGCTTTAGATATAAAATAATGATTTAAAATGGTTAGTGTTGCTTAGTTTAATGAGAATGTAATTCTCATCAAAAGATCACAAACAAATATATACAATTCACATGTTTATTAATAAAAATATATACAATACAAATTATTGACTCTGCCACATACTTCCCCCTCCACACAAATGATGTCCTCATCATTTGCCGGAGTAAAGTATGTTGCCAATAATTTGAGACATGGCACCACCAACTTGTTCAAACACACCGGCTGACACAAGCTGCTCGATGAGTCTGGACCTCTCATCCCAGTCTGCTGCTGTCGTCTGGCTCATGACATACTCTCCTGAGCGCTGCCATTCCGGTGGTCTCCTTTCTCGCCGTGATGTCCTTGGTGGTGGCTTTGGCGTCGGTCGGGCTGGAGGTGGAGCAGGAGCTATAGCTTCTCCTTGCAGGTCCTCTTGATTCATTAGCTCTGGCTCGTGATCTGGTTCCGGCTCTGGCTCTACTGAATCCTCTGCTGCCAGCACTTCTTCCTTTACAGATGCATCTTCTGTGCCAGATCCTTCGTTAGATCCTGACTCATGGCCGTCACCATCAGCTGATGCACTGCTTGCCTCCTCAGTTTTCAGGTCGTCACCCTCTGACTGAGAGACGGAATCCTCTTCCACAGTTCCGGCGCTGACGACTGTGGAGTCATCAGGCTCTGTGGGAAGCTCCACTAGAAGGCTGGATATGGACACTATGTCATCCTCCTCCGACACACTTGTCTCCGTTGCAATGGTCTTTGCCTTTCTCTGTCTCGGTCTGGGCTTAGGTGGTACAGTCTGGGTCTTCTGAGGATCAGCTGGCAAAGATCCGATGGGCAGGAGAAGGTTCCGATGAAGGGTCCTAGATCTTCCATCCCCGTGCTCTTTCTTCACAACAAACACCGGGATGTTGGTGTTTGGCTGAGAAACAACCACGTACGGATCCTCCTCCCACTTGTCAGAAAGTTTGTGCTTCCCATCAAAAGCTAAGATCTTTACCAGGACACGCTCTCCAGGCTGTACCGTAGCTCCTCTGACCTTGACATCATAGCCTGCCTTCTGCTGTTCCTGTGAATCCTTGGATGCTCTGGTAGCTATCTTGTAGGACTCTTCCAGTCTTGTCCGTAAGGCCTGAACATATGATGTCAAACTGTTCTGTTCTCTATTTAACTCAATTCCAAAGGCTAGATCAATTGGAAGTCTTGGTTCTCGTCCAAACATGAGAAAGAATGGGGAGTAGCCCGTTGATTCATGCCTGGTGGCGTTGTATGCATGGACGAGTGGTGCGACAAATGACTTCCAATCCTGCTTTTGTTCTGGCTTGAGTGTTCCTAGCATGTTGAGCAGGGTTCTGTTAAAACGCTCTGTCATTCCGTTTCCCATAGGGTGGTAAGGGGTAGTTCTTGATTGTGATATTCCGAGCGTGGTGCAGAGTTCTTTGATCATCCTACTCATGAAGTTTGCTCCTTGGTCGCTGTGTATCCTCAAAGGCATCCCATAGTGCATCACAAAGTTCTTGTAAAAGGCTTCGGCTGTGGTCTTGGCTGTTGTGTTCTTGGTAGGAACTGCCAAAGCATACCTCGTAAAGTGGTCTGTGATGACTAGGATGTGCTGGAATCCTCCCTTGGAAGTCTCTAATGTCAGGAAGTCCATACAGACTAACTCCAAAGGCTGTGAGGTGGTGATGGATACTAGCGGAGCTCTGATGTTTGTTGGTGTCTTTCTCCTCAAGCATCTGTTGCATGACTTGATCCAATCCTCTGTATCCGCTTGCATTCCTGGCCAGTAAAAACGATCTCGGAGCAATGAAAGAGTCCTGTCACGTCCTGGGTGTCCAACGTCGTTGTGCAGGCCTTTCAGTGCATCCTCGATGTATCTAGATGGGAGTACCAGCTGGACTTTTGTCTCTCCATCCACATTGATTCTCCGGTGCAATATTCCTCTATCCAGGATGAGCGAGTTGAAGGAGCGGAACAGTGAGGTATTAGCTGTAGTACTTGGGAATTCTTGTCTCTGTGGTTTCCTCTTCATCCTTACAGCTTGTATCCATGGTTGTAGAGTATAGTCTTCAGCCTGAGCCATGCGCCAATCTCTATCAGTCATCCCCTTGAGATCATGTGACACTGTGGACAAGTCTGTATCAACTGATGTTGCTGAGAGGCAGAGGGATTCCACATAAGGCTGGGCATGAACTACTCCACAGATTGCCTTGACTGAATCCATAGAAAGCTGTTCAGATGAGAGTTTCTGGTATTCTGGAAGCCTTGACAAGGTATCTGCATCTGTGTTTCTCAATCCTGGTCTGTAAAAGATGTCGAAATCGTAAGCTCCTAGTGCGGCGAGCCATCTGTGGCCTGTGGCATCCAACTTGGCACTTGTGAGGACATAGGTGAGCGGGTTATTATCAGTTAGGACTGTGAACTTGGCTCCGTACAGGTAGTCATGGAACTTTTCACACACAGCCCACTTCAGCGCAAGGAATTCCAGACGATGTGCAGAATAGTTCCTTTCTGATTTGCTTAGTCCTCGACTTGCATAGCTGATAACTTTCTTGATGCCGCCTTGTTCCTGGTACAGCACAGCGCCGATTCCTTTACCACTGGCATCAGTGTGGAGCTCGAATTGTGTCTCATAGTTAGGATATCCAAGTACTGGTGGTGAAGTAAGCATCTCCTTGAGGTGGTTGAATGCCTTCTCATGCTCATCCTCCCAGTGCCATGGTTCTTCTGGAGGTTTCTTGGATTTCTTGGACTTTCCATGAGGCATGAGTGCTGAGAGTGGCTTGGCTATCTTGGCAAAGTCCTTCACGAATTTCCGGTAATAGCCAGCAAATCCGAGAAACTGGCGTACTTCCGCTGGACTTGTTGGGCGTGGCCAATTCAGAACTCTCTCAACCTTCTCTGGGTCTGCCATAATGCCTTCTTCTGAAACTATGTGGCCGAGGAACTTTATCTTTTTCTTGAAAAAGGAACACTTTTCAGGTGATAGCTTGAGGCCAGTTTCTCTAATGCGCTGGAATACTTGCTTCAATCTGTCCAAGTGTTCTTCAAGAGATGACGAAAAGATGATTATATCGTCCAGATAGATCAAGCAGATTTTCAGGTGAAGTCCCTCGAAGCACTCGTTCATGAGCCGTTGATAAGTGGCCGGGCTGTTACAGAGTCCAAAGGGCATCCTATTGTACTCGTAAAATCCTAAAGGTCCAACTGTAAAGGCTGTCCTTTCTTTATGAGTCTCCTCGATCTCAACTTGGTGATACCCAGATTTCATGTCAAGTGTAGTATAATAGCGAGATCCTGCCAATGCTTCAAACATTTCCTCAATCCTTGGTATTGCGTAGTTGTCCTTTATCGTCTGTTGGTTCAGCTGGCGAAAATCCACGCAAAGTCTCAGTTTGCCTGTCTTCTTCCTCACTAACACAACGTTGGATGACCAAGGAGAGTGTGAACGACGGATAACACCACAGAGTAGGAGTTGATGTAGATGCTCCTTGACTTCTTCGTACATTGCAGGTGGTATTCGTCGGTATCGCTGTTTAAATGGCATGTCATCCTTGAGTTCTATCCTGTGCTTGACTTCCTCTGTGTGACCTAAGTCCGTGTCTCCAGTTGAGAAGATATCCAGATAGTCTGTAATGACTTGTCTCCCTTGCTCAAACTCCTCGTCACTGACTGCTGAAGTGTTAAAGTCCATGAGGTCAAGGACACTTGAATCTGAAGTTGACAAAGGGCTTGGCGTATCTTCCAACTTGACCACTTGAAGTTCACAAAGTAAAGCTCGACTTGGGATCTTGATGTTTCTTGTAGTGAGATTGGATACATGTACATCCACATAAAACTTTTGACCACTTCCATCGTATGATACTAGAGTGGGTGTGAGGTCAAGGTCATCAGGTATCTGTGATCCTGTAGTCGGGTGAACTACGACATGAGTTGAGTGATAGGGCAGTGGCTGGTCAACATATCCTGAGATATGAATCTCTGAGTTGGCTGGTATAATCTTGTGGCTTGGCTCCGAGCTCCTGACTTTGCCTATTGAGAAATTCCTCTTATATAGCTCCTTCTCTCTCAATACGATGCTTCGGAATGCCAAATACCATGGAGTCTGGAGATCTGCCTGTTGTAGGAATCTTGGTCCAAATCTATCCTGACACTGGTTGATGTAGATTGAGAGGATGTTGGTTCCAAGAGTGATGGGAACTGACTTGTTGTAGAGGCTGTCTGGTACTACAAGTAGCATGGACTGTATCTTGGTAGAAGCGCTTCCTGGTCCCTCTATATCCACAACGATGAATCCACTGTATTGCAGAAGTTGTCCATCTGCACACTCAACATGGAGGAGTTGCTTCAGTGGTTCCAGCGGGACATCCGAGAAGTTCTGACGATAGAAGGCTTCAGCTATGGATGATATAGTAGCTCCAGTGTCCAAAAGTGCCTTAGTCTGTATCCCATTCACTAAAATCTCTGTTTCCGTAGGCTCTCCTACCAACTCTGCCACTAGTTGTTGATGGGTGTTGACCTTGTATCCTAGGCCCATGGTCCGCCCCTCCCCATAGGCCCTTGAAAGTTTCCCTGGTGCTGATGCATAGGAAACATGCATCCCCGCTGAATGTGACCTGGCTGTCCACATCGGTAACATCTTGGGATGTCATCAAAGTTCTGAGGTCCCTGAAACCATCCTGGGTCTCCACGTCCTGTAGGGTTACCTCTTCCACGACCTTGACAGAAGGGCTTGTTCCCTCTTGACCTTTGTGGACGTGTCCAATTCCTTGGTGGTAGCCATTGTTGTTCCTGACCTTGACCTTGGTTCCATTGGTCACCTTGACCTGTGACCTTCACTTGCTCCTTGAGTTTGTTGATCTCGCTCGACATAGACTTGAGCATGCCCTTGATCTCCTGAAGTTCGTTCTGTTCCTGGGGTGCAGCTGACTTGCTTGTTGCAGATCTCTTGGCTGTAGGTTGCCTCTGCCTCAGATCCTGCTCCAGTTGTCGAAGGTACTTGAGGAAAGCTGTCAGAGATCCGTCCTTGTCATACCTGTGACTTGATAGATCCTTCAGGTCCAAGCGCAGCCCTGTCCACAGTCGATCACGCAACAAGTCGTCCCTCTCTCCAGGCTTTATCTTCCCAAGTATGATGGCTTGATCTAGTATGTCCTCGAGTCGGCATGCCCAGTCCGCTACTGATTCCTCTTCTCCTTGCCTTGCGGTATAAAACTCAGCCATGATGTTATGCTCTGTGTGAACTGTTCCAAAAACACTCTCCAGCTTGCTTACCAAAGTCTCCAACGGTGCATCGTGGTCTAAGTGCATGGCTACACGTGCTGCCTTCCCTCGTAGTGACTTGTGCACAGCGTCCACAACATCCTGCTCTGAATATCTAGTGCGTAGAGAAGTGTACTCGTGCTTCCACTGGTCGAAGTCAACATCTCCTTTCCTATCACCTGAGAAGTATGGAAGCTGTGGTGTCTTAGCTAGAGTGACTGTGGGTGGTAAAGAAAACTCCTGTTTAACCTTGCTCACTGATGTCATCCAATCTAAGAGGTTCTCTGGTGTGTCTGCCTTTGGTCTTAGCTTCAATTTCTTTAGAGTAGCCACAAGCTGTTTTACCTCCTCTTCTGACATATCCGCTGACGCCATGTTTGTAGTATTATGCACAACACAAGATAAATATATCACACTTGAATAATGCACAAAACACAAGTCTTGGAAATTTAAATGCGTGAATCATACGCCACAGATGAAGATCCAAAGTTGTAAATCGAAAACGCACGCGGATAATACACGGATAATACACGAGGTAATTACTTTAAATGGATAATTTATTTAAAGATAATTTAGATATATATTATTAAGAAATGAAATGGGTGTAAACCCTTAATGAATTTATATTTGAATGGATGTATTTACCTTACATGTTTAAATGAGATTTGTATTTAAATAGTAACTAACTTAAAATGTAAGTAAGTAACTAAGTGCAGGTGAGCGCGCGCAGGGGGCAAAGAAGTATAATCCCTACATGATGAAAGGAATAACACCCGAAGATATGGAAAATAAATATGAAGAGAAGTAAACCAGGCAATAAAGCAACAACCCTTACATATTTGAATGAATAACCAAGAATGAATGCAAAGAATGAAATGAATGAATGAATGAACACAACACAACCCTACAACTGAACCACAAATGAAACCTACATACTAATTTACTAAACTAGGAACACAACACCACTAATGAACCTAGCCTAAACTTATAGATTTATTATAATATAATTTACTAAAGATGACTTAATGATTAACCTATAGGTAAAATAAGTAGTTGATTTTAATAACTACTTTACACTAACTAATACACATTCATACACACAGACACATCGTGGTTGTATAATGCAACTTGGATTTAAAGTAAATTAACTAAGGGTTAGTAACTTATCTTATCTAATTCTTAAATAAAGACAACACAATTGGAATAAATCAACACAGTAGGTAAGGTGTACAACACCTAAAAGTAAGAACACTAGCTCCGGAGCAAAAGTAATCTAAACTTAACTAATCTAAAGGGTACCCACATGTAAATACATCATCAACATCATGTATAAACAGCAAAAGTCAAAGTTCAATACATGAATGAGAATACAAAATATATCACTTCATGTATACATAATCAAAGCAAACATTCAGAATATATTGGTGAACAGAAGTATATCAATCACATTTTATACAACAATGAAGACATATAGAACATCAATGAAGGTCAAGGTCGCTCAAGGTCGATCAAGGTCACACAAGTGTCCATATGTAGTCAGGGTCACACAAGTGTCCATATGTATAGGAGGTCACAAGATCATATTATCAAAGACAATATGTACATAAAGTTGAAACATTCTCATAACAGAGTCTATTCACCGTGGTATGGTAGTAGGTGGTTGGCGAAGTTGTCATCGTGGTGGTCCATGTCCAGCGTAGATGTAGGTGCTGACGTAGTTCCATCTTCTATGGCGGTGTCCAGTCCATGATTCCTCACTGGGGGCTCCAAAATGTAGTAGCGTTAGGAGGGGTTTCTTTGCAAGAGACCACAAAGCCACTGGGGGTGTTTCCGACCATGGACTTTATTACATAGTATGCAAGGTTACAGCCTGAAACATGGTAAAATAACAATATAAGTTTATATTAAATAAATAATAGATCATCACATGTTGAATATATGCCTAAGTTTAACAATCCTTACATTTACTGAAGATTCATTATGATAAATAGATATATTTACCATTTATACAAATTAGATACTCAAGTACATAATTCTCAAGTGCACCATAAGACATTAAATTACATATTCATTACCATATTTACCATAAATGCCAATTAATACCATTGTCATCATGTGCAATATATTAATACAAATAGATAACTATAATACACATATGGGTACATCATGTCAAACAATGTGACGTTGCACATATGATAAATATATCACCAATACAAATAAATTATATGGCGGCAAATGACATAAAATACAACATTGAGTACAGCATTGAGTACAACGTACCAGGTGGGTTAAACCCGTGCTCCTGCATACACTTAGGGAAGGTGCCACCGCCGTAGCCTACGTCATCTTTGCTATTTGAAAACACATCCTGACCACCTTGGTCTCGATCCTTATGAAATAAGACACAACTGACCACAAATCACATGGTGAACGTGACTGACCAGTCCAACTTCTAATATTGCCAAAGAGAAACTTATTGAATTAACCTTATAAAGCCTATGCTACGCTTGGGTGAATAATTAACTACCATGAGAAACCTAAGCAAGGGGCGCGCTTGGGGACTGATTGCAATGTGAAAAGCATGCAGTGCAAGTTAGTAAAGCTGCAGTTAAATAACACTAAGGATTAATTTGAAGTTTAGAGAGCTATGGTATAATATAAAAGCTTTAGATATAAAATAATGATTTAAAATGGTTAGTGTTGCTTAGTTTAATGAGAATGTAATTCTCATCAAAAGATCACAAACAAATATATACAATTCACATGTTTATTAATAAAAATATATACAATACAAATTATTGACTCTGCCACATAAATATTACCCTTCAAACAGAGATAACATGTTAAGATATTTGAACTTAATTGACACTACAATTTTATGGATGGCTAATAGGTTCTAATCTTGACCTGATAAGGAATATGGACATGTACTATTCGTGTACTTTATAAACAGCTGAATCCGTTTGTCGTCGGTTTTTGCGACTATATTTTCGATTCAGTTTCGATTCCATGCAAAAAAAAGAGACAAAAGAGGTCTCATATTTGGAATTTCATGTTTTGTTATAAAATAAATACCAATATTGGCATTCACTGAACATTTCATTTCGCATATCTATGATGTCTAACACAAATCTCAATTTGCATTACAGTTGCAGTACTCAAGTTGGAGTACTCAAGTGAGCAATCTCAAGCTACATATATTGTCTCCAATTAACAATCTGGTGCACGTTTTCTTATTTTGATGCCTTCGAATTATTATGGCTCCAATTGTTTTTGTCCAAGAGGTTAAAACATCTCACTACTAAAGACTTAACAAGTGAAAATGTATGAAAAACTGTGTCGTCTTCTTGACAACACCACATGTATTCAAAAATATTAAAATGCGTTACAGAATTAAAATGAATATACGCAATTTTTCTTCTTTTCACAGAAATTATCATCATATGTTTTTGTTTTAAATAATATCATACTTTTACATACCATATTGTAATATGGGAACTTTACAATACATAGAATAACAAATTCATGTACAAGGTAAACATCGACAGTGAAGCATGTGGCCCAGCGAAGTATGATATTGCACAAGCTATTTACTGTATTTATTATGGTGATATAACTGCGCGGTTATTTAATTTTATTCCTTTAAAGAAACTTTCGTTCAACAGCAAGATATTGATTTTGCATGAGGACTGGGTTCACTGCAGTGGTCCATGACATAAATCTGCCTTTGTCACAAACAGATCATTTTTTGCGCATTTTTATTATTACGTAAAAACCGAAATTATTTCTTTATATTTTCAATAAACCCCATTCCATAAGGGGTTTTGATTCAATCTCAAAACTGGCTATAAATTGTGTGCCTTTAATTTTAACACTGTACAATTTGTGCATGAGTAAGCGACAAAAAAAAATTTATCAAGCCATTATTTGAAATAATCCCAATATTGATTAGTTCTCTTTTCCAGAGAAATTAATTTTATTTTTTAGCAACTAGTTAGATTGGCAAAACACTATTTTACATTCATGAAGTCCATGTTGCTGAATGAATTCCCTCATTTGGTCTTTTAATCTCATAAACTGTCTGATTTTAATCAATCAAATGAATTCTGGTCTTAGATTGCAAGATCACAAGCTGATTGCTATTTTAACCTTTAGAATTCAACATTTCTGACACAATTTCAAGTGAAATGATCTCTATGTTCAAAAACTGATTTTTCAAGATATGATTGAACAAACGCACTTTAACTCTATCTTATAAACAACCTTAATTATTTCCACACATACATGTAGGTTACACGACCATTTGTTTTTGGAGCACAAGTCGCCAATTATTTGGGGAACACAAAAGATATGCGGTCTTATATTGCAACAGAAGTATGAGTATATGTTCCATTATACCAATTACTAGTTCTAAATATAAAGATCAATGAATTATTTAAGCACCACCCTATTTAAATCATTAACAAATCGTGAATTGGCTTGAGGAATCATCTTCTTGGATTTAGGGGGACTGGATAGCGCAGGGGTTAGCGCGTTCTGCTTCGGGTCAAGAGGTCCGTGATTCGACTCCCGCCAGGGGCTCGGCAACTTTGTTTGCAGTTGAGAACTGTTCTACACGCAGTAAGGTTTGGGTGCAATGCTACACTGAATTTCAGCGCAGTACCACCCATGGTTCGCAAATTCAAGCCGACGCTAGCAGGTTTCACAGCAATGCATAGTCACAATGGTGTTGCGGGCTCTCTCCCTGCAATAATACTAGCACTAGCGATAGAAGTGAAATGATCGTGAAAGCGACGTTCAACCCCACATCACCTCTTGGTTATTGGTGTCATTTGGTAGCCTTTAAGCGTTTCTTATAGCTTTAGTGAAAATGTGTTAAAGTGAAAATGTTCCTGATACACAAGTGAATTGAATGATAATAGAATGATATTAGAAACCATATTTCTACATTAACATTGTTCTGTATCAAGATGAATATTATTTTTATAACGCAATTGATAGATGAAATATGTGATCAATCAGATTGAATTAACCAGAGCAGGTGTTCTTGATATAGAGGTCATTGCAATAGTTTTACGTTGTACGTGAATTCGTACAAAAATCTGTTTGAAAACAAAGTAAATGTACATCTAAGGGGGAAAAAATCCCCCTCGCAGATCACATGTCTAAATAGCACAGCAAAGACGAATCATATTAGTACAATCTAAAATCTTAAGCTCTGATTGTTAGCCATTCCCGAAGAAAAATAAATATAATTGAAAATTTATGTTTTCATAAAGGCAATGAGTTTTTGAAAACTTTCCACATCAAATTACACGTTGATGTATTAAAATACAAATATTTTCTGACTATTTCATCGAGCCTGCTTAAGTTCGTGTTTGCTCCTTTTGGCAGTAGAAGATATATCTAATGCTCAAAATAGCACGGCTTTTCTAAATAGCTCGGAAGGCTGTCATGTCGTATCTACATTACTTGATACTGATCCATTTTGGCATTTAACGTAATCAAAGCGGTTTAAGGTCCAGCTCCTAACGAACAATATTTGGCAGGTTGACTTGCCATGAAGCAATTTGCTGATATAATTATCTTTATATATGATATGAACGTGACACATGCCCATTTATCCAACTCCCAGAAGACATAGTATATGTATGCATTTAACTTATGTATGTTTCTTTTCATGCGCAGCGTGCTCTATCAGTTGAGACCTTAAAATGTATAAGGCGATTTTATAGCTAGGACGGCTGAAGAAACATACTTGGTTGTAAACGATAATATTACCTATTTTACCTACATTTGTATCTATGAGGACTACAACACTGATGCGTTCGACATGAAGAGAAAATCATGTCATATGCAACCAAATAATTATGAAAGGAGTCTCTTACACACTATAAACTCTATAATCTCCATATCGTAAATTGAAGAAAACCCGGAGAAAGGTTTGGTAATTTTACTTTCATTTCAACTTAAGGGACTAGCGTTAATGGTTATGTCATAGTTTCCAGTGCACTCGTCTCCAATATAAAGGTCTTTGTGTTATACCTATGACCGAATCAGACTATATGGCAATATCCTGATAAGTCAATTATGTCATTTCCACGGAATATCCTCGGGTGCCCCGTGTACCCCACAGTTTAAGGTTCCACGATATAATATAATAATGAAGATCCACAACGTTTAAACACCTTGGAACATAATAAAGTCGATGGCAGTTTATCTAAATTCATTGAATAACTAGGCATCGATGTCGAGTGTGTGGTAGGTAAACTGTCTGGTATGGAAACTGCCACTTGGCAACTTTTACCAAAATCGTCGAAATCCTATAAGAAACCACCCTGATTCCTGTAACAATATAGGAATTTTAAATGTTATAAAAGTCTGATGCGTTATATAGATGCAAAACAATATGTTGCACATTTGTATGTCATCAGTTGTACATCTCTCACATGTGTATGAGTTATTTGTATAAACATATAATTAAGTGTTTGACCTATTTATCAACACTTATATAACGGTTCATATTAAAAGCTAGTTTATCAGTTGTATTTTGTCATCCGGGAGACGAATAGGTAGTTATAAGTGGGTGGTATATAGGCTGAATAAATTTATTTAACTATTATAAAACTGTAATTTTGATGCGGTTACATTATTGCATTACAATTAACATAATCCCTGTTGACTTATGTTGAACTAGTTTAAACTCAAATAGTACACGATACCAGTTGTTAAAATCAATTTATTTCAACTGTCGATTTAAGTACAAGAAAGATAACATACGTGAACCTGTCAAAGCCATATCCGTAATGCTACACTTGATGTTGTATTTCTCCTGCTTAAATTTCTATTGGAAGGAAATTAGTTGCGGAAATTACATCCTGTTTATAAAGAAAATGGTTATCAGAATAAATTTTTTATGGAATTTGGATTTAATGCTGTTTGAAAGGGTTCTTAAATTGTACGGAATGCCATTAGAAAGCGAAATGAGATTTTCCTAGCCCTTTGAGTTGAATGTAGAAATTACTCCCATCAATGTTCTTTTGTGTTTCTATTCGGTCGTATTGCTAAATCTGGTATCGTCGGGCTTATGAATTATTTACAGTGAAAGCACTTTGTTGTCCTACTTTAAAAACGTCTCCTGTAATTGTTTTACCTGATCCTTAACATCAATTTACGTTAATGACATGCTTTTCCAAGGTGTGCATGTCTAAAGCGAAAACGTGTTCTACGTGTATAGTGATTGATTTTTTTAAGGATAAATCAGAACTGTTTGCATAATACAAAACAAAACATACAACGCAATAGAAGTGAGGTTTTTAAGACATATATCAAATAACAGTTTTCAAAACTATAAACAAAACAAAATCACAGTAATAATCTAAAATATGATGCGATGTTGTTTTATTGGCGGGCTGGGGCATTACTGGACACCAAAATACCAACTCAGCGTTAAAGCATGCACAGTTATACAATTGACATATTTGTGTGAAATGGTGACAACTCTTAAACAACTAACCGCATGTATGTTATATCTATAAATTCAGAGATACATAAACTAAAAGTATTTACTTGAAGCAATTTAGCCGTATCATTCTGTCGTCATAGAGGCAGATCAAGTCATGAAATGTTGATCGAGCCTCTAATTAGACGGGTTTGGAGAATAGAATGGGAGATGCCTTATTCGAGGCAATGAAAGTTAGTTGTGAAATCAGCACCCTGTCCTATAATCATCATTTTGGCTTCTGAATTATGGCAAAAGCTTTGCGATATGGATCACCTTTTCCATGCGAGAAGAGTTGTCATTTGCTAAACTAATTATAATGCAAATTTTTGCCGCCAGGCGTAACTGCCAGAAACTACGTATTTGAGTGAATTAGAAGGTAGGGCCAACATTTTCTGACTTGATCTCCCTCTGTGGGGAGAGAATGGAGTCATATCAGTCAATTAGGAACTTGTTGTCATAAAGTACAATCAAGCATCTTATGTATAAATTTAAAAAATGTAAATCAGTAGCATATATACTGATTGAGATCATAAGCATGTAAATGATATAACTAGTCGGGAAAACTTATTTTGTTGAGATTAAATAACAAATATGTCAGCCTCAAATAATAACACTACTTGACATGATGAATTGAAATTATAAAAGACTAAATATAAAGAACTCAAATAATAACACTACTTGACATGATGAATTTGAAATTATCAAAGACTTTTTATATTCCATAATACACAAAATATGTCTAATAAGAAGTACATTGTAAGATAATACAGTCACAGATACAGAACTGTGCCATCATAAAGCATGATAAGTTTAGTTGAGGTTTGAGGTTTAATCCAACTCAATATCCAAATAACAATGCACCAGTAAAAAACTTGGATCACGAAAAGGATCACATCATATGAACCAGGCCGAGAACATGAATACTGTTTCCTTATGGTATGCAGTCTATTAGAAGGACCCATCGAGCTGAAATTTTGAAATAAATGATAACACAACTAGAATTCAGAGTAATGTGATCACAGACAACAAACACTCTCTTCGTTGCTGCATGTGGTATCCTGATCCAAGGAAAGCATCCAGATACTGTTTAGTCAGCTGCTATCCAGACAGAGTATTTTTCCTCTAGACAGCTTAGGATAGAATTTCTCTACCTCCAAGTGGCCCTAAACCAGGACTAGTTACAACAACATGATCCACTTAATCCACAGGATAACCTTATAGCAAATAGCTGATTTATCGCACTAAGATCATAATGTGAGGAAACAATTTCAATATGGCACAATGTTTATCAACATAATAACTGCAATAAGTTGTTCGGATTCCTTAACGTACTTCTTTTAAGCACATCACAACGTCAAACCTTCTGAGCAAGACACAAGACTCACTTTAAAGCTGTCACTCCAGTAATCTTATAGTTATGTCAAACTGATAACAACCACTTACATTAGCCTTTTTCTTGTGTAACAACTAGCAAAATGACGCATGAAAAGGGTATTTTGTGTATAAATTGTAGTAGAGTTAGACATATTTAACAAATATGGGACTGCTGTGTGCATTCATTGGCACATTCTCACGTCCTTCCCGATCATAGATCATTTGATTCAAAACGGTGTGTAACAGTCAATGTCCAAAAAGACCGTTTTCAAATCGTTGAATAATGCAGATAATAGAGTAAAGCGTAGACAATCTAGATAATGAATTCTGTAGCTTCACTTCAATATTTTTTAGATTGTCAAATATGTCTTCATATAATCATGCAATATTTGGACAAATTGATTTCATTCAATTTCAGAGAGAGATATTATTCGATCCTTACTCGCAGAAATTGTCTTTCGTCTTTGCATCTTAAGATTTATGCCTAGAAAACCTCCTTTCATAGAATCAAGATGAAGAGGTTCTTATTGGTATAAACTACAGTTTGGTTGACTTTTTTGCACAAACAATCATGACTTCAAAGCGTATTGAAGTTGACTTATATTGAGTTTTATGAGGAAATTGTCTAGGTGACATACGTTAGCGTTTGATAGATTTTTTCTACAGTTTATGTTATAAAGAACAAAAGCATAAGAGTGAATACAAGCGTTGATAGATACAAAGGAACGTCCTATCTCCTTTGATGTGGTTTGATTAACGTTTATCACCTAGGCGTTCGTCTCATTTAAGATGCTCATGCATGATGCAATAAGCGAACATTGGGAATATTATTGTTCAAGTAATGTTTTATCTTGTCAAAACAGTCAGTTTCAATGAAATGTTTAATTCTACTTACAAAACTGAAATTTATTGTGTTTCTGCTTTATGAAATGGTGTCATTACAAACGAAGTTACATAGCCTGTATATTTGGAGATATATGCAATTTTTGGTTCATTTCAAACATTCAAACAACTCTTGATTACAAGCTGAAACTATTATCAAAATCATCATCTCTAATCTGGAAAGGTTGGTTGCTTCATTTATGTGTGACAAAATTCGTCAGAGCATTTGGTTTTGGAAGGGCAAGCAATGTTATGAAGTGTATTTACAGCATTATTTGTTTCCGTTTCGCAACGACATCCCCAATAAAGTCGACATCCCAAATAAAGTCGCAATAAGATGCGCGTTATTATGGAAAGAGATTTCTTTTATTATCTTTAAGATAACAGCAATGTTGAGCGGATATGAAATTAATATATGGGTTAAGTCAATAGTGTGGGTAAATGATTTATCACTCAATTTCTATGTGTTATTTGACATTTGTTTTAAACTTTGCATGTTGTTTGAAGTATGAACATAAGTGTTCATGTTTTGGTGACCAACCATTACCACGTTATCCTCCTGTGAATGGTTAAGAGGACACAAGTAACAACCTTCATTTTAGCAGAAATACTTTCAATTTCAAAACAAACCAATCTTTACAAAATTATCAGACGATTGTCTTCAATACACTCATCTACAGGTCGACACACATGACGTTACCCCTTGTGTCCTTAGGGATTAGTCAAATTTGCAGGATTTTCGCTGGCTTCTTTCCATTCTTGTCTTTAGTGGTTGTTCAAATTGTGAAGAATTGTTAATAAGGCTAAGAATCTTGCAAAATCCTGACAGTTTTTCTTAGGGCTTATACTAGAAGTTTATTGCTTCAACTAACATGTATCTAGTAATAATTACGGGAGAAGACTTTGAAATACTTGTATTATCTTATTCATCTTGAGCTCTTGAATCAGACATGTGTTAAGCCGTCAGAATCAATGTTTGACGAATGAGAATTCTCAAAAACTGATTACAAATTACTCTGCTGATGAACGTCATTGTTTTATTATAAATGAAAGGATTGCAACTCCTACATATGAAGCACATTCATTAACATTGCAATTCCTTGGAGAGACCCCCTACTTTAAAGAGGCGCTGTATAACCATTTTTAAATACATTTTTCATAAGATATTGGTCAAATAACTATATAACATAAATATTAGGCCAAAACAGCAACGATACACAGTTTCTCAATGAAGCTACAGCTAAGTAAACATAGGGTAACAAGGCGTCTGCTTGTCGCCGTCCAGCGACAAACCCAAACAAGGCTGAGAGGCCACGGGAAGGGGATACCGGAAGTGACGTGGCAGTAGGTGAAGCGTTCGTCTGCTTATATGGAAAATGATAGGCAAAATCCGTAGTTCTGCGTTTTCCAAGCGATTAACAGTATGTCATATATAGAGGATACTAAACGACCTTTCATTTAATACTATTTTTATTAAACGAGTTAATGATTTTGTATAAAACGAGCGAAAGCGAGTTTGATACCAAATCATTCACGAGTTTAATAAAAATAGTATTAAATGGAAGGAAGTTTAGTATTCTGTTTATTACTTGCCCTAAACATCACGCAAACTTGCCGAAAATGTGCTAAAACTAACAGTTCCGCGACTCGGCACCCATTGTGACGAAGCGTTTACATTGTGGCGTCACAACAGCTCACTTCTGTGACGTCATACTTGCATTGTGATATTACACTAGTTTAATATTGCCGTATAAATATTACACTGCGATATCTTACACGGGCGTGTAATAACATTGTGTTGCTGTCAACTGTCCTAGAATATCTCCTGATGAAGTTTCTGTAGACAAATTCCCATCACATTGATCGTTTCACGCTAAATTGACCACGCTTCACAAGGACATTACGCTGTAATATCCGATGATGATGTCATTCATCCAAACCATGTCCTCTACTTGATGTAACTCGTAACGGATATACTTGTAGAAACAGCATGTTTGTGTATTTTAAACAATGTACACGCATTTTCTTCATAATTTGTTTTCAAACGAAGATTTTAAATTTGATACGAAATAACCCTCATTGTTCAGTTTAAGTTTTCAGATTTTTTGTTTATAGGACGTTTATTGCTTTGTTGGTGCTCTGTTAATAGATTGTACAGCGAATTCCTCCTCATATTCAAACTGATGCCTCTCGTTTACATAATACCTATTGATTGTTAGTTGATTTTGAATATATCCCTCTTGAAAATGTGACATGTATGTAATGACATACTCATGAAAGCCATTTCTGCTTACAAAAAAAATAGTTTGAGTAGTTGTTTCTTTGAAGTAAGCTTTGAAGCTTTTTTTGGTATGGCCACCTTTTCTCTTTCCCAAAACAACTTGCCAGATTTGTTTTGAAAGTGGTACACAAGTGGTTCGAGTTCAAAGAAGTCATTTTGAAGGTTTTGTTAGAGGAAGGAAGAGCAACTTTAATAATTGTTTTGCTCAAATCGTCGTTCTTGTTTTGTATTTCTTCAGCTAACTATAAGCTGAAATAAGCTGACATCAAAGAAATTCATCGGAATAAAAGTTAACACTCGGTTATGACTCTCATTAAATATCGAAAAACACTTGAAGATTAGAAAAGTTAGAATAGGAGTCAGTCAAGTGTATAAACAAGTTTCACAAACATTGAACGAGGGGAAATGTTATAGGGCATAAGCCCAGTCTAAGTAAACCTAGCCTCAATATTACTGATTTTACTCCGATATTGAATCTAAAAAGGTCTAGTAGAGGGTCGCGTCAGCCCATGTATCGTATTGATCAATCAGAAATATTAAATATGACCCACATATGCTACAGACGAATGTATATATATATATAAAGAACGCATTGCCAGAGGAAAAGATGAAAAAATGATTTTGTGACGTAATGCTATGACTCTGTATCAGTAACTGTATCTGCTTAACTTTATGGCATGTTCATATATGGTAGAATGTGGTTTGACTGAAGCATCTGGATTTTTTCTCACAACTTACCATCGATATTGTTCATTTGGTGAGCTATTATACTATACAATATGTACATTTGAAAAGGGTCTTTCGATTTTGTAAAATATAACTTTTTTAACGCAACTTTTAACGAAAAGAAATACATGGATTTTAATATATACTGAGTAAAAAAGGAACGGATCATGAAAATGTGATTTGCTGATTATTTACCATATCCATTATTATCAAATCTTCCCGCATGTTATTTGGGAAAGTTCGGAAAGAATATCGTGCTGATCTTGTTAACATTATTTGTTATTTATCCTTAATCAACTCCTTGGGAAGCTCCTGAGATTTTCAAGGCGTTGTCAGGCTCTTATTGATTTTAAAGGTGAACAGTCTCAGTTTCAGATGGCCCAGCGGTTTTTTTTATCCCAGAGCCCTAGTTTTTTTCACTCAAATACCTCTCTAACTTTCTGGACTCATTACCTTATCGTGGTGTGGTGGTTTGTGTGCTTCGGCGACCCCGAGAGCTATGCCAGCTGGAGTTTACATGCTCCTGGTAGGGTCACCCAAGCTGGACAGGTCGACGGATAGAAGCCAGACCAAATGTGAGTCCTTCTAAAACCTGCTTTCTATCTCTCACTATGCCTTTCTTTCCGTCTTTTTCCCTCATCCTTTCGATCCCTTTCTCCCTTTTCTATCTACTCTCTTTTGGATGGCAACATTCACGTGTTTAATAACTGAAATATTGTTCAAAACACGTTAAACACCAACTCACTCACTCACTCACTCACTGATAACACATTTGTATGTTGATGTTTTGGTAGTTACTTTTCCTGTTTGTAAAGTTTATGACCACATATAAAATGAAAGTATAGTTACTATTCAAATAAAAAATATCTTAGTGTATTTGACAATTTATTTAAACAGTCTATTTTAATGTTTTGAAAGGAATATCACCAAATTAAATCTGAAATTATTTGTTGTTTTTAACTATAAATATCATACAGGTATCTGATAACTTCGAGTGAAAATCAACTCATAGGGCATAACTGTAAATTTTGAAATGTTAGTAATCATGCTCATCCATTCCGCTGTTCAATTCATGTCAATAAAAGTGCATTGTATACACAATAGAATATGTAATGAGAACCATTGTTGAAAGCTAGTTGTTTCCAAATATTCTGCATCTGCTTTCCATGGACTAGGAAAATATTCAATTATCAAAATATTCTTTATCTCTTGTGTACTACAATTTAATGTATTTAGGAATAAAACGAAATTGATGAAGCACATATTGAACATATGCGGCTTAGGGTGGGAATTTGGGGCTTGGTTTTGGTTCTTTCTAAACAACCAACGTCATCAACTGAAAATTGTCTCCTCTTATTATGTAAGTCAAGAGAACGTTCACAATCGGTAGTAATGATTGTTTGACGTGAACTCCATACAGCCTGTCAATTATGAACAAACAAAACTGTAATTCAAATACTTCTGATAAACATATATGTAACTGCGACGGCGGTCTGGTTATTGTCAAGTTTTTCATTCCCCTTTATTCATTTTTAATCAATATCATCAATCGTCAGACAAGAACGACACAATATAAGTTTAACTGAAAAATAAACCTTAAAACCCAAATGTAAGATTGAAATAAAGAGGAAGAAGATTCCTGTTATTTGAATGCCAGAAAATGTTTTTCCCAATATCATTCTTAATTTCAATCATGCGTATTTTCATTTTACTTCGCTTATTTCAAATGAGCAACGTTTTTGTGTTCATATTTATCTACTGTTGGTACCATTACTTACCAATCCTTTCTTTGTATTAAACTGCAAGAAAATGCCGTATATACATGTATGATAATGACCTTTAATTTAATTTGTACATCAAAAGTAAAGAACATTTAATAAAACAACATTTACAACATAGGCAACAGCGGTGACATAATTAATATTGCATAGTACACAATCACATTTATAAGAATGAATAGAATGGCAATCGATAATTTTTTAATTTTAACAACACGTGTTCAAAGTAGATATGAAAACAGGTATTTAAGACTGTTTACATCTTTTTGATTTAACATTTTATGTAAACTGAATAGAAATCTTGAGTAAGAGTCAAGGTCAATTTGTTATCAATCATTGTTCCATGGTATTCATAATCAAGAAGTGACTTTAATCTACATTTGTCTGCATGTATGCAGGAACCATGATGTAAGGAAAGGTTAAACATTTAACCCGTTCCCAAAACTGAAACGTTGTCCCTGATAAACGCGCATTTTCAAATTCTCAAATCCCATCATCGAATTTAATTTTTTTCACTATATCCATAAGGTATCATCACTGTTAGTTACCAACTGATGCTAATGCAGAAGTGGATGAGAGAAAATCTAGTTCAAACGAAATGAAAACGAATGTGAGATTAAATTCTTGAAAGGCATATAGTATGTGAAATTCTTTTTTCATCTTTTTTTAGTAACAGGTTAATAGAATTAAGATCACCACTAAAGTAACGAAATGTATTACCACACAAAATATCCAAAGAATAGTCTTGATGGCGTTAACATCCAGCGACGACAGACCTCGTTTGAATACATGCATATATGCAGTATAGTTACGTCTGGAATCTACACTGTTTGTCAAGACCCAAAGTGGAGAAATGTACAATCAGTAACTTTGCTTTATAAAGCTATCAACGTGAACGTCATGACACATGCACAATTGCGTGTTTAGATTAATTATTAACTGGTTGTTTTTTTAGAAACAAATTTTTGGAAAATATCTCAAACATATTTTTATTTGTCATTAATTATTCAACACAGGTTCTGAGACAAAACGGAGCCTGAATTCAATTCCAAAAGGAAAATAATGCGAAGATGTGTTGACCTGAAGGGGAAATTAGATTTCCTCCATAAATCAAATCTTTGTTAATTTAAGCAAATATGTTTTGCAATTGTCAGCACTTGTAGTCTTTATGGGAGGAATTGGTTGAAATACAATTTTCGATGTGCCAAAAGGCATTTTAGATGAAAACAATAATTCGAACCTTAAATAAATAATTAATCACAGCAGAAATCTTTTCAAAGTTTACATCTGGACATGTTAGAATAATCTGACACATCTTTACAAATGTATAAACAAGCCATTTATCATCCAAAACTGTGTTTCACAGGAGATATCGCTTTGACAGTAGATTTTGAACAATGCCATGTAATCAGAAAAAGACATGACATCACAAACGTTTGACATCATCAGTAATGACGCCACAATGCTATGACGTCATAAACACAATGACATCACAATGCTATAATGTCATTAACACCATGACGTCACAATGCTATGACATCACTGCTGTAGGGGTGGTAGGGCTATGCAATGTACATTTTTCATGCTAATGTGATGAAAAGTAATTTTGGATGATAAATAGAATCTCACCCTCGTGTCTTCTGATATCAAACTTATAAACACTCGTTGATAAAAGTAATATTATCTTCGGCAAGCCTCGGATATGTGATACTTTTATCAACTTGTGCTGATATATTTGATATCAGGAGACACTTGTGTGAGATTCTCTATGTAGTTCACTACATGTATCCCCTAAACGTCCTGTATAAGAAATCAAATAATCAGTTTCCTATCCTATTCCTTTCCTAATCAGTTTCATATTAGAACACGGTTCATTTATCTAACGTGTCGGTCTAATTTCAGGTTTCATATTAACACGAACCATTTGTAGAACAATGATCTGGAACATTGATGTGTGTTAAGATATGAATGATGGAACAGAGTTATGAAGTAGTTTTGAATCAACAAAACTTGTAATTCTAATGAATCAGGAAATCTCATGTTCGTGGAATTCGAAATAGGTATGCCTTTCTATGTTTTTAGCTTTCGAGTAATCAGCATTGTTGGAGTTTCAAGTGGCTTGACTGTTGTATTTGTAAACTCATTCTTGTGTGAATTATCATCAGTTTCCACTTGCTTTAAAGTAAGACTTTTACGAAGTTAACAAATAGTGTAGATGTTCCTCATAATAAAAGGGAAATAAGGTAGCCAAACACGTTATACATGATGGTTGAAATAAAGAGTTTGTGATTGATGACATTTTCATGTGTTCACTACAGCGCTTCAGGGCAGTTTTATGGTTTTAGCGCTATATAAGTATTTAATGTATGTATGTACATTTATGTGTCATCAATTGAAACGTCTCATCTTTTTGACAAACAAGAGATGACAGTAATTAACCTTAACAGAAGCATACTTACGATGCTGTTTTTTTTTCATTCCAGGCTTCAGCGTGGAGTTGTCTTTAGCTCTCACATAAACAAAGTCTCCATTCATCTTATGATACTAACTAGACAAAAAAGTTTAACTGTGCCATAGGGTCAACTGAAACAACAATAGTAAGATCAACAAATTAGATTATAACGAACAAATTCAATTTTCTCTTGAAAGGTTGGTTCAAACTTTCGACCGTCGATCGCAGTTAGTTTAAGTGTGTCTGAAATGCTGAAGATTAGTCTACGTAAGGCAATGGTCTGTGCTCTGAAAGAGGGCATACTGAGCAGTTTTACTTTGTTTATTCCATTGAGACAGCAATCTAGCAGCTCTTCCAATTCTAGATGGTTATTTTATTAGTGTCCTTTGTTGAAATTGTGTTCACTTATCACTGCTTTTAGACAACATTACCAATGTTAGCCAAAATACTAGTTGCCATTTATGAAACAAACCAAAAAATAGTTATTTGATATAGAAAACAAAACAGTATCCAAACTTGTGAATTGTGTCTCCCTTAAAAAACACATTTACTTTAAAACACAAAAACATATATACGTTTCCCCTACGTAGAATATCGCTATAATTAATACGGTCATTAACTAGCAAACCGTTAACTCCATACAACTTGACAGTTATTCTCAATATTTGAAACACGAAACTTAAAGCTTTCTTCGCGATTCACTAAGAATAAAAATTGTAAGTGCTAGATTGTTGTATTTAGCTTGATAAAACATGTTAGACAAAATGTTATACTTTTATAGAAGTCTAAAACCAAGCATGCATTTGTCAGATTAAACTTGCCACACCCCATACACTCATGAAACTAGATCCTAATGAAGCCAGGAATAAATGTACATGGCTTAGATTTCCTTGAGAAAATCTTATCATTAAATAATTACAAATCCAATGCTTGCCTTTGCCTTACTTCACGGCTTGGTAAAGTGGTTTAAATCAACTTTAGAATGCCGATAAGTTCTGACCAAAGCAGCAAAATTTAACAGGAGAATTAGTAAAACTAGATAATTTTATTTTTAATCGCTTGAGTTTTTTCCTCATGTAATTTTAGTTTTTCGTATCGGATTTTAAAGTTCATGTGATTCGACAGCTATTTAGACGAGTATGGTGTTTCCTTCTTTATCAAAAAAGAAAAAAGGTTTGTTATGTTTTAGTCTCTAAACATTCTGCCGATTTGCCAAACATAAGTATAATAGTTCTTGATTACGTCAGAGAGAATGTGTTTAAGAGCTTGTCATGATGGATAGTAAAACAATGTGTAAAACTTAAATCACATTAAGACTTACCTAAGTACCCTTCATAATCGAGCCATTAAAACTGATTTCTGCCAGGCTTAGAGAGACTTATGCTTTTAACTATAATCCAACTATTAAACTAAAACATTGACATATGTAATGACTTTATTTTAAACACTACTTTAATGAATTTCAATTTTGAATAGAAGCATACGCTTGATCATTAGCAAATCAGTCTCCCTAAATAATTTTCTTATTCTTATAAGTAAGAATAATTTTTTTGTAAGGTGTACACTTCGAACATTATCTACATAATTAGACAGTTTGTTATACTGTTCAGTCAAGATGGCATAGTTTATTTTAAAATTTAAATCTCTGTCTTATAATTTAAAAAAGAATCAAATTACAGCCTTCAAACAAGTATCAAATTACAGCCTTATGTTTTTGATTGTATTCTTAAACGTTAAAAATTGCTTCATCTGAACTCCAAGACAAAGGGCACTGTAGCATAATGGCTTTGAAGTTAAATGTCACTTCAATTCAAATGTCAACAAAAGGTACATGTAATTCCAGAATTTTTAATTTCCATAAAGTAACTGAAAAGGCAAAAGTGCATTTCGGAGGGCAATCTGAGAGTACAACAGAAAACATCTTGTCGATGTATGTAATATACAGTTGAACTCACAAAATTCTATGATAGGTATATTGTGGCACACACTAACATTACAATATTTTCTCAATTAATACCTATGATGCATTCTATCAAATTCCAATAACTAAGTGACATACATATACTTCTGTATGAGAAAAAAAGGGGGTTTGTAACGATTCTGGATGCACAAAAATCTTAGAAAATCGTTAGAAAAATCATAAAATATTGATTCATGTATTCATAAAAAAAATATGCAATAAGTACAAAGGTTTGTGAACCTTTTGAATATACATACACGGAAACAGTAATTAAGATCATTCTGATGCTCAAAGAACATAGGAGCTAATTCTATATACACAAAACTGTCAATATCATATTCGTAAGCATGATGTAATTGATGTTTTAGTTTCCGACTCAAATTCCTATTGAATTTTTAGAGGGGAATTGGTTGCGGAAATTACATCCTGTTTGTCAAAGAATTGATTTTCAGATTCACCTTTTTGAGGATATTGGATCTAATGCTGTTTGAAAGGCTAGATTACGGTTGTACCTTGTTGCGGAATGCGATTAGGGAAGGAAAACGAAATTATCCTAGCAATTTGAGCTGAATATAGTAAATAAAGATCATTAAGAAAGCTGACAATTGTATCACATATGGAAATATATCACATATGGAAAAAGAAACATGCTAAAAAACGCAACGCAAGTTAAAAATTCAATAATGTTTTTTTTAAGATTCAATTGTATTGCTTTAGAGGTTTTGGGAACACTTTACTTTAAGAAATTGTTGACCAATATTTGTCATTGCTACTTAAACTTATGAAATAAACTGTCCTTATATTGTATTTCCATGTGAAATTAAAGAAAATAGTCAATGTACATAACAATTGTGTTGCACTAGGCAAATGCCACCCAATGGTCATTTTTGCCCATGAATTACATTGATTAGGTAGATGTTTCAAAGATCAAACATGTTTATTATCGTAGTAATATCTTTAACTGTAAATAGGACGATAAATAGGAACAATCATTCACCATAATCAACACAATATATTCCTCAACGTTTATATTACATCATTAAACACGTGTTATTTTGCGACTTTTGTCATTTTACAATTTTCGATACCATTATCATAGTTGACATTTACTATATGTGCATTGATATATTCAAACCAACAGTATAATGGCATTAACTATGAAATGACCTTTCACCTTCAAACAAGATGACGAGTATACCATACTAACATCCTTCACAAATGTTTGTGTTGAAACAATAGACATTAATGAAGAGCTCAAGTAGAAGATAGTCTGTTGAAAAAGACTTACTTGAGAAACACTGAAGGTGACTTCATAAAAGACTGTAGAAGTTTCTAAAACTGCCTTTGGTACCTGTCTTATCGGTTTAGATGACAGTGTTTAGTTATAGCAGGATCATATTTATAGCATATTGTTTTGTCTGAAATAAGACATTTGTGGACAATTTCTAAAGAAATATATTTGGCATCAGGCGTGAAATAAGACATGTGCGTCAACGACATAATGGAAGCATGTCAATTATTTCCGACAGAGGTTTTGATTTTGCAAGAGATGTATATCATATGAAAATTTATATAGTGCGCCTATCCATCCACTCGTGGTTCCTTAAGGCGCTTACATTGTTTCCCCTGGTCAATGGCATTCTTTCACCGTCCGATCATTTTTCACTTAAACTCCCTGGGGAGTATTCAACCGGCGTCCAACATATGTTGTGCTCAGGTTAGGGACCATTCTATGCCTCACAGTATGCCCATTCGCAGCTGGGTGAACTGAGACACATAGTCATAGCAGTTTGTTTAACACTACTGAACGCTGATAACCGACAGCCACTGACATGAATTCGTAGTATCTTTTAAGTGCGCAGTTTTTGTTGCACTCTAGGGTGAGACATATAGAGTTCAAGGTTTTTACACCCCGGACCTCAGCAACATGAGACCCCCGCTCTTGCCGAATGAGCTATCCCGTACCCTGTACCCTTTTGAATGGACGGAGGGACACTGGCTTAATAATATCCAGCAATAAGAATAAACTATTGTCTAAAGAGCATGTTCCATTACCCATGGTAATTAATCCTGCTGTTGATACAGACGTATAATAATAAAGAATTTTTTCAGATTGAAATTCATTTATTTTCGCCAATGACTTTTGAATAATTACGCTTAATAAAAATTCTATGAAGATCTCTTTCACTTTATTCTCAGTTTCGAAAACAATGAACTTATTTTGAGAAAATATATGACTCAACAACAAGTTATCATAGCAGCAGTACAATCAACACCACACAAATGAAAAGTTATAATTATAACTATATTCTACTATATATTCCTTCTATTTACTATATTATACAATTGTTTTATGAAGGTTTGAAACCCCTGAAATAAATGTGGAAGTCTATATTCATTTGACAAGCTTACAACAAAATGCTTTCAAAGACCTTCACGATGGTCTATGGTCTATGGTCTATTTACATTTTGACCTTAATATGCTTAAAGATTAGGTCACCTGAATAATGATTGATTCGATTAGGTTTTTGCAAATCACTTCATGAAGAACGAATAAACAAGTTCGACAAGAGTTGTGTGATGTCTTTTCTGATTAGTAGAAGGTCCGTTGATTAGATACCTACATGTACATGTACGAAATAATTTTCTGGGGAAAAATTCACATTAGCTTAACATTCAAAGAATTGATATAATCGTGATTATAAAATGTCCCACTTCTGAAGGAGTATAGTTTACTGAATACTTAAGTCTTCCTGCTTCTGATACATCAATACCTGAAACATTTACTCAAAATAAAGACGTGAACATGATTTGATAATCATACTGAATTCATGTATATGTACACACTTTCAGCAGGTATTCTGAATAGTGTGATCACACAGATTCCCCATACAACAAACAAACTCTTCATTGCTGCATGTGGTATCCTGATCCAAGGAAAGCATCCAGATACTGTTTAGTCAGCTGTTATCCAGACACAGAGTATTTTTCTCTAGACAGCTTAGGATAGAATTTCTCTATCTCCCAGTGGCCCTAAACCAGGAGGAGTTACAACAACATGATCCACTTAATCCACAGGACAACCTTATAGCAAATGTTTATGTTTTCTGATTTATCACACCTACACAATAATGTGAGAAAACAATTTCAATATGACGATTTATTTATTAACATGGCACTTTATATTGATAATGATGTGTTGTTGTGATAGCTTAACATGCTACTTTTGAGTATATTAAAACGTGTGATAGTTAGATAAATTCTCAGCAATGATTTTATGGGTGTCAGACCAGCACCATGATTTAGTTGTGTTGTTGTGTAAAAGTACAATATTACAAAATGATTCAATTTATTTAATTTTTTGGCCAAATTAAATTGGAACATTTCAACAAAGAAAGCTGTGAAGTAAACTAAATTTAGACCTGACTATCCGATTTTTCCACCAATATAAAGTGATGTGTGCATGAATGCATGGGTACATTAGTATTGTGGTAGCTCTCACGTTCTTCCTAGCAGTTGATCATTTGTCTCGAGTAGATTGTTTATGTTCTGTAATGCAGCAATTCTCAACTTCTTGACACAAATAAAAGATATATGTTTTCTGATTCTTGGAAATCGATTATGAAATAAAACAGACAAGTATTTCTACGTCTTTACAATGTGATATTTTATATGCATTTTTAACCCTAAGATTCCTATACATGTATATTTGGATGTTAATCAATTTAATTTTTGAAACTTTAAAGAGCACATATGATCACTTCCTTATTTGCAGAAATTGTACTTCGTTCGTTGCAATTAAAGGTTTATGTCTTGAAAATTCCTTTCATAGTAGCAGAATAAAGGGACTCCTACTTAATTATGCGTAGAAACCACAATATGGTTGGCTCTTTCGCACAAACAAACATGACTTCAAAGCGTATTGAAGTTGACTGATATTGAGTTTTATGAGGGAATACTCTAGATGACATACTTTAGAGTTACCGTTAGCGTTTGATCGATTTCTTCTACCATTTAGGATGAAAAGGGCCAGAGGATAAAAAATGATTATATGCGCTTAACATCAACTAGATTAAAACAAAAGGTCTGTCATGTTCCTTTTGAAGTGGTTTTAGGGTCGTTTGGCAACTATTTGTACAAAGTAAATTTGTTCTCATTTTTGCGTTCGAATGGATTATGTAATGGAGTATCAAAGGCTCAATCCTCATCGTTATTGGCGTGTTTGTTATCGTTATCATCATTCCATATTCTTGCTGACTTAATTTAACTCAGCTAGTAATTCTTAGTGAAAAAAACATTTGCATATTGACATTTTCGAGAGAGAAAACCCCAGCAAAAACAGCAAGTGGATTTCATGTATAATTCAAAATACAATTATTATTATTATTATTATCATTATTCCTGTGATGCATCTTGCTTTTAACAATCATCGATTAGTGTCAAGCAAATGACAAATGATAATGTGATACTTTGAAAATTCATTAAAAATTCTTCTTCTGCAGATCATCAGATGTTCATTAAAACTGATACGATTGCACATCATATAAAACAAGCAGATTCATCAAGATTGCATTTCCTGTGAAGACACCTTCTGACAAAAAAAAGCAAGATGTCAATACAATTAAATACTAACAAATCGCAAAGCCATAATAAAAGAAAATTGACAAGAATGTTTGTTGACAAGAACACAGCTGCTTAATATCAAGTTCATACATGTATAAAATTTTCAAATATTCAAATCAACCTGTTCTAATTGATATGGATAAACAAACGGAATACTGCAAAAAATGAATACGATGTGAAGATCGCAAGAATTTTAAAAATGGAAGTTATCAAAACAATGGATACCAACAATAATTGTAAGTCCTTGCTACATGTTTATGCTGTGGAATTATTTTAAACTTATTGATTCACTTAATGATGTTTGTATACATATGCTTAATATGCTGGAAAATATTTAACTGTATCACTTTCAAAACCCAAAATAATCATTTCAGTTTTCCAGAACTTTTAGTTTTTAACATATTCGCATCAATTGAAAGATATTTAATCGTCTTTTTCTACCTTGTGATAAGGGATAAAGTTTATCGTATTATTTACAGTGCAAATCCTCAGTCATACATACTCTGTTATAAATTCTAGCTATAAGTTGAAGATTTAATTTGGATAAAATGATCAAATAATTCATGCTATATATATGTTTATATAAGATTCCCGTGATTAAGTGTATTCATAAAAGTCCGGATATTCCATGTGAAAAAGCTAGGAGGAAAAAAGAGAGAACATGTTATAACAAGAGTTTGTTGAGGAATCATGTTGTTGATAGAGTCTATATATTTAAAGATTTGCTGCAAACAAAATTTGTAATGAATACACAACAAAAAACCTTATTGTTGTAGTTCATAATTACAACCATATTTAAAATTTTACATGACAAACACTTATCAATCTACTCGATAGAGTAGATAATAACCTGAATTACTTACCATAGATAACATATCTCTATTCTTTTAGGTATAGAAAATAATAGCTTGACAGCATCATGTCGATTTTTATAACTCACTGAAATACAGACTCGGATTTTTAACCACAATGTTGTAGACATTTCTTCTTATGTGTATGAAATCACAACTTTTGAGATATATAATCAGGTAATAAAAGAATCATACAGCTTTGACTCTAAAAACTTAAAGCATCTTCCTAATACGTATGATTTGCATATACGTACTAGATGGTTACGCAGTCTGGTTATTGTCAAAATGTCAAACACATGTTTTCAAACTGTAAAAAGTTAAATTCTTTGCCAGTGCAGAACGACATAATAATTGCTTCAGAAGAAACATCATCATCTCAAAAACATTTAAACATAATTGTCAGGGAAAATCCTAAATTAAACAACGAGCGAGTTTGAGTATCATTTGATTTAGGAAAGAATCAACTTATTTATTATCGCAAGTTATATAAGACACGTTTTGGAATTATGAATAGTAGCCTTTTATGAACAATAATCGTAATTGAAAATTATGTTCGAGTTATAAATTGAATAAAAATGTCGTCGTGGTGTATTTAGATCGAAATGATATAAACTTTTGTATAATAATCTAAATTACATGTACAATCCGTAATATGATATTTTCAATTATTTACTTGCAATATAAAAATACTATTGTGAAGAACATACGTTCTGTTCAAGTTTTGTATGACTAGAAAATATCTTCTTTACATGGCCGTTAGTGACGAATTAAAAGCAATTATTTACTTTTAGTCATATCACTACTTGGCAAAGATAAATTTAAACAACAAATCTCCGAGGTTATATATGAGATGGAGTTTAAATTGATAGATAAAGAGGCAAATGTTATAATTGAATTTCATGTTCAAACTTGATTTCTCTTCAATTTTGAATGTTTGCAAAATATTGTGTTCATTGGCAAAAAAGGAGGATTGTTGTCATTTATTTGTCATATGTTTTCTTTCGGTATTTAAATGATCAAATTTATCATTGAGATCAAAAATACAAAAAGGACAATTACGTATATTATGCAGTTTTCTTAGCTCATTTGGCTTGAAAGGCTCGATTTGCTGATGGCATGACATGGTGTCCGTCTGTCCATCGGTTCGTAAATGTTGTGCACTTTCGACTTCTTCTCCAGAAGCATAAGGCCTAGAAAGCTGAAACTTTGTGTGCAGACTCCTTGCCTAGTGAGGATTGCAATGTATAACTTTGGAGGCCTGTGGCCCCTATTACGGATCACAGGGGCCTCACCCTAAAAACTATTTTCATCTTCTTCTCTAGATTCATAATGCCTAGAAAGCTGAAACTTTGTGTACAGGCTCCTTGACCATTGAGGATTATAATTTATAGCTTTGATGGCCCTATGGCCATTCCCTTAAAACGACTGCTTCTCCTGAAGCGTAAGGCCTAGAAAGTTAAAAAAAATTGTGTACACACGGTATACAATCTCATACAGTGCAAACCGGATATAGCTCGCTGTACGCTCGTCCATTGGTTTATATCTATGTTGTCACTGCTAATCTTGTTCTCTCTTTTCTAGTTTGTGTGAATGTAATGATCGTGTATAAATACGCAAAATATTCTTCGTACATGTAATTATAGCCATTAGAATTCACATAAAAACTGAAGAAACATCTTCTGAATAACTCAGTTCAGATCAAAACCGCATCGTCGATTATGATTCTATGCGATCCCCAAAAATAGCAAATTTAAACTGGATAGGTTTTTTTCAAACAAATTCCATAGGCGGATCCAGACGGGGGTTGCAGGGCCGGTTACCCCACTCTCCTGTTTCATTTGCCCCAGAGGTCAATTGTACTCTAAGGGTCCTTGTTATCTGATTAGTCATGCTCATTAGCTCATTCGTAATGGTATTTCTTTCATTTACCGCCGTTTGATTGATTGATTGTCGTTGTCTGATATGATTTATGTATTCACCGTTTGTGTTTATCCCTAATCGCCGATAAAACAAGCAAATATCAAAAAGTTCTGCACGTAAATTTATTTATTTCTGCGCGATATGCACAATGGTGCATCGAATAGACACTTGGGCCAATCATTCGTGCATTTAATTTGGCTTGTAGTGAAAGCATTCGAAAAATATGCACTCTTGGCGTCATTCGTGGACGTGCTATATGCCATACAGGAATACGTGACGTTTTAGCAATTAACCAGTACAGTGATTTTGCATCCCTGCTACTGATCGCATTGATAACATCCAAATTAGGTATCTCGAAACAATTCATATCACTTTGAGCTAATATGATGTTAAACGCGAAAACATCGAAAACGCGGTGGGTGGTCAACTCGTCTTCGATGCGTTTCTGAAAATGTATTTGTTTCATTTAGATACATTTTTTATGAGACTTTTATTGCACTTGGTGTATTCAGATCACGTAATGATGCAAAGAAATCCATTCACATGAGTTGTTTTTCTGTGTTTTTATTGTAAGTTCCAAATTTGGATCCAACGTATCGTTCCAAGTGAGAGAGCTATGAACCGTTCCCCTTACGTACAGCGAGCTAAATCCGATTCCGCTCTATTAGAGAGAAAGAAGAAAGAAAAATATGTTATTTAAGTGTCACACAGCGTACATATACTTCAGACTAGATATTATAAACGGCAAATATAGCACGCCGTCCGGCCAACAATGGCCTATGAGACACTAAAACACAATAAAATAGCTAAAAGCGCATTAAGCGCTAACATGGTTAAAATATATCACAAATATCAACATTTTAAAAAAAAAGCCTTAAGGGCAATATAAGATTGGTTTTTAAGAAATTATGTATTTCCTGCGTCTAAACATAGCGCTTGTTGTAGCGGCAAGTGGTTGGGAGAGTTGGGGTGACTGCAAGAGAAATATGGCTTGATCTGTTGGAGATAGATTTATAAACTGAGTGTGAATAGCTTGCGCTTTTAACCATAACGGGGACCTGATATCTGAGTTAAGCTGATAAGATGTTAGAAAGTGTATCTCATCTTCTATTTCAGAAGAATTACAGTATTTACATTTACGTTGATTTAATGGAGTTTTCGGACGAGAAAAACGACCTAGTTCTATCTCTAAAGGGAGAGAACCACATCTTAGTTTTGCAAGGATACTTCGCTGAGCGCGATTGTACACCGTGTTACAGGCTCCTTAACCAGTGAGGATTATAATCTATAGCTATTGCCCCAAATAAGGGCCGGAGGGGCCACTCCCTTAAAACCTAATCTCCAGAAGCAGAAGGCCTAAAAAGCTGAAACTTTGTGTACAGACTCCTTGACTAGTGAGAATTATACTACATTGCTTTGGTGACCCTGCGGTCCCTAATAAGGGCCACAGGGGCCACGCTCTTAAAGCCTTTTCTCCAAAAGCACTAGGCTTAGACTGCTGAAATCTTTTGAACACGCTCCTTTAGTATGGGGATTCGGAAAATGTACATTTTGTGACTATGTGGCCCCTATTTAAAGGGAAACACATTTACCACACCCTAAAATTAAATATGAAGCCTGATGAGCTACAGAGCCAATGGCTATTATTGTAGTTATAATGATTAAGATATTATTTTTTATTGGCTTAATCTCTATTTTGACAGTTTATGACAATTATGTCAAATAGTGAAGATAATGTTGATATATTTATTATTTTTATTAGCACAGTTTCCTTCATATCCTTGAAACATTGTGTTGTTTGTAGTGTGACATATGAATCTGAAACATCAATATAGTGATGGAAAAGTTTAAATTGAGGTAAGATAAGTAAAATCTATACACATTGTGCCATTTTCGGGGGATATAGCTCGACCATGTCAGCTGCTTGTTCGAATAACCAAAACACTAGTCAACCTAGGTAATGAGTTTGCTAGAACGTCTAATTAATGGTTAATTGAAATTCCTCTCTGTCACACAAGGGTGTCACCGTGTCAGTGGCAATATCTGGTTGTTTACGTTATCTCCCTTCAGGTTGCTAATACAAGTATGTATCTACTGTATACAATGATCATGTAAGAGGTCGTTTTATAATAGTATGTGTATAGTAATAGTACTAAAAAATCAAGAGAGTGAGGTTATGCTTGGAATTAATCAGATATTGATATTATTGGTAAGTTAATTTAGGAGAATTCATAATCTTAATTGTGACTTAAATATATATAGAGAATCAAAGATGCACAAGGATTTGATTTGTGTTATATATTTTACTGTGGTTAAGATAATATAAGATAGAACTGGCTATATCATCCAGGGGGGAATTGTTTTACAACTTATAAAGGACAGCAGTGTAAAACTACTAACAATAATTCACGTAAATACTATAACTATGTATTGTATTAGAATCGTAAAAATAGAGCCATTGGCTCTGTAGCTCATCAGGCTTAATCATCAATTATGCTGTAGAGTGTGGCCTTTGTAGAGGCCACAGGGTCACCATTCATAAAATTCAGTATATATAGGCGACAAGTTTCAGTTTTCTAGGCCTTTACTTCTGATGAAGAAGATGAAAATAGATTTGAAGGACGTTCCTGTTGCCTTAATTAGGGGCAACAGGGTAACCAAAGCTACAATTCATAATCATCACTAGTCAAGGAGTCTGTAAACAAAGTTTAAGCTTTCTAGGCCTTATGCTTTTGGAGAAGAAGATGAAAATAGGTTTTTAGGGCGTGGCCCGTGGCCCGTGGCCCTTATTAGGGGTCACATGGCCACCAAAGCTACAATTCATAATCATCACTAGTCAAGGAGTCTGTAAACAAAGTTTAAGCTTTCTAGGCCTTATGCTTTTGGAGAAGAAGATGAAAATAGGTTTTTAGGGCGTGGCCCGTGGCCCGTGGCCCTTATTTGGGGTCACATGGCCACCAAAGCTACAATTTATAATCCTCACTAGTCAAGGAGTCTGTACACAAAGTTTCAGCTTTCTAGGCCTTATGGTTCTGGAGAAGAAGATGAAAATAGCTTTTAAGGGCTTGGCCCCTGTGGCCCTTATTAGGGGCCACAGGGCCACTAAAGCTACAATTTATAATCCTCACTAGTCAAGGAGTCTGTACACAAAGTTTAAGCTTTCTAGGCCTTTTGGTTCTGGAGAAGAAGATGAAAATAGGTTTTTAGTGCTTGGCCCCTGTGGCCCTTATTAGGGGCCACAGGGCCACTAAAACTACAATTAATAATCTTCACTAGTCAAGGAATCTGTACACAAGGTTTCAGCTTTCTAGGCCTTATGCTTCTGGAGAAGAAGATGAAAATAGGTTTTTAGGGCATGGCCCCTGTGGCCACCAAAGCTACAATTTTTAATCCTCACTAGTCAAGGAGTCTGTACACCAAGTTTAAGCTTTCTATGCCTTATGGTTCTGGAGAAGAAGTCGAAATTCCACAAAGTTTACGGACGGACGGACGGACGGACGGATGGACGGACGCCGGACACCATGCCATGCCATAAGCCCATCGGGCCTTACAGTTTCACGTTTCAACTATTGCTTAGCAGTATTTGTACAATGTCTCTATACAGCCTAATTGACGATATATAATTCTCAAAATAACTCTTACCTTTATATCGTGGCATGGATCCTAAATAAACAATCTGACAAAGTAATCTTCCCTACAAAAACATCAAACTTATGATTAGCTGTTTTCTTATAAATCCTTTTTTCAATTCAAATAAGAAAAAAACTGTGAATGTATGACCTTTCAAGGCGAACAGTGTAAGTAATAAAATCTTCCTGTGGTTCAATTACTCCTATTACTTTTGTTGAACTCCATGGGTTCGATATCTTCTCTCTAAAATATAATCTATCATTACGTAATATTAAGGATTTTACATCATACCCAATGCGAGTCAGAAGCAAGTTTACCCTCTTTTCCGAAGACCATACCATCAAATTTCCGCTCACAACATAGAAGAGATTTCCAGAATTCTCAATTGCTATTGTTGTTATGCCTCTAACCTGAACGATGACCTCTATATCCTTTCCTTCCAAAGTCATCATGATGATCTCACGTCTATTATGAACGTACAGTTTTCGCTGCCTGGTGTCAACAACAAGTTCAAATAGCCAGCTGTACATCTCCAGATAAGCCACAGTAGTTAAAGTTTCCCCATCATAAGACAGTTTCAGGATTCTATGTAGAGATCTGTGGGTGCTCACGTACACGGCGTCATCCTCTTCATCCAAAGCCATTCCGAATGTTTCAATTCCTTTTCGTATTACTCTCTTATCGGAACCGTCATAGTTTATCGTCACAATCTCACTTGGAGGTGAAGCCATCATAAACTTATTATGTTTCTGGATATAAACAGCTGCTCTTATGACTCCAATGTGGGATCCTGGTTCTTCATGAACAGCGAAACAGTCCAAATCCAACTGACCCCAAGGTTTAGAAGCTTTTGTATAGTATGGCATTATAATTAACTTGTTATCTTGTTGAAAGCTGAGTGATTGACTTGTGATTGGTGTCAAGGAACTCTCTCTTTGGGGGTTAACTTTACCAGATTCGTTTGTAAATGATTCCAGGCTATGTTTTGTATTTGAGTTGCTACCTCTGGTATTCAGATGATCATTGATATCAACGAGCTGTTGTTTCTTAATCTCACATTCATCAGCAGATTTCACCAGAGAATCCTTTACTTCTTGGTATTTTGGGCATCGATTTTGAACATCTTCCCTTGATACCCCTTTAAGATCCGCTCTACCGATTGAAATTATGTCAAGCATTCTTAGGTCTTCAATACTTCTTGCAACTTCTTCATTCAAGAGCGTCAATTTTGGTTCCAGCTTTCCAAAGTTTCCTCTGTCCACGCTTTGAATTTCATCTATTGCTTCCTTTATATGCCTTGTCAGTTCCCTGCTCAAATCAATCATCTTGTCCTCGAGTCTTTGTGTCACTGATTCATCTAACCTTTTTAGTCTCTGATGTACGTTCCACTTCACATGTCTCATCTTTAGAATTAGTAAGTCTTGGGTTGAGGAACAATCACAATTTTGCAAGAAGATTAATACAGTTATTATCAATGAGATATTCATTCTGGACATATTGATTCTGTGTGTCCAACCCAATGTTTTAAAGCGGACATTTAACCAGGTCAGATATATGATACATATATATCAAGTGCAATAGATCGCTTATCACTGAAGTAGTGGTTACACAGCAAGATATTGATCAAGGATTCATTAAAGTAATAAATACCTTTGTGCATCTTTGCATCTATGTGCATTAATGATTTATCAAAATACATGTTTGAAGCTCCTTTGAGTCATGATTTCTTTTAACACGAATTGTCCATTTGATGTTGGTAATTGCAAACAGGTAATATCATTAACATACAACCACCACCAGCCTATATTAGATAACCTTGGTCTAAAGCTTGTGGTCTCTAGCTTTGTTATTGAAATTCGATTCCCTCTGAAAGATAAACAACGCTCTCATACACATAATGAACTACTTAAGGACCCTTGTACCTCACGTTAGTAATAATACACTCTGACACATATCTGCTCACTCTGACATATCAGATGCGCATATTTACATATTTACACGCCTCAGATTCAGTTATTACCAATACCAATTAAAACAACTTAAGAGATTTCGCTGATGCAAATTTAACTTTTGATTGGTAACTATATGTATCGATATGCCCCCCATGCTTTTTGACAATGGTGTAACGATTGTTAATATGAAACCACTAAAAAATAGCACTACTAAATTCAACAATATAACGGGTACACATTTTTTTTAAATTGAAACATCTGATTCAACAACTTAACATGGTTTTATACATGAAGTAAATAAAATCAAAAAAATGTTATTGACGACAGAGAGAGAGAGAGAGAGAGAGAATCTTTATTTCCTCCAATAATTTGAAGATTGTTACATTGTTATATTAATAGGATATTATCAAAACATCAAACAAATCAAAGACAATATTATAAAACGTAGGATGAATGGACAAGAGCATTTACAGTATATACAATAAAACAGTGCACAAATTCAATTTGTATAAACATTTGTAAGATACGATTTGAGCTTATATACAAAAAGTGTAAACTTAAGAATAATAAATTCCCATGTAGTATGATTTACATATTTCGAAAAATCTGTTGTACCTCCGAATAGAAAAGTTAGCATATCAAGGTCTTCTTGCATTTCAAATAAAACATACGTTTCAACATCAAGCGAATCTATAAGTGAGCTAAAAAAGTCATTTCTATCACAAGTAAGGCTTTCACAGTGTAATAATATGTGGAAATCATAGTCATAAGTATGTTTTTTGCATAAAGTACATTCTTTTGATATTTTTCCTCTAGATGATACTTTAATACATAGCTGAAGAGCGTTTCTGTATTCTGGTTTTACATAGGCCAGTTGCCAAAGAATGTGATAGTCAAGTGTATTGTGAACATTTGCATACAGGGACATATTGTTATCAACAGATAATTTTAAGAGCCATGTTTGTTCTTCTACCCTATGTACACTTGTATTCACAATTTTTCGCCATTCAGCTTTTGTTGGAAAATAACCTTTTTGAATATAAGTACAAAGATAACCATATAAATTGTATTTGGAAAGGATTGATATTAGATCATCGCAGATTGAGTGGGGATTGTTAGGAAGTGAGATTGTTGCACAGAAAATGTTTTTTGCTATGTTGTTACAGTACAAATTGCATAAGCGTCCAAAGAATATAAGTTTACATTTATCTATGTAACCGGTTTTCGTCTGTAAACTTATTCTAATAAGATGCAACGACTCACTTATAACTCCATATGCATCCTGTCTAAAGGTATGAACATTACACTAACTCCACTAATGTGTACCCTTGGCTCAGGAGCTAGAATCGCTCTCGCGGCCCGACTTGGGATATAGCCAATCAAATCATTTTCTCGTTCAAATAGGCCCAGCTTATTGTCCCATTTGCCGAATCATACTATACTATAAGTGACATATCATGAACAATGTACTGTGTCACTTGATCAAAGTATAAAATATCAGCATTTGCAATCACACGATATCAGATGCGATTATTTCAAACTGATAGCTTTGGATAAGTAAGAATCACGATATGGAACTCGAGATAGGCGTAGTTTAAACATGTGGGCCGAGAGAATTATCTTATCAAACAAAACGGTCATTTTATTCTCACAGGACGAATTATACGTTTGTTGGGTTTGTATTGTCCTAGTTAAAGAAGGTACATGTATACCATTTGATTTAAGCATATTCTTTTTATGACATAAATATACACCGAATCACCACCTATGTGATAAACTTAAAAACTTGCCTTAAAATGTTGATGAAGAATTGCATGCATGTGATTGTATGTCTTATTAAAATTATTTATTTAACAGTTTAACAAAGGAAAATTCATAGATAAAATGATGCAATTTTGGTAATGACACAATGTTCGGTTCTTCTGAAAACAATGATGTAAGAAGTTCTTGTCTGTGAGCAAACACTTAGTAACTTCACATCAACAAATGTTAATGGTTACAGCTGTATGAATCTATACACAATTAATTTTGTGACTAGATATCTGCTTAAAGGATGTCAAGTTATATAGACTTACATTTGAGATTTTAGAACATTTTAAAGGAGGATTTAACAAGAGGTGAATTTGTCGGAAAACGGCTTCCCAACAGCAGACATCACATCAAATCTTGGGAATAACGCTAACGTGGTCAACAACTGTTAAAGTTTAAAAAACAAAATACCAACCCACTATGTTTAAATGGAATCGTTTATCTTACTGAGTGAGCTGTCGACTTTTTAATTGAAATCGTTCCATCCTATAATAGTGTTCATTTCTGTATATCTTGTACTTACACAGAAAACTCTGATCAGGCGGTTAAGATATTAAATACTGTATATATTAAATATAAGTCGTCATTTAAAAGTTTTCATAATTTACCACTGACTGTTTTGCTTCATATATTTGATGTCAAAATTTTGCCATTGTTACTTAATGGAAGTGAGATCTGGGGTTTTCACTTATCACCATCTGTTATGAATGTACATGATAGGTTTTGTAAGCGGATTTTGGGTCTTTGTAGGAATACGTCGAATATTGCGGCGCGTGCTGAACTTGATCGTTTTTCATTAAAAGTATATCGAATGTCAAAATTGTCAAATATTGGGCTAGTCTTTTATCTCAAACTGAACAATTATTTTGCAAGGTTTATGATTACCAGTTTCGTCTTGCTGAAAACGGTATAGATTGTTGGGCTTTGAAGGTGAAAACTCTTTTGTTTAGTTATGTTTTTTTTAAATGTGTGGGGTAATAAACGTATTGGAAATATATCGTCTTTCGTAGCTTTATTTAACCAAAGGTGCATTGATGCTCATGTATGTTTCCAATATGTGTACAACCTGATGTATTAGGGTCTGTGGCCCTTTTACTGACATAAACTCTCTCTCAGTTATAAACTCTAATGAATCCTTTTTTACACCAAACACAAACAACCCTTGTCAATATCGAACATTGAAAGTCTCAGCTCAAAACCGAATTTATAACATCGGTATTTTTTAGTTTACTTTTCTTTGGAAATTCAAAATCGTGTTAAAGGTTGTCAAGCTACAATTTCAATAACTTCATTCATAAGATTTTAAAACATTTTTGATAGATATATGGTAGCATGTTATATGGGAGTATCCTGCACACATGATGCCTCTGCAATTGTCCCGTAAGATAGGGTCAGAGTAATGCAATCCTTGTTTGTTTCTTAATTTCCAAACTTGGCGGAAAAAATTGCACCCAATCCATTTGAATAAATCTAGCAAATGACAACGCTTCTCGCGTAGACAAAGTTCATATCACAATGCCTTGTCATGATTTAGTAGCGAGATGAGGATTTTATTACAGGGTCACTGATTGCACACTCACTGTTATTGCCAATCAGGCATCCCCCATTAACTCGGCTAATAAGAACAGAGGCTAGATCAACTTTTCATGACTTGATCTGCCTCGGTGGGGAGATAATGTTCAAAGACATGATAGAGCCCTCACAATCTGGGACTCAAGAACTAAACTCTTTTTATTGGACATAAATACGAACAAAAAGCCCCTCACAATCTAGGAATAGCCCTCAAAACCTAATCAGTTAACACCCGCTACACCCATGGACAATAATACTGGAACAGAAACATTTAAAGTCACGGAGACAGCCCCTCACCCCAATGTTCCAATAGCATGACATAAATACGCGGTAAGCACCCTTCACAAAGAAATTCCTAGTTTGTGATCATTCCAAACTGTAGATCGTTTAAACAATCTAGGAATTATGGAATATTCTTAGGTTGTAACCCAGATTGTTCGTAGCACCAACACGTTCTCCTTCTTATTCTTAGAACAGTGTTGCGACATACTTCTTATGATCTTAATTCCAACAAAACCATTCACCAAAGCAAATATTTGATATCTGTGCGCATTTTGTGGTGGCACGTGGTCCTGTGCGTAGCTCAGTTGACCGCTATCAGTGTAGTTCAGCAACATCTGGTGTGGCTCGCCGGATGGGTGGGTTACCCGATTCATTGCTGAATGAACTGAGAGTTTGAAGGGTAATTCCCTGCCCCACACTGAGACACGAGTTGAATAACTTGTGGTGTCGCCTTAGGCAAGAGACTTTATTCAAAATGTGCCTCTGTTCACCCAGCAGGAAATGGGTACCTGGTGAAAGTTGTGTTGGAGGTGACCCATCAAGCGCTTAATCGGCAGCTTGGGTTAGACCAGGGTAATAATTCAGGGAGCGCCTTGAGCATGCATTCGGTGTAGATATGTGCGCTATATAAATACCCTAATTATTATTATTATTATTTTGTATATAGGACAGATTGTGAACTGGGGATTGCAATTCTTTGCGCATTCATCTATATGTGCGCTGAGGGGTAATACATCTATAGTTTGGTGTTTTATTCTGTTGTTTATGCACTCGGACTCTCGCCCTTAATGCATGTATCCCCCGTTTGACCAATATACTCTTCGTAACAACCAGCGCATGTTATTACATATATTATATTTCTGGAGGCGCAAGACATATTTTCCTTTATTTTGATTTTTGAATTATTCCTAAAGGTTAATGAATTTACCTCCAAAATGTGTGTACATGTGCCGCATTCGGCCTATTACATTTTGTGATACTTCCACCTAATTCAGGTTTTGTATCTTTAAAGCACGCTTTTGATAACAGTTGTTTCAGGTTTTTGCTCTGCCGTTTACTGTTTATCATTTTAGTATCTTTTAGAGCGTGACTAATTTTGGACACGCGTCTAGCGCCTGTACATAGTTTTTCACATTTGAATAAATATTTGGATTACAGGGGTTAAATGTAGTACATAAAAAGATATACATGTATATATGTGTTTTGCGTTTTTAACTTTAACTGTCAATTTGAACAAAATCAATGAACACTTATGACTACATACATGTCTGGTTATTGTCAAACTGTATGTAAGCTTCAATTAATTTTTTTAACACTATGCAAACTTTAACTAAATCTTGAAAAAGAATTACGATGTAATCGGTTCAGAGGAAGCAAAAATATGTAATCGTTACAACAATGAGATAAAGAGATAGTTTTGATAGTCGCTATATTTAAAAAGGAATTGAACAAACAACTTTCTTGGTCTCGAAAGTTGAAATATAAATGATATAATTTCTAACTGGTTTTATAACTGAACGGTATCACGCTCTCCAATTATTATCATTGTATAACTTTTGTTTTTTTATTAACATGACAGACAAATTGACCACTTGAATCTTCAGTGGCACCAAAATACATATTTGTTTTTACCGAATGTAGAACGACTTGGTTTGTCTCCATCGCAATAAAATTGTTCTCGTGTTGATATATTTCCATTTTTATTGTAGTAGCATATAAACAATATGTTGTGCGTTGCTTGTATGCATATATTGATTGGAAATGTAGTTGCGTCTGCAATCTAACATGATACCCACTAGTCAGCTATGTTTCTTTCAAAGGTTTCATCATGAACTTAACTCATATAAAAGGATATTGATAATCTGCGTGTTTGAATTCTTTTATGAGATTATTTTGTTACCAATCATACCATTTTGAAAACTACATTCGTACTTAATCATTATACTTATGTTTCTACATAATCTACACACAAAACAGAACATTAATTCAATTCCAAAAACAACGAACTGCCAAAACTTTGACTACCTGAGGAAGAAATTTGATGTCTTCCATAAATAAAATCGTTGTTTTTAGTTAGCCAGTATCATTTGGTGTTACCAGCGAATGTTACAGGTTGAAATGACATCTACGATACAACGGAAGGAAGTGAAACAAACAACAAATTCACGTGACCCTACGACGTTTAAATGTTGACATTCCATGATAAGTTATAACATGAAAAAGATGAAGGTTGTCATCTATCAAGTTTTGTTCTTATCAATATAAGTATTTCCTAGAGATACCTAAGAAATATTAAGATCATTTTCTGTAAATAATTGTGACAACATCATTGATATTTTTAGTAGTCCTTTAATGACATAAAAAGGTAACATTTTGCTTGTTATACAAAAAGAAATCTAATGTTAAATGTTAGAAAAAACTTTATTTCAGATGATCTGGTCATTTAAATGAATTATCTGTTTAAATGTAAATAGAATAAGACTTAGAACGTTTGATTCATTGAAATTTAAAAACGACGCCTTATATAATCTTCAAGATAAGCACGTTTATTTCAGTGAAGAAATATATATAGAGTTCAATACATAACTAATCATTTCAACAATTAAAATGTTGACTGCATTTCCGACAAGAGAGAGACCCTCATTAGTTGAAATAGAATGTTCCTAAATATTGGTGTGTTTCTTCTTGTACAACTCAACCTTGTCCTGAACCCTATCTTTATAACTCTAACATTAGATGGTAATGTTAATATGATAACCAACTTGTTAATGCAATTTTTTTCATATAATCATTACCTCGGTTTAATACGTGGTTACTATAGAGGACTGAAACCTGTTTTGCAGTATACAAAAAAATGTGTTCTGTTTATAATCTTAAATGTAATTCGTTTTAAGAATATTCTTTTTCTATATGTTTTTAAAACTACTGTTTCATATCCAATGTTCAATATAAAACATGTTGTTGAAAGATGTGTAACGGCATAAATGGGAGATGTTCCAAGAACAACACAATTTGCTATCACCAAAATAATAAAAAAATGTACTGTTGATTGAAGTAAAATGGATATGAAATAATTCCTTAAATATTTGAGAAAAAAAAATAAGGCAATTTGAAGATGAAAGGGTGGTTCACACTGTTTTTCAAATTACCACACCGTCTATTATACATGTACATCCATCTATCTTCTTATATTTGCGAAATTGGTTTCTAAAGAGCAAAGAACACCAACCAAAAACTTTTTAGAGTTTCCTGATGTTCTTTTATGTTGTAAATAATACACTTGATCTGTGAATGGTGATCTAACAACAATATCAAGCTATACCGTGAACTATTCTTCGAGGGTTTAAATAAGATCTAAGTTACTGCATTTCAATAACAAAACATCACGATATAAATGTGCCAATCGCTACTTATGCTTCAATTCTAACAATTCAACAACCAGGATTTTATTTCATTCATTAACATTTTGTTCATTCAATACAAAATGTACTAACTGAATATAGTGACACATGGTTCTGTGCTATGCTCTTTACAAAAATCAGCATCTACGGGCCCCAAACTGCGATACGACTTAAGGCCCATGCTGTAACAATGGTTAAGAGACTTCGATAAAAGTTAAACTCTGTTCACCCAGCTGTAATTTGGGGCATGGATGTACTTTAAAGCAATAAGAATAGCATCGCCTTAACTGCCAGCTTGTTTGCATATGATCACGGAGTTTAAGTTGAAATAAGGAAACATATTGATATTTAGTGTAGCGCTTAAGGCATGTTATTTTTACTGAATGTACATTGTATGTTTCCTTTGCACAATAATCTCAAATAAACATTATCTGTACTCTTGTATTACTGTCCATATCACTTGTATTTAGCGCAAAGAAAATTATTTATTAACCTCAGATACAAATAACTTTCTGCCAGTTTCTTTGTATATAGTTTTTTATGAACAGGGAGCGCTTTGAGCATGGCTGTGCTGTGTGTTGTGGAGCTAGTGCTATATAAGTATCCTACTTCTACTTCTACTACTACTACCTTTAACCTCAAATGTACCAATAGGTACCACAGGATTGTTTTTACATGACATTGAAATTGTGCAATCAGATCCCTATTATCCAAATGCGCACTCTGTCTCTCTCTAAATCATCTGACTTTAAATCTAAAACCATTTCTAGAGCTATTGATGGGGATTCTAAATTGAATGACGCTAAGCTGTGATAATATATCATCAAATATTTGAACATTTTGTTGACGGACAAACAAAGCGGTTGATTGTTTTTTTATCAATCTTTTAATACATATATATATATTATTTTGTAAACGAGCTTTTGATATTATTAACATACGGTTTTTTAGTATAGAAAAGATGACTTCTGGCCACGTTTCATTCTCTCCCCACAGAGGCAGATCAAGTCATTAATTGTTGATACAGCCTCTGTTCTATTACGCCGAAATCTGTGGGTTCCGGCAGTTTCCCTTGGCGGAAAAATATTGCACCACAATCCATTTGAATATCTTTATCAAATGACAACACTTCTCGCATGGGACGAGTGGTTCATATCACAATGCTTTTGCCTTGATCCAGTAGCCAAAATGATCATTTAAGAACAGCGTCGCTGATTGCACAACTAACTTTGATTGCCTCCAATCAGGCATCTCCCATTTTATCCCACAAAGTCGGCGTAATAGAACAGAGGCTGTATCAACATTTCATTACTTGATTTGCCTCTGTGGGGAGAGAATGGGCACGTTTAAGAACTTTTGTTTTTAATTTGTTATCATTATTCGCGACTTGCAGATGTGTTTCTTAATCAACACAAAGCTATAGCCATAGTGATATGTATATGAATTTTGTTTACTGTTTATTGCTTTTAATAATCATTTGATCAATTGATCGTAAACGCAACCGAATGAAAAGATTAACTCAAACTTTACTCAATAATTACAGTTATGTATTTGATAGGTTTTGTGAAAAATAGATTGATCCTTAAGTCGTTGTTGTGGAAATACGTTTAAAAATCCTTGATGATTGAAGTTGTCCAGAGAGAATACTTGTAACCAAGCCATAACACATTACTTTTTCACTTGAGAGAAGAATTTAAAACACCAGAGCCGACGGAAGCATGTGCAATTTTTCTGGCTGAGCAATTCTAAATACCACAAAGCACAATCTTAAATGCATTAACACTTCTAATCTATTTACCTTCTGTAAAACGATTTCTTTGTACTGATTGAAATTTGGTCAGGTGTTAAAAACAAGAACTGAAAACAGAGTTTTTAGAGTTTGTGTTTTAACAAACATTTAAAGAATTGTTTGACATCGTTGTTCTGTGATGTGTTTCAAAGATTTCTTTTGAAGTTTGGTGTTTTTGGCCAGATTGTTTAACGAAAAAAAACCGACATTACGACTTAAGATCTTCTGAAATAGTATTTAAATATTGTACTTTTCGTTTTCCGCATATAATTATTAGATGTTAGGATAACGATATAGGAAATGCATACAGCTGACGTTGATCAAGCTGTTGTAGGCATTCAATTTGATTATGTGTTAAAATATATAAAAATTACATTTTTGAATTTGTGAAATCACTCGATGTATGTATGCATATGCTGTATCTGTATATGTATGCTGTATCTAAGCCTTCAAACATACCTTAAATTATCTGTGCATTTTCCTAGTTAACTTCAATTTCACATTTTAGGTCAATAAAGACTCGGTTAACAATTGCAGTGACCATGACAACATAGTTTTTTATATATTTATAGACGATATTCAAAAACATATTGTGACAAATTAAAAAATCCATGATTGGCTACTACTCTTACAGGGTGAAAAAATCATATCAAATGTGGCACGTACTCTTTTTTGAATAGTCATATTATTAAACAAGATACCACCAACGAGGACAATGAATACTTTAATGTTTTGTTATGATGAATAAATTATTTAAAAAAAGAACTATGAAAAATATAATAACTTAATTTTTGGAGGGGGTGTGGGTCTTTAAAATCAGATATCTTTTAATTAAGTTTTTTTATTTTGTAAACGTTAATTGCATGTAAGTATTGAAACTTTATTCTATCATCACACCGGATTTGGTGTATTTTGGTTCGTTAGGAAAAATATTACTGTTTATGTCTAGTTTTAAGGTAGCTTTCGCATCATATTCAAACTGAAATTCGTTTTAATGTTGTGAGGAATAAACAAACAAAGAGGTTCCGTTGTTTTCCTACGAGTACTCATGTGAGTGTCCTTGAGAAAATACGAGAAGAAAAAGATTACATAGAGACAACACGTGGCTCTCCTGCACACTGAATATGATACTGGACTAGTACGGTTCTGACAAAAGAGTTTTTGCGATGTTATCATGACATAGAGTCTTGAGGTTTTGTCTCCACTCCATCACCACTGTAAAAAAAGTTCACTACAAGAGAAGATAAAAAATCAGGACAGAAAAGATTTGTGCACAATGCTGGCATTTTGACAATATGTTCCTCGATCATGTATGGTTGAGCACATAACAATGTTTTACTTATCACTCTAGCTGATGTTCTAATACAAAAAGTGCATCGGATATCAGCTGAACATATCTCTTCTCATTCACATATCGACTTTTTATCTTCTACATTTAGCTTACAATTATCTGTAGTTTCTTGTCCATGTATTTAAAACGGTTCTTTTCTACATCCATTCTTCCAATAAGGTGATATTTGTTTTTGCATATGGTAAAATTGTATCGACAATAGGAAGTGCAATACGAGCAAACGTGTATATTTTTCAGTTTAGATTGAATATGTGCTTCAATTATTTCTACTACTAATTCAGCCATGTCTCGGAGGATATTAATTCTCATTTTTGTTCACTTCTTTAAGGATTATGACTTTTTCTATATGCCCATGTTACCTAATGTCATGGTTCACCTGTTTTCATGGTGTTTTAAATATGACATCCTATTTCGCTTTTCAGCTTTTTGTTTCACACCGTAACAATGAACGGAGAACTATTTATTCGTCAGCGCCGACACGTGCTTAGTTACGTCTGGATTCATGTTAGTGCGTTGCGTCAGGAACCATTTCGCTCAATGTCTCCAAATTCTGTATTATCCTACATGAGTTAAATACTCAGAAATCAGTCGATCATTGACGTTATTTTCAAGGCCACAACGGGGCTTTGATCGCTTTTTATATAAGGTACTTGTTAGCGCGATGTCTAAAGAACTGCATCCTGCTACATCAGCGTATACATGTATGTCTTCGCTAATGCTACAACCTGATCCCCTGATATCCTCCTATAGTTTTATGTCGTGTCGCTGACGGGTGGTTGCTCAGCGCTATTTATAGCCTGTCTGTTTTCAGTCAAACTATTTCGAACTCCATGCACTGTTGTCTAGTGATGTCCCACATGGAAATCTAAGAGCGCGCGATTTGGAGCTTAGCCAGAGACTGCAATGCGAATCAGATTTATTTTCTAATAGCACTCCTATTGGTTAATTTGAATCACGAGGTGAGCACGCGAAACGAAGCCAAGAAACTAGTCTGCCGCTATCGCTGAAAGGGGATCATTTGATTGGCTTGCTATATATAGCGATACGACAGAAGAAATTGCTTTGTTCATCGAGCTGAATAGAGGCGTGAAGACAATGCTAAGAAACTATGGGTATACTAGGTTTCTGATCATAAGAAAATTAACCAATGAGCAATTATCATCCGACAGTATTAGTACCCTTCTTTTTATTGTATTTTTAATGCTTTTGTAGAATAGATCATGCAATGTCACCGTAGTCATTTGAATATAACCGTGATGATAGGAGCATTTCAAACACTTACTTGGTTCATTAAATAAAATATCAATGTTAAGGAAAGCTAGTTCATCTTGATACAAATAAAACTTAAAAGTCACTTATATTCTCTGACGTGCATTTTACTATATCAGTTAAGATACACAATGTAAATAATAACCAAACTCAATCAAATTCAATCACTTTCTAAAACTTTATTCAATTGTTGTTCGCAACAATGCATAATTGTTTAGGTTTGTATAAATATATTGAATAAACGATATAGCTTAAGGCTGACAGTCATTGATAAGTTAATTGATTGGATAAATGTGATAATCATATTCAGGTTTGTATAAATTGTTAATAAAATTAATTGCATAAGACTGACAGGTCATTGATAGATTCATTGATTAGATAAATGCTATCATCATATGTTTTCTATCGGTATATGTGTATATTTGTATTTTTTGTTCTTTTAGAAGGACAAATCTTACGTTTCTTTATACACTAGTTGTAATCAGTATATTGAGACCAAGAAAAAGAGAAAACAAAAGAAAATGTAAATTTTAAGAAACCTAACTACTTTAACGTTTGTTATTCCATTTATCAGCAAACAACTGGATTACATAATGATCAATCTTATATACTACAAGCACATGCAGGGTTTACCCAGGGGTTTTACTTGAGTATTTTCTAACGTTGAAGATTTTTTTTATTTTCATCTACAAGGGCTATCAAGCTATTAACTTGATGCAATAGAACTTTGGGAAAGTTTACGCTTTTTTTCAGTGTGCACTTAGTGTACAAAGTGGTTTGTGCTAGATTGTTGTCAAGCTTAAAAACGTGTTAGGCCACTTCTTACACTGATATAAACATCTAAACTCAATCATGCATTCTTCTAGACTAATCTTCCCAAACTCCAGACACCCTTGCCACTAAATCTTGATGAAACCCACACTCTTGAACAAACAAATCTACATCAATGTGATTTCCTTGAGAAAATATAATCATTGAAGATGTAACAGTTGTGTCAATTCCTCCTTTACCCTAATATTACTAGACGGATTTGGAAAGTTGCTCAAGTCAACTCAGATAACATTTGTCTCAGAAAAGAAAAAACTCAACGATGCCAAACCGTATTATTAAACAAGTTTTTTTTATATAGTTTTCATTTGTCCTATAATAATAATGTGCTGTGACGGAACATATGTTTTTGTCTGTGATGTTAAAGAACCGACAAATGATATTCAATGTACTGTTATGTTAATTTGTTTTAAACAAATATTTTGAGTAAATTTGACTTTCCTTGCGATTTTTGTCACGATACTGAGATGATGTTTATTTTTAATAAAGACAAAACACATATTGATAAGCAGAATAAACAGAAACTGAAAATAGGTTTTTGTCTTAAATACTTAAAGACAGTCATATATTATTCTACGTATTCATATGAATATTTGGTTTGAATACTACATTAGTAACATTAACTTTCCTTGAGCCCTCTTTCACTATACGGAGATGCTTTCTATTGTTTATTTAGTTCTTAAATGTTCAAAACTGATGCATGAGATGAATGTAGCTCGTTATTATGAATGCATTCATAATCTATTTACAGCTTTCCAGAAAAGAGTATAATGAAGTATGAGCGTCATCTTTTAAATGTAGGGAGAAAATATAATTTGATATATCTGATGTACAGCTGCTTACCAAAATATTTTCAAACTGTGAATTGAAACTGCAATTTGGGACCATTTTTTACAAAATTTCATACAGTAAAACTTTTGGATGAATTTGTAATTTGTTCATATCCACACTAGAGATAAGTGGCATGCCAGATAAAATCCTGGCATTATGCAAGAGCGGCTTGGGTCGAAAATTTAAAATTCCGATTTTCTTTTTTCTGAGGTGTGTTTTTTAAGAAATTTTAGTTTTAACAATTTAGACTAATACATACATGTATATATCCCTGCTAATTATGTTACTCAAGAAATGTTAGTATCATTGTTTTAGTAAGTGGTGGGAAATGTTTTGTCTTCATCTACTCTAAAGAAACGTACAAATTTAAACGCCCATAAGCAACAATTTTGTACGTGTCAACCTTTCTAACAGTTTTACGGTGTTTCGAGTTTCTGATGGTTAACGTATTCTAAAATCCCATTTTAGTGTGGCACAAACAAACCATTGTCAATAGCTGGTCGCATTAGCTTTTACCGTACTCTGTTATAAGAGTGACAAGAACCTTTAAAGTTGCCTTGGGGAAATCGAAGAAAACATTCAAAAGTGTAAGGTTTTAACTTTTGAATAACAAACCTGGCGGGGAAAATTTGCACCACAACAAATTTTGAAAGTTTTTAAGCAAATGGCAGCGCTTCTCGCATGGACAAGTTGTTTCATATCACAATGCCTTTGCCATGATCCAGTAGCCAGAATTGCAAAACTACCTTTGATAACCTACATGTACAATCAGACATTTCCCATTCTATTCCACAAACTTGGCTAATTAGAACAGAGGCTCGAACAACATTTCATGATTTGATATGCCTCTGTGGGGAGAGAATAGATTGGGTTAAGAAACACCTTTGTAACACGTTTGATTAATGGATTCTTACACAATAGCATTACATATAAAACAAACTTTAACCAAACACAAATTGGTTTCATTATTCCGAATGATACCTGCACACATTATAATTTGATGTTGTCTCTTATTGGAGCAATTTAAAGGAGACTAATGATCATGTTATTCCATTTAATCTCAACACAAGATGCATTTGATTTCATGTCGTTTTCAGAATACTGAGCTGCCGTCTACAATGTCTCACATAAAACAAACTAATTACTGATTGAAACGAAGTACCATAGGGAAGATAGGGAAGGCTTCGAAAGGAAATGCTTTATTTCGCAATTACTATTTTGTGTACAGAATTATCCTGAGCCGCTGCTGCAACATAATCTTTTTTTAGGTGTTGGTCTTAACTATAAAAAATCACATTTTATTTCAAATTCAAACCATCTTAACGAGGTAACCTTTAGAGTAGTGAAACACAACATAAAATACAGTTAAATTGCAATTGGTACTGTTGTTTAATGTAGGAATTTATATATAATTAGCTGTTGTCACCTTTTTACTTACTTTTAGCTTATATTGCTGAATGTGTATAATGTTTCATAAGCCCACGGATTTTCAAGAAGTTTGTATATGTTACAAAGTCAATTTTTGGAGGAATTATTGGTTAAACAATGTTCGGAAAGCTTGTGAAATTCTTGAACGTGTAGTCAGTGCCGATTCTACAAGGGTCATAGGGTCTGATCCATCATTTCAAAACACCTTCTGACGATGTTATCACTTTTAATATATTATATTTCAACATGATTATTTCATTTTCAAACATATGAGGTCATATGAAATCGTTGATGCAACGAAGTTTACGAGTTGAATTTCAAATAGGGACAATGTAGGGAGTTTTAGATTTGAAAGTTTCCAAACAGTTTCGTGTATCGTCATCAAGCATGACTGTATTGTATCGTTATAATAAATTAAGAGGACGTTTTCTTGATCGTAGAAAACATTGCATAAATGATGATTGAATATAGCTCTTCTACTGATCCAAATATTCTTCAATTTGAGTCATTCTGAATTACAAACATGGCTTTTCGTTTGAAATTTGCAAAACAGATGGCCATCTTATTATGGTCGCCATGAAGTTTGTTTGAAGCTATTGTAAACTTACTTCTTATTTGTTTGAATCAGGTCGCTTATATGTCAGATGTCACATAGATGACGCTGTGAGGTGTTTGCTGTGATCTGAATTTCTGTGTCTTAACGATTCCTTATGGATTGACTAAAAACAAAAAATGGGAAGCCGAATTCTATATATTCTTACATTAAAATCAATTCACACCCAGGAAGTATTAAGTTTTTTCATACATGATATTGAAATGTTAAAGCATAAATCTATACTCGATTTTTATAGAACGAAAAATCCAAGAGAGCTGAAACAACTATATCATTATTCTGTTTAGATTTGGTGAATTTGTCAACTGACGAAAAGACTCTCAAGTGTGCGTTTTTTCTGAATAAAAAAGAGAAACTGAGAATCAAATATGTTACCTTTTTTTACAATGTACTATGTTACACTTTATTCGCTATAAAGAAAAAAGATTCATTATATATTTAAAAACAAGAATTCTAGAAAAACAAACGTTTGAACTTGAACTTGAACGTTTTGATAAAGTAGCAACACTTGCTAGATTCCCTGTTATAGCGAACATACAAGCAGTCATAAATTTTTATGCAATTCCACTGGGGAAAATTCATTATCACGTTATTAAGATTTTTTTGGGATAAAATCATTATTTTATTCATTTCTGTCATAAGTGTCTATGGGTTTCTTATATAGTGATTTAAAATCTATTTCCAACTTTTTTACGGAATAAATCATCCGTTCTCAATTCCTAATAGCCTTTAAAAGGTTTTGTTTTTCAACCGCCTTAGGAAAAAACAAAGGGTTTATATCATGAAGTCTTGCGACTTCTCTTCCCTCCAAATTGAGGGCATGGCCATTGTTCTGTGGGATTCGCTCCTTTTTTCAAGAACATTCTGATTTGTTTATCTCTATAATTAATGTATTTCTCGTTTTTTTCACTCCTTTTAAGTAGTATATGTAACCGATAAGGATAGAATTGCAACAAACACCTTTCTATTGGTGAAGTATTACAACCTGACTTTTTTTCAGCAGTTATTCACTCAGAAGATGGAATCAATTCTGCTTAATGTATCAGGTAGAAATAGAGCGTTTTTGCGTAACTTGTCCATTAAAACATACATGGGAAGTAGAGTGCTATGTAGGTATACACATAATGGATTATCCAATGAAACCATACAATGTAAAAATAATTATCGTTATAAGCATGTGATACAATAATTATGTTCTATCAGTAATATCAAATGGTAGACAATCTGTTATTTGCTCGTAAAAATGAAAAGTGGAACACATTTCAAATACCATTTTTGTAGGTACGTAGGATTGCAGGTTTTGTAGCGTTTAGAAATGTGAGGCAAGAACCCGAAATGTGTATGTAACTCAATATTGGTAATTGCAGTTATTACTAGCCTATTATCGACGCTATTACATATTCTTACAGGAAGGTAATGTTCTACATGTGTAATATCTTAGCGCAAATAACTTCCAGATCAGTCCTAATAAATGAAATGGTGTGTCTGCCATTTGATACAGAAAACCCATCCTACTGGATTGAAGATGTAAGTGCAATCCCTACTTTCTTCTGAAAGAAGGATTTCTTTTATTGCTAAACCGTTGCAGTAAGGAAGTTGTGAGACTCCAATTACTCAATAAAACCTGTGCGTTGCTTTCAAAAGAGTTAACAGATTAGCAACTTTATCCATTAAAAGGGTGATATTAGTATAAGGTAAGCTTGACAATCTTGTGTAAGTCCTTCCTGCAGGGTATGCATAACCATATGACAGTTTTATTGCAAAAAAACAAACTCGTGTTTTAAAGAAATTAAGATCATATGTGTATATCATTATTAAGAATTACATAAACATTGTTGAGGGTTCCGATTGCGGTAATCTGATTGATTTCTGATTGCTTGATATTAAGTATATAATCCATAATTTATGAACTGGACAAATGATCCTTTATTTTACAATGTGTTTTGATCTGCTTATGAACCTTTCTCTAACACTTATTGGTACTTTTATTCTATATTTATGAACAATACATTTTCTTATGATTACAAATTTTCATTTTTCTCTTGGATTTTTGTCTATCTGTGTCTCATTACTTTTTTAATTATGAAAACCATTATCTCAAATTTAAGATGACAAACAATATCTGAATGAGATGCAACTTTTCAAGAAACATCAGAGAATTTCTGCCAATGTCTAAAGCGATAGATATTTTGTTAAGAATTTGCATGATAGATATTTTGTTAAGAATTTGCATGACGGATATTTAGAAAAACTTACCAATTTTGTAGTTCAATTAGGTAGAGAGCGTTTGATGTGACAACATTCATTCTCTTTCATTATCAATCGTCTTTGAATAGCAAAACGTATTATTGAAATAAAACAACATCTGATAAGATTTCTTTTCAACGTTAATCACATCAAAGTCATCACGATAATAGAAACATTCACTCATCAATATAACGTTAAGTGCAATTAAATGTACGGGAAAGACAAACGAAACAAAAACGAAAAATAAATCCACAAGCTCCTCTGAGCCTTCTATTCTAAGTAAGATAAACTTGCTCAGGACCCCTTTTAAGGTTTGAACTTATTGATCTCAACTTAATAAATTGAGTTTTTATATCAACTGTTTCCAGCACAGTCACAGCCAAATAAGTCAATAGAGTAATCAGGTGGAGTTTGGTCTAATGTGCTTTCAACAGAGACAAAGTGCTACTTATCTCATTTATAAGAAGACACTTAAAACATTACGTTTAAAAGAGAATTGTTTTAGAAAGTAGTTCAAACTTGTTATCTATTGCTGTGTCGCCTATACGGAGCAAGATTATATATTGACCTACATTGTACCTGCAATGTTTTTTTCTCTTTCATGAGTATTGATAATGTCTTCTCAAACGAGTCTTTGATTATTTAACTAAATTAAACCTACATGACCCGGATCAAGCTATGTATAGTATTAATGCTTTTTAAAAAGAATGCCTTATTAGCTAAATACCTATTTAATCAAAGTATCATTTTTGTATGTATATACGATATAGTTTTGGTTCTTTTATTCTTTGTATTACTGTGGACTAATTGGCATCCTAAATGTTTTCAATTGTCAAAAAAATATCTTTACATACAGTTAAACAGTAATTGCTATCTACTCATTGGTTAGGCAGAGCGTTTTATAAAAGTCTGTTATATTATATACCGCTAATGCTTCTCCCTATTTTAAGAAGTTGACTTTTGCTCAATACCCAAATTATGAATCACAATAAAAAATATGAATATTTGTCTTTACAAATTGGAAAAGATAGATAATGGCAGACATAGGAAACCTATTAGATAATGAAAATATAATTTCAAGATACGAACGCTTTGAAGTTCCCTTTGAAGGTGTTTCAATAGTTAACATTTCCTCTCCTTTCGGAACAATCCGTTGTCTTTTTCTTTTTAAAGCCGGAGAAGAGATTTCAGCTCTATGAAGATAACATTAAAAACTTCAATAAAAAACATTAAGTTGTTTATGCTAGTCAGCAATGCACACATTATTTCTATTTCGGAAACCTCTAAGGTAGACATCTAACGAAAATTCAGAAAAGGGATCAGCAAATTTGTATAAAGGTTTTCCTTGATAAGCGATACTGCATTTCAATACTTGAAATGAATTTAACGTGAAATGTGATATGGTTGTTAAAAAGAATGCGAGTAGATCCTTTTAGATAGTCACCAACTACATGTATGAACAGCAAAAAGCATATCGACAATAATACTACCAAAGAACAACACATTACATTGTCATACTTGTGTGACATCATGAAGAAATTGAAATTGAAATAAAAAAAGGGGGGAGGGTGTTTATCATTAAATGAGGTTTTTGAATATAGACAAGATATCGATTGTCCCCGATTTAATAGACAAATGATGTTTGTAATAGTTTAATAACACACGTTATGTTTGTAAAAAGAGATAACTTACATCTGAGCGTTGGGGTTCAGACATCGTCAGTGTTGATGAGGCCGTTTTGTTGAGTTATTTCATTGTATACGCTGTCAATTGTTTTTATTCCTATCGTTATCTTGTATAAAGTATCGGAAAAAAATCCTTCATTCACAATTTTATTACAAATATTTTGCCTACCCATTTGTTATTAACTAGTTGATTGACTTCCAATTGTAAATGATGGTTCAGATCCTGTTCTGGACAAACATTTGAATTGTAGGTTTGTATCTTGATACTAGTGATGTGACAAAAGAACTGAAAAGTAATGAAATTCTTTCCATTGACAAAGATAAACTCTCCTGGGAGTAATGTTATTACTATTATCAAAAAGCTGTCATTATCATGGAAGCTGACGACATAAAGACATGCATTGAACTACTTACCCATTTCAATGCATTATTTTCTTTTATTGTACTGAGCTTTTCAAAGGTAATAATAAACCATCAACTATTTTGTATAAACGTTGACTTAACAAATCCAATGATATAGTACATGTACGTGTTTACAGATACATGTAATTTGAAACTTAGATGTTTGTCTCAAATCAGGAAAGCCAATCCATATGCAAAAGATTTCAATTAATCATTAATCATTCTACACATGTTTCAGACAAAATGGAACCTTAACTCAATTCCAAAAAGACAGAACTGCAAAACACGTGAAATTGAAATACGATTTCACCCTCTAATCTAATCATCGTCCATAGGAAGGAAATATGGTTTGTCATTGTCATTGATTGTAATTTAGTTTTGTGGCACAAGTTACAATAAAACCTCTGTTATGCTATCGGTGTTGTAAACCATAACAAGAAATATTGATCTTATCCAAATTTGTCACTTGTCATTTGAGCAAGTTTATATAAAATTGCAACATTTTGTTAAATACCGTTTACGAGGTTTCAACGTTTTATCGCCACAATAATGCTAACATTGCAATGATTACATCCCCCAAAAAGGGTTTGAATTGGTCAATCTCAGATTAAATGTTCGAGGTGCTTTTGACAGTATACATTGTCCAGAATCATGAACTACTATGTAAGCCATTCAGACAATGACACATATTAGATATACAAAATGCGTGTTTTGAAAAGGGGGATATAAATTGAAAGATTCTTTGTCTGTGCATGAGATGAAGAGAGGGAGGTGAAGTGTCTAAATGTGTTCTCTTTCTTCTCTATTTATGACAGCAAAGACAAAGACCTTCATCTGTAACAAACTTTCACATTATTGAAATTCAGAGAAGACACGGGGGAATACAGAGAGTCAAATTGTGCAAACTCTTTACAATTGAGTCGCATTTTTGTTTTAACACCTGACAGTTTTTGCCTGTTGTAAGAAGAACACATAGAGTTAGTCAAAGTTTTTGTCTCTCATCAGCACTGAAATAAGATAAGACGGCTGTAAGAAGCAAAGAAACTTAAAGTGGAAAGAAATGTAAGTAATTCTGGCATGTTGGAATGTTTGCTGCCATACTCTATGGTAATGCACCGGAAAATAAAAGCAAACGGTGATATTTGATACCAGAATATGTCTAGACAACTAATGAAATAGTGTATTCTTGCACTGTTGATTTACTACTTTCTACAGTGCAACGTTAATCTATATACAATATATCTCTTCTTTTGTTGTTGGTTTTTGCCTTTATTGGTATTTCATGAAAATAATGACACTTTTTTACAATTATTAAAAGCTTTAATTTTCATAGAGTTTGATTATTTTCAGTATAATCGCCCAGCGCAGCGGGAAATTATGATGATATATGATATTTCAAATAATTATGCTTTCAACATTTACATTTATTATTTCTATTGAAGACAGTGTTTACTGACTATTACCTTTGAAAAATAACTCAAATGTTAATTTCAAATTAGTTGCCTGTATGCTGTCTCGAACACTCGCAAACACTGAACCCAATGCTAGGACCACTGCACTATTGCAATAGCGCTGATTAATCCGTTATGTTAGACCCTCTCATAACTAAGGTCTGAGTTTGGTTGGTTTGATTTTTGTATGGTCGCTTCTGTTCTTTACAATCCGTTCAAGTTATCAGTCGAATCAATGTAACTATAACTAGTACGTGTTTCATAAATTAGACAGGATATGATCTATCTGCATCAATGTCATCATTTCCTCGTAGACCTTCAGGCCTTTGGCAGAATCTTCCTTTATTCTTAATCATTTACTTGTATCATCCAATAGTAATGCCATAATTCTACAGTGAGCTATCCCTAAAGAACTCTCATCCCTTGAAAAGCTCATGATAAAACTAACATATCATTCACATGGTGAATGAACACGTTTGTTTCTTTAGTTCTCATTTGTTTGAATGGTTTTGCCAATGCAATGGATAAATATACATGAACTCAATGTCAACATAAATAAATGTATATGCCTGGTTATATAGTCTAAAGAAAGCATAGCCAACTAAATAGTAAAATATTAGTGTTAGTATTAGTTGTAAGGTTATTCAGGGCCCACTGTTTTCACTTATCTACAAGAGAAAATTATTACGATGAGAAATAAATGTACATTATTATTCTTAACACTACTATACTATACTATTCAGCTAACGAGCAGTAAAGGTTGCTACCCTGTGTGGATGTAAAGTTAGTGAAAAACATAAATTCAAAACACCTTTTTGGTTAAAGCAAAGGGTGAAACAAGGGGTGAAAATATTTACAGATTCGGCATATCACATATCTGTTAAATGCAACAAAAGGTTATGACATAAATCTATTGTGAACAAAAAACTTAAAATAAAAACAAGGTACTCAATAACAATAAAATTAATATAATCAGTAAGCATTACAATAGCTTTAAAAAAGAATCTAGCTCAACAAGAAGAGTGACAAAGAAAGCTACATTCATTGAAGAGATCTGATAATAAAATAAAAACAAGATTCTTATCAGCTAAGGTGTTCCTGGATCGACACTACACTCAAATAAACCAACACTTTAAAACCAGTTTCTTCTGCACAACAGCTTAATTGAATTCTGGCTAAGAAATTTGTTCTGGAAATATCATTTTGTCCAGCATAAATCTAATTATTGATTTTCAATGCTCCGGAAACCGGATTCACTGATATAATTAGAAGATTAACAGCTTGTTCCTTTCAATTGTATAATATTAGGTAACGGAAATGAGATCTGCTTAGCTGTAAGTGTCAGCACTGGAAAAAACGAGTTAAATGAGGAAAATGTTTTCTCAAAAATTGCTTCGACCTGGGAGCCTGGAAGGTGATGGAGAAGAGGAACAAAAAGCAAATACTTTGATGGACATATGATACAACAAATATAATTGTGCCCTGACAGTGTTTAACCAAAGTAAACAAGTCTCACATTTGTTTAACAAAATGTCTTGAGATACTTATCTATTAGATCTACTTCCAAAGTAGCACAAATTCACATCTACAAGTCTCTTGAAGAAAATCCAAATGCTGATTTCCATTGACGACAATACACGAGTTGAATCCTTTCAATCGCCAAATGGTTTCTAGAGGAAAATGCACATTGCCAAAAAATAAATGTTGAGATGTTTCCGAAGAACGGCGCTAGATGGAATTTTAATCGACTTATGCACATGAAAAGACATAAATCTAATTCTTAAATAGAGTTATTTAAATACTTATTTACAGGATTATTGAATAGATAATGGTTATGACTCCGATCTGTTCTTAGAAAAGGAGATATTAATAATGCAACACTCTAATCTTCTTTTTTGATACCCCCGGTGATTTATGATGAATAAATTGCCCTGCTGAACATATATTAAAGTCTTCTACTGAATTTAAATATATCACTTTCATATACTAATACCAATTTACTCCATCAACATTTTCATATGTTTTTGTTTTGGTTCTCGCATGCAGTTCTGTGTAATTGATCATGAATTTCTGATATGCAACGAAGAAATATATAGATGATAAAGAAAAGATATGATAGAGAGGATTTCTCACAGTAACAATGTCTGCTGTTTTCGGAATTTGGAAAACAATAGTCAATATCTTAAAGATTGGTAAAAGCATATAACAGGAAAGGTAAATACTTTCCAAAAACAATATTTCAAATTTTGAATATCACTTTGAAAATACATTTTTGAATGTTTAAGGCACAAAAATTTGCAGTATACGCTATTAATATTAAGCTGCTCATAGGTAAAACTCAAAATACCTTTACCCTTTCAAGATTTTCTTTGTTATGTGCATGAAATTTTATTTTATTTATTTAATACGGGATACGGGATAGCTCAGTCGGCAAGAGCGCCGGTCTCAGCTTGGAAAACACGTATCCAAAGACATAGAATAGTGAAACTGATCTTTTTTGCTTAATTCAAGCGTCCTACAGTAAATATGCGTAAGCAATTTGATTTCCATCAATGTTACCTATATTGCTGACATCATATATTTATTCTATTTCTTCTTTACGTATTTTTCTAATTCCAAATCCAAACATTCTGGGAAATAAATTATTGAAAAGTCAGTTTTATTGATAAACGTTGACAATCTGTTATTTACTCATACAAATGCTAAATGAAACACATTTCAAATACCTTTTTTGGTATGTAGGATTTGTAGGATTGTAAGTTTTATAATCTCTAGAATGTGAGACATAGATTAATAAATTGTTTTTGTAACTCATTGGTTGTCTATAACCAACCCTATAACATATTCTTATAGGAAGGTAATGTTCTACATGTGTAATATCTAAGCACAAATAACTTCCAGATCAGAAATAATAAGTGAAATGGTGTGTCTGCAAATGGTTGATACAGAAGACCCAACTTATTGGATTGAAGCTGCAAGTGCAATTCCCACTTTCTTCTGAAAAAAGAATTTCTTTTATTGCTAAACCTTTGCAGTAAGGAAGTTGTGAGACTCCAATTACACAATAAAACCTGTGCATTGCTTTCCAAAGGCTTTACAGATTAGCACTCCAATGCGATTTCATCCATTAAAAGGGTGATATTAGTATAAGGTAAGCTTGACAATCTTTCCTGTAGGGTATATTTAACCATTTTACAGTTTTATTGCACAAAGACTCGTTATCGCTTTCAGGCAAGTCATTATATTCATATTTTTCTCTTATTAAGAAAGAGACAGTGCAGTATGCCACTTTAAACGGTAAAAACAATAGAATGTCACGTAAAATCACATAAATACTTACAAGCAAACTAAAACGACACATCTCAAAGGATATTTATTGTACATCAAGGAAACATTTAAGCACCAAAAAACAAATTGAAAAAGCCAATATATACCAAATAAGCAATTGTTGTGCCTGGGTTTCCGGTTGCGATCCACGTCTTTCCGACATTGAAAATAATTATCAAACAGTTTTAGCAAATTTGAGATGACAAACAATATCTGAATGAGATGAAACTTTCAAAAACACACAAGAGGGGAATCTCTACAAATGTCAAAATCGATAAATATCTTGAGTAGAATTTACATTACGGATATAAAAATCATTTTGTAGTTCTACATGTATTAGGTCAAAATCATTTGATGTGACAACATTCATCCTGTTTCAGTCTTGATGGTCTTTGAAAACTGGGTTCAAAAGGGGTCTAAAATAGTACAAGATGGTCTAAAACGATCTGTAGTCACCGATGTCGCTAGCGTTAGCGATACGGAAAAATTTTGACAGATGTAAACAAACCCCAACTGTTTTCGATTTCCGACAAAACTACACATTTCCATAACATTAAACTAAATCCCTAGAGTTTCCTTATACCAAAACGCAATAAACAAGAATATATAATATGAGTTTTATCTAAAATTCAAACAGTGCAAATAAAAAAACAACTCAGGGAAATTGAAGCCGGTTCAGGCGACGCCATCTTGTAACCGGTCTTTCTCCGATATCGGCAGAGATTTTACGAAAGTTGCCGAAGTTCCTTCCAAACTCGAGCGGAGATCCTTCCGTTCCGAAATCAAATTTTCTGTTATTACCATAATTCACCAATATTGCTGCGTTTATTTTGCGATAAGGCTACGTTTCATTCAAATTCAGTTGCATTTCCTTCAAAATAGACGCATTTCCTTCCATTACTTAGGGGGGCCTGGATTCTCAAATTACTTTAATTCTGCAAAAAGATTCAAAACGATATGACAAAGTTATTGGTACCTAGTTCTGTCTTGCTTTTGGCATCTTCTACCAGAGATTCCTGTAAATTATGCTGCAATGCCCATGAACAAACCATAAAATACTGTTAAAAACCAATCAGTAATCAGTTAAACAATCCGTTCACAAAAAACAAATGATCCTGTTTCTAACTGAATATGTTTTCTTTTAATTCAAAATAATAAGTACAGTAACATATTTCAAGATCACAAATGTGGGTTTAATGTCTATTAATGTAATTTGTGTACTGACATGACCCCAATACCTTCAAATTCAACAATATTCAATTATGTTGTGGTAAAATACGCACATGAATAATATCTGTACTTATTAAACCGTTTTAGTTATATTCTACAGGAAGAAAATATCATCAAGGAAACAATGGTTATAACTTTCACCTAAACGCTTGTCTGTATTAGTTAGGTCGTCAGTTGATTGATTTTAATTTTCAGCAGTCTTATTATATATATAAATTTTCAATGAGCGTTTGTCATCAGTTATGTGTTTACAAACCTACTTATGCCAAATGAACACTGACAATTAATTATGTACATACAGGTAAAACTAATACAGACGAAAGGAGACTATTTTTGGAACAAAATCTCCTCTGCATTCCAACTTGACTTATTAATAAAGTAAATTCCACAACGTAGCACAACAACCATTTTTTCTTTCGACTTCAAACAAACCCTTTTATAACGATATGCCTTGTTTGTATAACTTTAAAGATATTAGGTCATGAGACAATTGCAATACATAAGTATTCCTTTCCTGGGATATATTTCATTTCACCTTATGCCGTTTGATTGATAAACAATAAATTCAAGGACCACGTTAAGTAGCAAGTTCAGTTCAATAGCAAAAGCCTCTATGTGATGTTATGACAAGTTTGCAAATCATTTGCAAATAACAAAATAACTTGATTGATAAACTTACATTGCACATCACTGATATATAACTTGATATCGAAGGATATATCATGATCTGTAAGTGAGTTTAACTTCGTTAGGGTATTTAAATGCATACTGTACTTTTACCTGTTTTACTTTCTTTTAAATTCCTCTGATAGTTATGAATGGGACTACAGACACACATGCTGAGTTACATTAAAACTCTCAAAACAATTTGAGTAATGGTTGGATAACAATCTGCAAAGTACGGAGGTGATTTCAATCCATGATAAATAGACGTATTCTGGAATCTTCTGTCATGTCTCAGAGCAGCAACATTGTCAATGATTTGGATGTTTGGACAAGTGAGACAAAATCCTTTATAGAATAAGCGAGAAAGTGTCTTTTGGTTCAACATGTCAGCCATATTTCATCTATTTAAAATGTGGATATTACTATCATAAAACAGGGATCGGAAGGACCAGGCTCTATGTGATAGGTTATATGTTAATTTCAAGGTTATGCATATCATTGCTTTCCCAACAAATATCCTCTCATAATAACGGCTATTATTTACACATAAACCTGACCTTCTTTTGGCCATCACGGTCATCTTCAGCAAAGAAACACTTTCTATTCATTTATTGTGTAAAAAAATGTTCCTGTCACGATTTCGCGGCAACCATCATATTTGATACCCATATTTGACCATGTTGAAATACCTTCATTTGATATCATCTAATTTGACTTGAAACAAAAACAAAATCTATTAAGATAGTAAATAAATTTATCAGGTTTGGTATATAGATCGACCTGAAAGAATAAGAGAAGTCAAAGTTTTAAGAGGGAACCGAAACCAAAATGGCTAGCTTCAAGATAATAGGCACGAATAATTTTCCTTCTGACACTGTTGTTTCACCCAAAACATTAAGCCGAGTTCTTCGTCACAATGGATACCCATATTGATTAGTTTCTTTTTGGCAGAGAGAGTGGGTGTAAATTGTGATTAAATCACGGATTTGCAAAACACTATTTCTGCAATTCAATAAGAATGATTGATTAACTTACGCCTTCCTTTTTTTTGTACTTAAAATTCATTGTCTATTAGACTTTAATCAATCCCAAAGCAATGATCAGACCTTTGATGATATGGATATCAATACGTCTGTAAAAAATAAACATGAAATCTTAATTTTAGTAATCAATAATCTAATCTAACTCATTTTGAGCTTACGATTTTTCTTTATTCTATCACATTGTCCTACCTAAAAATAAGAAGTTTTTACATTTAGACTACGAGGGGATATCAATTTCAATTATCACAAAAAATGTACTGGTGAATACGAAACAAATTGTCACTGTAGCATAAGTGATCCTTGTCTTATTCCTTGGTCAATGGTCTTTTTTGGGACAGGGAGTTTTATGTCTGTTGACCAAATAGCACAGTACCCCTCTATTATGGAGAAAATTGAGGTGCGCAGTGTAATTAAGTTTTACATCTGAAGGGCTATACTGCACGTTTCAAACGTTTCAAACGTTTCAAACTACCAAAAGCAAAATATTCTGCATATGAACCTACAAAGAATAATGAGGAAGACGACTATGCACGTTTAAGATCGTCTTTTAAAAGTTATAGTATGTGTTCCCTCTTCATATTCGGTGTTATCATTCATTGTAGATGATAATTAAAATGACATAACCTTAAGATCTGTAACATAATTTCACAAAAATGTTTTCTTCAAAATGTATGCTACTTAACAAACATTCAAGATAACGGTGTTAGTATCAACACCGAGTTTACGTAAAAAACATACTCCATGTAGCAATCATTTCATTTCCGTACTATTCTGTATCTGAATGTGATGTATGTACCTGTTCAAGCCCTCAACTTGAAATAAACGAAAGAATACATTTGAATTTCTGTTTAAATGTTACTGTTCCTTCACATACATTTTCACTCTTTCTTCGGTCCTTCTAAATACTTCCCAATTAGCTGAAAACTTGATAGCAAGAAGGGAGGATTACAAGTTCCTTTAACATTTTTGAACAAAATCATATTTTAGAACTTTAAAAGGTTCATGAGTGATTTCTTTAAGGGTTGAAATTAGGCCACACTTTTACAGTGATTCGGTCCTTCTTATGCTGCAAGGTTAGTGTCACTCAATGTTGTTCTTTAACCTTTATTTGTTATAACAGTGTAATAACAATAATCAAGGTTGGCAGTGCTTCCAGACTATCAATCAGTTGTGAAAAAAACCTTCTTGCTTAATGTTGCGATTTTATTTGTACAGAATCTATATTCATTTAGCGAATCTAACAGATTGAACGTACAATTACAGTTTTAAACAACCTTTAATTTCTCTACATCAATAATAGAAGTATAAATTATCTCGAGACATTCTGAATGAATGCTTTTTAAACCTATCAGTATATATCTTACAGTGACCAAAAGTGTACACATTTAAAGACATTAAACATATAACACGCAATAGCAGTGTACACTTAAAATGTTGCAACACATTAACTGATGATACTACTACGATAAACTCTATATGAATGTATTTCTGCAATCAACATCTTTACCATAAATCAGTATCATACCATTACTAACTATCAATTGATGTTATTTGATCTAAGAAATACAAATATAAGAAGCCCTCACAACTGTTTTCTATTGGCTTGCCTCTGGATCTAAAGCTATAAAGACCCGTATTGAAACACTGAAAAATATTGAAACAAAGTTTTATTTTATGGACAAGTACATGGTATGATTCAATGCCTTCTGACATTTCAAATACATGCGTGGAATAACTTAAAACGTTTTAAAGTTTTGATGAGTCAAACCTTATAAATGGCATTGTCATTTCACTTGTAACTATCAAAAGTTTCATCGAGTTATATTGTCATAAAAAACAAATGCCTTTCCTTTTATTAGATACTTTTATTGATTCCAACTGATATATTGATTCCTTGATATCCCGCTGACAAGGGTAAAATGTCAAAGTCTCGTAATGACCTTGAAATGAAGGTCAAGGTCATGAACCTAGAGGGACCTTGCTCTCATTGTGATGAAGCTATATACAAAATATGAAAAGAATCAAGTCAATAGTTTTTGAGTTATTCAATTTCACCACGTACGTGCGAACGGACGCTGCTCAGTACTATATCCCCCGCTTCGTGCTTAACGCGCGGCGGGGGATAATAAGCGTAGAGTATATTTTTAAAACTTTGTTGCAAGTTTTGGCAACATCTGATCTCACAATTTGAATCTACATGTACATGATGATACAAGTAAAAGTTTGAGATTGTGATGTAGACATGAGAATGCTTTGAAATGTAAAATTCACTTGTGAGTGAGTAGTACAAGTAATCTCACATGTACATCTATTAGTCATCTGCAATGACAATTTTGTAAATTGACTAAAGGTTGATGTAGTAAAATACAAATACTTTTAGATGTGTACATCAATCCTTTCGAAATCCCCGTTCATTCATCTTAACATAAGAAGAAATACATAATTCTCAAAATTGCTACCCACAAAAATAGCTTCGAAGGCTGTCATGCCGTATCTACATTCCTTGATTCTGATCCATTTTTGCATTTAACGTTGTCAGAACGATTCAAGATAAATCCCCTTACAAATAAGTTATGGCAGGTCGTCTTGCCATGTATCAATCTGCTGATATAAGTATCGTTTGATGATATGAACACGACACATGCCCATTTATCCAACACACTGAAGACATAATAATAATAATAATAATAATGTGCATACTTATATTGCGCCTTTTCCACGTCCTAAGACATGCTCAAAGCGCTACATTATTACCCCGAAGGAGTGTACTTTCACAGCTGCTACTAAGCGCTAATCACGACCATATAGGTCAGTACATCCAATTTTCAGGTACCCATTTCAACAGCTGGGTGGACTGAGTGCAATGTGGATGAAGTGCCTTGCCCAGGGACACAACACAGGATGAGACCCAAGTCACAAATTTTTGGTGTCTCCACCGGGATTCGAACCCGGGTCTCCGGCGTGAGAGGCCAGCATGCTAACCACTACACCACTGTGCTCCATAATTACATGTATGTATGTTTTTGTATGTAGTGTCACGTGCAGCGTGTACTCTCAGTTAACCTTAATGTATAAGGCATTACAAAAATAAAAGACCACACAGATGGTTAAAGAAAATATATTGAATCAAATCAAATGATCCATGTTACTTCACTTATTGTGATGAATGTAATATTATCTACTCTATAAAACAATGCAATCATTCAATTACTAATGCAACATTGACCAAATGCATATGAAATTAACATGACAATAACAATAACTTTCTTATCAAATTTAATGGCATTTGTGTCTAATATGTTTTTATTAGCTTCCCTTTCACATGTATAGGAACGTTTATTTAGTTATCATATTTAATCTTTGGAACTCTTGTTTAAGTTAGAAATCGTGTCGATGCGATACAACACATGAGTGACATTACTTGTATGTTCGTCATAACATTTAACATATGTATAAACGTATACTTGGATGATTGAAATATTGATCAACACTAAATGAAAATGAAAAACATAAACATACAAACACATATAACAATTCAGTCGCATGACAATAAAATCGTAATGTTTTTAACTTAGTTAAGCCAGTTTAATATGAAAAAAAGTGTACATGAAAACAATAATTATCATCCAATTTTTAACCGTTTGTCCCAGTACATGTACACTAACTCTACATACATAAAACTGACAATCTCATATCCATGAAGCCATACTTGATGTTGTTGATTTCCTACTCAAATTACTATTGACTTCTTTACAGTGAAATTGGTTGCGGAAATTACATTCTGCTCATAAGAAATTGAATATCGGATTCAACTTTTTGAGGATATTAGATCTAATAGTGTTTGAAAGGCTGGCTTAAAGCGTCCAATTTTTCGGTATGCAATTACAGAAGGGAAAAGAGATTATCCAAGCCCTATGAGATGAATGTAGAAAATTACTCACATCAGTTGTCCTTAATGTTTTCTATTCTGTTATATTGTAACAGTTGGTATTTTCATCCCAATAAAATGTTTCCAGCAAGAGTATTGCGAAGTATTGCCCTTCAATGAATCGAGTAAGGGAAGAATTCATGCCTAATTAAATGATCATGAAATTAGGAACCTATGCGGTCACTATCTCTTTCTTAATCAAAGTTGACACTAATTCTAAGTAAAAGTAACAGAAACAGTGAACAGTGATCTGGACTAAAGCTAAGTATTCACTCATTTCGCTGCTAACACATTGGGTATGTTGATGGCATGTATGTGTCTGTTAGTGGAATGTCCTTGAATGTATGCTCATCATACCTCATCAGTTCGAGAAGGTTATTGTATACATTTGACATGTTTTTAATAAAAAAAAATAAATTAGGTATATAATAGTCATGATCCCTATAAATTTATTCAGCAACTAAAAAAGCTGTAGCATAGTCAGTAGCATATGAAGCATGTTTAACGATTGATTCAAGACAGTAATAAATGTAAATCAGCAATTGTAGATAATCAGATACATGTATTGCTCTATCAAATCTATTTCTTGCTATAATCATTATTATACATGTACAATGTAGGTGTATAATAATATAACAGAATATGATTATGGAATTTGTGTCAATTCCCAGTCTTATCTATCTCCAACAGGATAGTGATTTACACAATTGTAACAATTTCAAGCATGTTATGGTATGTTATCCTGATCCGCGGAAAGCATCCAGATACTGTTTAGTCAGTTGCTATCCCGACATTAAGTATGTGTCCCTCTAAACAGCTTAGAATAGAATTTCTTTACCTCCCAGTGGTCCTTAAACACGACCAGTTACAACATGAACCATTTAATCCACAGGATAACATTAAAGCAAATGTTTATGTTTTCTGATTTATCGCACTAACATCATTATGTGAGGAAACAGTTTCAATATGGCACAATTTTTATCAACAAGTACGTGCGGCAATGAAATTGTATGGATTACTTAACATACTACGTTAGAGCAAATCACAACGACAAACCTTCAGAACAATACACAAGATTAACTTTAAATTTGCCACTCCAGTAACCTAAGAGTCAAATTGACCACCACACAACATAAGTCCTTTAACTAGCAAATGGCAGCTGAAAAAGATTCGAAAGTATTTAGATGACAATTTTTAACGAAAACCACATTGCTTTAAAAGAGAACTGATGGGTGGAAGAAAACTCTGCATGGACACATTGGTCTAGTGTTAACCTTTACTTTCTTCCAAGCAATGAATCATTGTCTCAAACAGCTGTGTATCAGTCAATGTACAAATAAACCCGCTTCCCCTTTGGTCATATTTGCTCCTACAGAGGCAGATCAAGTCATTTAATTTTGATCAAGCCTCTGTTCCAATTAGCCGAGTTTACAGGCTAATATGGGAGATGCCTGACTGGATGCAATCAAAGTTAATTGTGCAATCATCCTTTTTGCTACTTAATCATGGCAAAAGCATTGTCAACTGAAGCACCCTTTCCATGCTTAAAAAATGGATTGGTGTGCAATCTCTCCGTCAGGGGAAACTGCCGGACACCAAGGGTTTGGTCTTATTAGAACAGAGGTACGAACAACATTTAATGACTTGACCCACCTCTGTTGAGACAGAATGATTGGTTCCATGCATCCATAATCATAGTCATAGTCTATTTTTATATAATCGTTTATCCATGACATACATGTATAGCGTGTTCAAAGCGCTGAGAACCAGCTATCATGTAAATGAAGAAGTATGTTTCAGAAAATAACCTTCGTGATGTCACTGTGTAAGTCATGGATCCATTGAAACAAAACAACATACATCAATAGATTGTACCTAAAATAGACACATCTATGGAGTGTGCTTGACCTGTGTATCAAACATTTGGAGTAACTATGAACAGAAGCAAGACAAGTATAGGAGATATGGTTAGGACAAAATGACTATTGATGAGTCTCTGTGTCAGTCACTCTTTAGTCATCTTTCAACGAAAACCGCAATAAAATAGAAATTATGGCACATACAGGTATCATGGTTGATCAGTGTATAAAAGTTGTTAGAGCTAGCCATATGCGTCGGACACAGTTCTGGAACGTAAGGACGGCACAAAAGAAAACTATATATACCTGCTTATGCTGTCACATAGAGAAATCAAGATTTTTGATAATGCAGACTATCGTAACTGTTTTTACTCAAATACGAAACATTTCCTTCTTGTGAAATGTTAGAGATTACTTTTGACGGGCTAGAGAGGAAGCTTTGTATCTTAACACGTACAATGTAGTTTGATCAACTTCAATCGTTTCATATTATAATTATATATAAAAATATAATTGCGCAATATATAAGCAATATAGATTTTGTTAGATATTTGTTTGTTTATATAAACCCTTAAAGATACATATAACATGCTCACTTGCAGAAAATGTTCTTCACAAAGAACGTATATATATTTATGTGTTTGAAAATTCCTTTAATAGAAGAAAGATTAAGGGATTCTTATTCAATTATTCCTATAAACCACAATATGGTCGGCTCTTTCGCACAAACACTCATGACTTCAAAGGGTAGTAAATTTGTCTTATATTGAGTTTTATGAGGAAATTGTCTAGGTGACATAGGGTAGCGTTTGATCGATTTCTTCTACCGTTGATGAAAAGAACAGTAGGATAAGGAATGATTACAGACGTTTACATCAAGTTGATGTAAGGACAAGAGATACGTCCTATCTTCTTTGAATGGTCTCTTATCCTATGTTGATGTATGATGTAATTGGCAATTTAACAAATTGAAAATATTACTCTCCAGGCAATGTTTCTTAAATGTTTTCAGTGAAATTCAAGATGGTCCAAAACGGAATATCTACGTCTTATTCTACCTACAAAGCTTATATCATTTGTTATCGTTTGTATATATGGTGTCAATTCAAAGTAAATTTATCAGCTCTGTAGATACGTTGTTGTATTGCGTCAATATAAAATAAAGGTTTCAGCTTATTTCACCGTAATGAATACTGTGCTATTAGTGTGTCACGAAAAACAGTGAACAGCTACATGTATACTAATAAGCAGTCTCGACTGCAATAAGGTTTTGTGTAGTTTCCACCGTCGCCGCCGCACTCGTTCTAAGGGCTGTAACCTTTTTTCACTAATCTTTCCAGGACTCCTATACCTAACTATTTACCTATACTTCAGGGAACCATCTTGACATGTTTACTTTCAAGATCAAATGTCAAGGTCACACCTTGTAAATACAATAACTTAATGTAAATCATCTTTGGAGAAGAAAACATTTTGGAAGGGTTCCGCTAAAATCCATCAAAGGTCAAGGTCACAGCAAGGTCACGACTTAAGCATGGTTCAACGAAAATGCTTTTATTGAACTTTTGACATTTCTAAACATTATATGATTGTAAAACCTAATGACAAGTGTTCACTAGTTGTGTGACCTTGAATGTCAATAGTGAAGATCACAAGACATGAGTTATTGCAATGTACAGCTTTATCCAATTAGGCTTTTCAATGTACATGTCATGTGTTATTGTTTACACCTCTTGGGAATTATGTTGCCATGTTTACGTTCAAAGTCAAAGGTTAAGGTCACGATATATAAAACACGAAAAAATAGAGCCATTGGTTCTGTAGCTCATCAGGCTTCATGTCAATTTAGGTTTAGGGTGTGGCAAATGTGGTTCCCTCCTTAGTAGGAGCCACAGGGTCACCAAATGTACAATTTAGAATCCTAAATTAGGAGTCTGTACACAAAGTTTCAGCTTTCCAAGCCTTATGCTTCTTTAAAAAAAGATGAAAATAGGTTTTAAGGGTGTGACCCTTATTAGGGGCCACGAAACCTACAAATTATATTCCTCACTAGTCAAGGAGTAAGTACACAAGGTTTCAGCTTTCTAGGCCTTCTGCTTCTTGAGAAAATAATCAAAATAGGTTTTAAGGGCATGGCTCTGCCCTTATTAGGGATCACAGGGTCACCAGAGCTATAAATTATATTCCTCACTAGTCAAGGAGTATGCACACAAGGTTTCAGCTTTCTAGGCCTTATGGTTCTGGAGAAGATTAACATAGATGTTATGGGCGTGGCACCTGTGGCCCTTATTAGGGGCCACCAAAGCTACAATTTATAATCCTCACTAGCCAAGGAGTATGTTCACCAAGTTTCAGCTTTCAAGGCCTTATGGTTCTTGAGAAGAAGTCGAAATTCCACAAAGTTTACGGACGGATGGACGGACGGACGGAAGGACGCCGGACAGCATGCCATGCTATAAGCCCATCGGGCCTTACAGGCCAGATGAGCTAAAAAAAATAAATTTTTTTTGTATATACATGTATCATTTTATGAGAAGTAAACAAATTGAAAAGCTTTCCACTACAATCCGCCAAAAGGGCAGGGTCACGACTTCAGCATGGTGTAACGAAAACGCTTTATTTTTAATATTAACACTTTTAATCAGTACATGATTGTTATACACAATGAAAAGTGTTCTTTAACTTTGTAACCTTGAATGTAAATGATTTATTGCAATGTACACCAAATGTCTGAGAATTCTTGTGACAGGTTCACATATAAGATCAACTTTAAAGGTACATATTCTGGTTATATACACTGATTTTCTTAGATATGCCCATTTCCATTTCAGTTCGGGACTGCTCTGCTTTTGTTGTGTGCCGCAAACACTAATCTAGTTACAAGTAGTGTATTGTTATATGTCAGGTTAAAGAAACTGGTTGTTTTTATCGATTAAGATATATTGAAAACGTTGAAGATATGTTTTGAAAACTCTGACTGTACAACAGAAAGTAGGAAACTAAACGTACAGATTACCCTTTACTAAACACTGGAGAGTTAGCGACAATAAATAGTTCTCTCTGGTGCCTAATCAACGGTACACAGCTATCTTCCCTAGTTTTGATCACTTACTAGTGCAGCGTAGTGGATATACCATTTAATAAGGCTTAATTTTAGTTGTCTTTAGAACTGAAAAAGGATCATTATTTGCACACTGTCTAAGATTGTTGGTGAGTGAGTGAGTTCTTGTTTAGCGCCGCTTGAGCAGTATTGCAGCCATTAGCGGCTGTAATATTGTTGGATATCTTGCATATTCTGAAATATATCTATTTTTGCAATTGTACAAGCGGGGGCATTATTCAAAGGTAACAATGTTTTCTTTATCTACCAAACCATACTTCTCATCAAGTCCACTCTCACTAATCCACCTTTGATATTACATACATGATACATAATATTCATATTTCATTATTTTAAGTTCCAAAAATATTGTGTGCTTTTAAACTGTGTCCACTATATTACTCAATCCGTAAACAAATTATGAAATATATAAAATATTAATAATCCATATTCTGTATTAAAAAACGCATAAATTGTTATTTGTTTTAAATGTGACTATCGTTAAAACAAGGAATAATAAGTTTGTATTGTCTTCAGCAAAGAATGTAAAAGTAAAAGTTAAGACTGGCATTCTCATGTGACTTTGACTCAAGAGAGTAAAAAAAGATAGACGTTGATTAATGTTTTGACTAATATCTCTTGACAATCATATTTTCTATCCCAGACAGGAAAAGGATGTAGACGGTAAATGCTTTTGAGATCTTTTTCATGTAGTCGTGTTGTCTGCAATTCAATGTCAAATAGAGGTCTAAAGTAGATATTCAAGCAAACGAAATTGTATAACTTAAGAACAGCTGCCGGGACATATATGGAATCTTGTCTTCATGTTTAGATTAGATGTCTGACCAGGGAATCGGGACTTCAGGCAAATGATATATCCCACATATTGGTTTCGTGAAATCAAGGGAAAATGTGATTGGTCATTATATGTTATGAAAGTGGTTTTTTCTCATAAAATTGGAATTGTTCTCTATTAAGTCCAGAGACGTTATGGCATTTACATCACTAACGACTCTATGTGGCCACTTTTACGTGCTTGATCTTCAAAAATAAACTGATTAAACTTTTTTTAAACTGATAACGTAATGGGAATATTACCCTTCAAACAGAGATAACATTTATAGATATTCGAACTTAATTGACACTACAATTTTATGGATGGCTAATAGGTTCTAATCTTGAACTGATAAGGAATATGGACATGTACTATAGCAAAACGTCTGATCCTAAATGAGTCGGTGCCTGCAATTAAGTAGAAATGGTATACTGTCAACAGTTACGTTTTATAACTAAAGTATTTCGACAATATGTTTTATTCATAATAATAAAGTAAGTGTGCAGTCAGATATTGTTCACCTATTAACACACGGATGTTGCCTTGCAATACAGAGCAGATTAAAAGGCAATCGAGGAAAAAACGGAAAGAGGCCCAGTGAAAACAAGCTTTGTTTGTGAAACACCGATGCCCCCTACGTCAAAAGTTATGATAGATGCACCTGTGAAATTTCAAAGGTCTACCCCAAGCAATCAGAAGTTATGAGCAAGGTTGTTGTGACAAACAGATTGACAGAAAGGCGGACAGTGCAAAAACACTATACCCCCTGGCCTTTGAGTGGGGGGCATGACAATAGGGCAGGTTTCAAAGAGATTGAAGTTTTGTCTGACTCCTACCGGTGGACCTGTTTAACTTGCGTGACCCTACCAGGAGCAAGTATAAGCTCCATCTGAAAAGCACCCACACCACTATTCCGCGTCAGAGACCCCCTTGTCAATGTAAGTTTGATCGTTCCCGCTGCAAAAAAAGGTTTTGAGACAACCCCTCGATATCAACACCTTCATAATTCCATATCATAAAGAAGGCAGGAAACGTTTACTTAGTACTACCTAACCCCATCGCCTTTTTCGCCGACTGCTACGCTTACGTGACATGCGTTCGATTAAAACTTTGTGCCAATGTATACTTAGATGTTATAGCTTTCGACCAACACTAACTGAACCGAGCAATACTTTGTACTTATTTCTGCAAATCGAACGAAAGCCGATTTACACACCCAAAGTCTTCATCTCGGCACAAATGACTGCTACCCTTCCTTCTGGCAGCCATTTCTGCCTAGTGGTCTAGTGGTCAAAGCCTCTGCCACTAAATCCAAAGTGGTAACTTTCAGGTTTGAAAACCAAACTTTTGCAGATCTAACTTGTTTTATTTTAGCTTAGGTGTAACATCCTTTGGTCACATGACAATTAAACGGCATGAAATATTTATTTATGCATTATGATTTTTGATTCGAATTTGAAATTTATGTTTTTCAAAGCACATACACAAATTATTGAATATGGCATTTAAGTTTGCAATTGAAAGAGTTTTATTGAGTTTCGTTACACTGCCATTGTGAGTCTAAAAATCCCACTCACCGATACTATTGACATTATACATATTATATACATTTGTCATCACCATAAACGGCTGAATCCGTTTGTCGTCGGTTTTTGCGACTATATTTTCGATTCAGTTTGGGCATCAATAAGATAGCTTCAACAGAACAGACGAAGGATCCTCCCATGTCCATAAGTAAAAGTAAATCCTTGACTGAGGGTTTTGATCGTTTGTTCTCTGCTGCATAACATTGAATGTTGACTTTTTCCATGCAAAAAAAAGGAGACAAAAGAGGTCTCATATTTGGAATTTCATATTTTGTTATAAAATAAATACCAATATCGGCATTCACTTAACATTTCATTTCGCATATCTATGATGTCTAACACAAATCTCAATTTGCATTACATTTGCACTTGGAATACTCAAGTGAGCGATCTCAAGCTACATATATTGTCTCCAATAAAACATCTGGTGCACGTTTTCTTATTTTGATGCCTTCGAATTAATATATCTCCAATTGTTTTGTCCAAGAGGTTAAAACATCTCACTACTAAAGACTTAACAAGTGAAAATGTATGAAAGACTGTGTCGTCTTCTTGACAACACCACATGTATTCAAAAAATTTAAAATGCGTTACAAAATTATAATGAATATACGCAATTTATCTTCTTTTCACAGAAATTATCATCATATTTTTTTGTTTTAAATAATATCATACTTTTACAAACATGAACCATATTGTAATATGGGAATTTTACAATACATAACATAACAAATTCATGTACAAGGTAAACATCGACAGTGAAGCATGTGGCCGAGCGAAGTATGATATTGCACAAGCTATTTACTGGATTTATTCTGGTGATATATTTTAACTGTGCGGTTATTTAATTTTATTCCTTTAAAGAAACTTTCGTTCAACAGCAAGATATTGATTTTGCATGAGGACTGGGTTCACTGGTGGTCCATGACATAAATCTGCCTTTGTCACAAATAGATCATTTTTTGCGCATTTTTATTATTACGTAAAAACCGAAATTATTTCTTTATATTTTCAATAAACCCCATTCCATAAGGGGTTTTGATTCAATCTCAAAACTGGCTATAAATTGTGTGCCTTTAATCTTAACATTGTACAATTTGTGCATGATTAAACGACAAAAAAAAGTTTATTAAGCCATCATTTGAAATGATCCCAAAATTGATTAGTTCTCTTTACCAAAGAAATTAATTTTATTTTTTAGCAACTAGTAAGATTGGCAAAACACTATTTTACATTCATGAAGTCTATGTTGCTGAATAAATGCCCTCATTTTGTCTTTTAATCTCATAAACTGTCTGATTTTAATCAATCAAATGAATTCTGGTCTAAGATTGCAAGATCACAAGCTGATTGCTATTTTAATCTTTAGAATTCAACATTTCTGACACAATTGCAAGTGGAATGATCTCTATGTTCGAAAACTGATTTTTCAAGATATGATTGAACAAACGTGCTTTAACTCTATCTTATAAACAATCTTAATTTTTTCCACACATACATGTAGGTTACTCGACCATTTATTTTGGAGCACAAGGCGCCAATTATTTGGGGAACACAAAAAGGTTTGCGGTCTTATATTGCAACAGAAGTATGAGTATATGTTCTAATATACCCATTACTTGATCTAAATATAAAGATAAAGTAATTCGTTAAGCACCACCCTATTTAAATCATTAACAAATCGTAAATTGCCTTGAGGAATCATCTTCTTGGCTTTAGGGGGACTGGATAGCGCAGGGGTTGGCGCGTTCTGCTTCGGGTCAAAAGGTCCGTGCTTCGACTCCCACCAGGGGCTCGGCAACTTTGTCTGCAGTTGAGAACTGTTCTACACGCAGTACGGATTGGGTGCAATGCTACCCTGAATTTCAGCGCAGTACCACCCATGGTTCGCAAATCAAGCCGACGCTAGCAGGTTTCACAGCAATGCATAGTCATAATGGTGTTGCGGGCTTTCTCCCTGCAGTAATACTAGCACTAGCAATAGAAGTGAAATGATCGTGAAAGCGGCGTTCAACCTCACATCACCTCTTTGTTATTGGTGTCATATGGTAGCCTTTAAGCGTTGCTTATAGCTTTAGTGAAAATGTGTTAAAGTGAAAATGTGTTAAAGTGAAAATGTTCCGGATTCACAAATGAATTGAATGACAATAGAATGATATTACAAACCATATTTCTACTTTAACATTGTTCTGTATCAAGATGAAAATCATTTTTATAACGCAATTGATAGATGAAATATGTGATCAATTAGATTGAAGTAACCAGAGCAGGTGTTCTTGATAAAGAGGTCATTGCAATAGTTTTACGTTGTACGTGTATTCTAACAAAAATCTGTTTAAAAACAAAGTAAATGGTACAGCTAAGGGGGGAAAAATCAGATCACATGTCTAAATTGCACAGCAAAGATGAATCATATTAGTACAATCTAAAATCCTAAGCTCTGAGCCATTCCCGGAGAAAAACAAATATAATTGTAAATTTATGCTTTCATAAAGGCACAACAATGAGTTGGAGTTTTTGACAACTTTCCACATCAAATTAAATGTTAAAATACAAATATTTTCTGACTATTTCATCGAGCCTGCTCAAGTTCGTTCTTGTTTGCTCATTTTGACAGTAGAAGATATATCTAATGCTCAAAATAGCACGGCTTTTCTAAATAGCTCGGAAGGCTGTCATGTCGTATCTACGTTACTTGATACCGATCCATTTTGGCATTTACGTAATCAAAGTGGTTTTAGGTCCAGTTCCTAACGAACAATATTTGGCAGGTTGACTTGCCATGAAGCAATTTGCTGATATAATTATCATTATATATGATATGAACATGGCACCTGCCCATTTATCCAACTCCCAGAAGACATAGTACATGTATGCATTTAACTTATGTATGTTTCTTTTCATGCGCAGCGTGCTCTATCAGTTGAGGCCTTAAAATGTATAAGGCGATTTTATAGTTAGGACGGCTGAAGAAACATACTGGGTTGTAAACGATAATATTACCTAATTTACCTACATTTGTATCTATGAGGACTTGAACACTGATGCGTTCCACATGAAGAGAAAATCATGTCATATAGTGCAACCCAATAATTATGAAAGGAATCTCTTACACGCTATAAACTCTATAGTCTCCATATTGTAAATTATAGAAAACCCGGAGAAAATTTTGGTTATTTTACTTTTATTGCTTTGGGGTCCAGAGACCCCAAAGTTATGTAACATTTGATATTGAAAACTAATGGCAGGAGGTTCTCTCTATATTACTCTTGGAAACTTCAAAGAGAAGTTTCAGCCAATGATATTTGTTTTAAGCATATCCTGGTATTTCGAATCATCAATGGACAGAGCTGTTATTTTGCAAATTTATACCCACGTGACCATGTGGGTGGCACGAAATAATTGGCAAGCTTTAATTTGGAAACTGATTATTATAATAATGTTATGATGTAAAATATATCGTATATTTTCAACAATATATGGATGAGCGTTTACACCTGTGATAAATATAAATTTTTCATATGCATGTTAGCTGTTTTGTAGTTATTCGGTGTATTTTTTTGCATTCCACATTCGGAAACGACATTTCATTTTTGTATCAACTAGGAATTCGGTTCCTCCTATAGATTGTTTACTATAACGCGAGCGCTGAATGTCCCGCCTTGTCAATGACTGATCGTTCACTCAATGCATTTCATCGCCTCACGAAAAAAATAGTACTGAACAGGCCATTTTCAAATTTCATGTTTCAAAACATAACGTTATGAATGATTTATTTACGTTTAAGGGTGTCTTTCGAAGAAAGTATCGACATATAGAGCCTAAAGTATCATACAATATTCTTAAATGTCATCCTATAACATAATGAAAATTATGAACTTGTAGCTGAGATCATTTCTAAATTAATCAGCACCTTTCGGCTGTAATTCGATCAACACTCAATTAAGGAAAATTACTCTGGAAAATTACATGTAATTATTCTGAAAGGCAATGGGAAATTCGCAACTATTTATCTTCTAATTAATCACTGGCTCTTGTATTAAACTCACCGTCAGCTATCTTTTAAAGCAACATAAATTTGAATTACCGTATTAATGGTTACAAAATTATATCATTATTGAGTTAGGAGACGTATCTATCCTTGTTGGGATTTAAGCGGAGCGAACGAGATGTTTTACTTAAGGCCTACATAGTGTACTGATAACTATCAAAACAAAGAGCAAAGTATATGCGTCTCCGATTGGAACAATTTATTCAAGTAAAAGTCCCTGTCCTCGTCCTCCCTAACCTAAATCTCCTGGTTCTATATAGTGATACATAACCGGGTGCCCCAAAGCTAGCCTTTTAAAAGGCTTTTCTTGTTTCAACTTAAGGGACTAGCGTTAATGGTAATGTCATAGGTTCAAGTGCACTCGTCTCCAATAGAAGGGCCTGTGTGCTATACCTAGGACCGAATCAGACCATATGTCAATATCCTGATATGTCAATGATGTCATTTCCACGGAATATCCTCGGGTACCCCGTGTACCCCACAGTTTAAGGTTCAAAGATATAATATAGTAATGAAGATCCACAACGTTTAAACACCTTGGAACATAATAAAGCCGATGGCAGTTTATCTGAATTCATTGAATATCTAGGCATCGATGTCGAGCGTGTTGTAGGTAAACTGTTTGATATGGATACTGCCAATGGGAAACTGTTACCAAAATCGTCAAAATCCTATAAGAAACGTAAGAAAGCACCCTGGTACGTGCAAAAATATAGGTTTTATCATAAGGCCAGGAATGTTGAATGTAATAAAAGTCTGAGGAGTTATATAGATGCAAAACAATATGCACATTTACGAAATGTAGTATGTCATCAGTTGTACGTCTCTCGCGTGTGTATGACTTATTTGTATAAACATAAAATAAAGTGTTTGACCTATTGATCAACGCTTATATAACGGTTCATATGTATTTTGTTATCTGGGAATTGGTAGTTCTAAGTCTTTTTTCAAATCACAGCGGGTGGCAAATGGGCTGAATGAATATATTTAACTATTTTAAAAATGAATCATTTTGATATGGTTACATTATTGCATTACAATTAACATAATCCCTGTTGACTTATGTTGAACTAGTTTAAACTCAAATAGTACATGATACCAGTTGTTAAAATCAATTTATTTCAACTGCCGGTTTAACCCATTTATGCATGACCTCTAAGATTTTAATTTAATTGTGACAATTTATAGTTCATAACTTGCAATGTTGGGAATCAGTTGTTATTTTTCCCTCAAGTTATTTTTTCCGGGTTATTTTGATGATTGAATTAGCGTCCCATATATGGGACGACATGCACAGGAGGGTACAGGTTTTTTATATGATCATGATGAAACCAAATTTTTTGACAGATAATAAATTTTAGTTTGACAACATCTTGGGGACTTCCTCCTTCAGAAATGCAAACAATTTCAGAATTTCCGATTTCAGGTGTACTTCAGCAGAGCAATCAATCAAATTTTGCGTGAAAAACTTAGTATATGTAGTATTCAAGCATTAACAATTTCTCCAGAGAGCGGGAAAAGGAACATTGACCACCACGTTTGGTTCTTCATGAGGTACTTCTAGCACATGAAATGCTCTGATTAACTCATTTCATCCTTAAAACCATCCTCATCTTCAATATAATCTGTGGCAGCAGAAAATTCGGATATGTCCATACAATTAAATATCAGCAGAGGGTTAATCAGTCACTTATAATTTTTTTCTAATTTTATTACCTTTCAGGTTATCCTTTCCAATAAATATCAAGACAAGAAATTATATTTCTACACAAGAATAATTTCCGAGAATGACAAAAAAACCTGTACCCTCTTGTGCATGACGTCCCATAAGTGGGACGCTAATTTGACAAAAGTTTGAGCATGGAAAAAAATTTAGTTGACTTTCACTCTTATTTTTAGTTAAACTATTTAACATTGAAAAACAATAAAAACAAGTCAATTTAGTTCAAATGGAAAATTCAATTATTCAGTGGTACCTCAAACTTTGGCAATTTGCTAAATTAGTATCTTCTCTGTTTCAGGTCGTCAGATTTCACCGTATTTAAATCTACAACTATTTAACTTTGTTGACATGTAAATACGACATCTTCCCTTTAAAAAACAGCTTACAGCAAATATTTATCTTGTATATGAACAGAGAACCAGACCATTGAATTAGCGTCCCATTTATGGGACGTCATGCACAAATGGGTTAAGTACAAGAAAGATAACATACGTGAACCAGTCAACGCCATATCCGTAATGCTACACTTGATGTTGTATTTCTCCTGCTTAAATTTCTATTGGAAGGAAATTGGTTGCGGAAATTACATCCTGTTTATAAAGAAAATGGTTATCAAATTAATTTTTTTATGGAATTTGGATCTAATGCTGTTTGAAAGGGTTCTTAAATCCTACGGAATGCCATTAGAAAGGGAAACGAGATTATCCTAGCCCTTTGAGTTGAATGTAGAAATTACTCCCATCAATGTTCTTTTGTGTTTCTATTCAGTCGCATTACTATATCTGGTATCTTCGGGCTTATGAATTATTTACAGTGAAAGCACTTTGTTGTACTACTTTAAAACCATCTCCTGTAATTGTTTTACCAGATCCTTAACATCAATTTACGTTAATGACATGCTTTCCCAGGGTGTGCATGTCAAAAGCGGAAACGTGTTCTACGTGTATAGTGATTGATTTTTTGAAGGATAAATAAAACAAGATGTGTTTGTGAAACATGAATGCCCCCGGATGCATCCTGCTCGCTGTGTCAAGGTCAAGGTCACAAGGTCAAATGTCATGGTGTCATCTGAAAGGTCTCATCACAAGGGATCCATATGTCAAGTATCAAAGACCTAGCTCTGACCAATCAAAAGTTATGACCAAGGTTAAAGTTTTTGTGGACAAAAGGACAGACGGACGGACAGACGGACAGGTGAAAAACAATATACCCCCGGAATCTCCGATTCGGGAGCATAAAAATCACAGTAATAATCTAAAATATGATGCAATGTTGTTTTATTGGCGGGGTGAGGCATTTCTGGACACCAAAATACCAACTCATCGTTAAAGCATGCATAGTTATACAATTGACATAATTGTGTGGAAAGGTGACAACTCTTAAACAACTAGTCATGAAGTCATGAAATGTTGATCGAGCCTCTTATTAGATGAGTTTGGAGAATAGAATGGGAGATGCCTGATTCGAGGCAATCAAAGTTAGTTGTGCAATCAGCACGCTGTCCTACAATCATCATTTTGGCTTCTGAATTATGGCAAAGGCATTGCAATATGGATCACCTTATCCATGCGAGAAGAGTTGTCATTTGCTTTACTAATTATAATACGTATTTGTGCAAAGTTTTGCCGCCGGGAGAAACTGCCAGAAACTACGAACTAGAACAGAGGTAGGACCAACATTTTCTAAATGATCTCCCTCTGTGGAGATCGAATGGAGTCATATCAGTCATTGGGAACTTGTTGTCATCAAGTACAATCAAGCATCTTATGTATATATTTAAAAAATAGAGCCATTTGCTCTGTAGCTCATCAGGCTTCATTATCAATTATGCTGTAGAGCGTGGCCAATGTGATTCCCTACCACAGGGTCACCAATCATAAAGTTAAGTATATAAGCGACACTTTTCAGTTTTCTAGGCCTTATACTTCAGGAGGAGAAGATGAAAATATATTTTAAGGATGTTCCTGTTGCCTTTATTAGGGGCAACAGGGTCACCAAATCTACAATTCAAATCCCTCACTTGTCAAGGAGTCTGTTCACAAAAGTTCAGCTTTCTAGGCCTTATGCTTCTGTAGAAGAAGATGTTAATAGGTTTTTAGGGCTTGGTCCCTGTGGCCCTTATCAGGGGTCACAGGGCGCCCAAGGCTACAATTTATAATCTTCACTAGCCAAGGAGTCTGTACACAAAGTTTCAGCTTCCTAGGATTTATTCTTCTGGAGAGGAAGATGCAAATAGGTTTTAAGGGTTTGGCCCCTGTGGCCCTTATTAGGGGTCACAGGGACACCATAGCTACAATTTATAATCCTCACTAGTCAAGGAGTCTGTACACAAAATTTCAGCTTTCTAGACCTAATGCTTCTGGAGAAGAAGATGAAAATAGGTTTTTAGGACTTGGCCCCTGTGGCCCTTATTAGGGGTCACAGGGCCATCAAAGCTACAATTTATAATCCTCACTAGTCAATGAATCTGTACACAAAGTTTCAGCTTTCTAGGCCTTATGCTTCTGGAGAAGAAGATGAAAATAGGTTTTAAGGGTGTGGCCCCTGTGGCCCTTATTAGGAGTCATAGGGCCACCAAAGCTATAATTTATAATCCTCACTAGTCAAGGAGTCTGTACACAGAGTTTCAGCTTTCTGGGCCTTATGGTTCTGGAGAAGAAGTCGAAATTCCACAAAGTTTACGGACGGACGGACAGACGGATGGACGCCGGACAACATGCCATGCCATAAGCCCATCGGGCCTTACATGCCAGATGAGCTAAAAATGTAAATCAGTAGTATATGAACTGATTGAGATCATAAGCATGTAAATGATATAATTAAGTCGGGAAAACTTATTTTGTTGCGATTGAATAAGAAAATATCTCAGCAGATGTTTTACGATATTAAAATTAAATATAAGAACTCAAATGATAACACTACTTGACATGATGTATTTGAAATTATCAAATACTTTTTATATTCCATATGTTTTTTACAAAATATATATATTTAGAAATACATTATAAGATAAAACAGTCACAGAAACATAACTGTGCCATCATTAAGCATGATAAGTTTATTTGAGGTTTGAGGTTTTATCCAACTCAATATCCAAATAACAATGCACCAGAAAAAACTTGGATCACGAAAAGGATCACATCATATGAACCAGGCCGAGTACATGAATACTGTTTCCTTATGGTATGCAGTCTATAAGAAGGACCCATCGAGCTGAAATTTTGAAATAAATGATAACATAACTAGAATTCAGAGTAGTGTGATTACAGACAACAAAGACTCTCTTCATTACTGCATGTGGTATCCTGATCCAAGGAAAGCATCCAGATACTGTTTAGTCAGCTGCTATCCAGACACCGAGTATTTTCCCTCTAGACAGTTTAGGATAGAATTTCTCTACCTCCCAGTGGCCTTAAAACAGGACCAGTTACAACAACATGATCCACTTAATCCACAGGATAACCTTATAGCAAATGTTTATGTTTTCTGATTTATCGCACTAACATCATAATGTGAGGAAACAATTTCAATATGGCACAATGTTTATCAACATAATAACTGCAATAAGTTGTTCGGATTCCTTAACGTACTTCTTTGAAGCACATCACAACGTCAAACCTTCTGAGCAAGACAAAAGACTCACTTTAAAGCTATCACTCCAGTAATCTTATAGATATGTCAAACTGATAACAACCACTTTGCATTAGCCTTTTTCTTGTGTAACAACTAGCAAAATGACGCATGAAAAGGGTATTTTGTGTATAGATTGTAGTACAGTTAGACATATTTAACAAATATGGAACGGCTGTGTGATTGGCACATTCTCACGTCCTTCCCGGTCTTAGGTCATTTGATTCAAAACGTTGTGTATCAGTCAACGTCCAGAAGACCGTTTTAAAATCGTTGAATAATGCAGATAATAGAGTAAGGCGTAGACAATCTAGACACTGAATTCTGTAGCTTATAAATGTGCTTTTCATCAACTTTCATCTACTTCAATGTTTTAAATTGTTAAATATGTCTTCATATAATCATGCAATATTTGGACAAATTGATTTCATTCAATTTCACTATACAAACCTTGCAAGAGAGACATTATTCGATCCTTACTCGCAGAAATTGTCTTTCGTCTTTGCATCTAAAGATTTATGCCTAGAAAACCTCCTTTCATAGAATCAATATGAAGTGGTTCTTATTGGTATAAACCACAGTTTGGTTGACTTTTTGCACAAACAATCATGACTTCAAAGCGTATTGTAGTTGACTTATATTGAGTTTTATGAGGAAATTGTCTAGGTGACATAAGTTACCGTTTGATCTATTTCTTCTAGAGTTTATGTTAAAAAGAACAAAAGCATAAGGATGAGTACAAGCGTTGATAGATACAAAGGAACGTCCTGTCTTCTTTGAAGTGGTTTGATTAACGTTTATCACGTAGGCGTTCTTCTCAATTTAGATGCTCATACATGATGCAATAAGCGAACATTGGGAATGTTATTGTTCAAGTTATGTTTTATCTTGTCAAAACAGTCAGTTTCAATGTAATGTTTTATTCTACTTACAAAACTGAAATGTATTGTGTTACTGCTTTATGAAATGGTGTCATTACAAACGAAGTTACATAGCTTGTATATTTGGAGATATATGCAATTTTTGGTTCATTTCAAACATTCAAACAACTCTTGATTACAAGCTGAACCTATGATCAAAATCATCATCTCTAATCTGGAAAGGTTGGTTACCTCATTTATAAATGTGGGACAGAATTCGTCAGACCATTTTGTTTTGGGAAGGGTAAACAGTGTTCTAAAGTGTATTTACAGCATTGTTCTTTTCCGTTTCGCAAAGACATCCCTAATAAAGTCGCAATAAGATGCGCGTTATTATGGAAAGAGATTGTCTTTTAGTATCTTTAAGAAAAAAACAATGTTGAGTAGATATGAAATTAATATATAGGTTAAGTTAATAGTGTGAGTAAAAGATTTATCACTCAATTTCTATGTGTTATTTGATATTTGTTTTAACATGTTGCATGTTGTTTGAAGTCTGAACATAGTGTTCATATTTGGGTTGCCAATAACTACCACGTTATCCTCCTGTGAATGGTTAAGAGGACATAACTAACAAACCTTCATTTTGGCAGAAATACTTTCAATTACAAAACAAACCAATCTTTACAAAATTATCAGACGATTGTCTTCAATACACTCATCTACAGGTCGACGCACATGACGCTAACCCTTGTGTCCTTAGAGATTAGTCTTCATAATTTGTTTTCAAAAGAAGATTTTGATGTTGATACGAAATAGCCCTCATTGTTTAGTTTAATTTTTGAGATCTATTGTTTACAAGACGTTAATTGCTTTGCTGGGGCTCTGTTAATAAATTGTACAGCGAATTCCTCTTCATATTGAAACTGATGCCTCTCGTTTACATAATACCTATTGGTTGTTAGTTGATTTTGAATATATCCCTTTTGAAAATGTGACATGTATGTAATGACATACTCAGGAAAGTCATTTCTGCTTACAAACTTTTTTTTGAGAAGTTGTTTCTTTGAAGTTGCCTTTGAAGCTTTTTTTGGAATGGCCACCTTTTCTCTTTCCCAAAACAACTTGCCAGATTTGTTTCAAAGTGGTACACAAGTGGTTCGAGTTCAAAGAAGTCATTTTAAAGGTTTTGTTAAGGGACGGAAGAGCAACTTTAATAATTGTTTTGCTCAAATCGTCGTTCTTGTTTTGTATTTCTTCAGCTAACTATAAGCTAAAATAAGCTGACATCAAAGAAATTCATCGGAAAAAGGAAGTTATCACTCGGTTATGACTCTCATTAAATATCGAAAAACACTTGAAGATTAGAATAGTCAGAATAGAAGTCAGTCAAGTGTATAAACAAGTTTCACAAACATTGAACGAGGGAAAATGTTATAGGGCATAACCCCAGGCTAAGTAAACCTAGCCTCAATATTACTCGTTTCACTCCGATATTGAGTCTCAAAAGGTTTAGTAGAGGGTCGCGTCAGCTCATGTAACGAATTGATCAATCAGAAACATTACATATGACCCACATATGACGAATGTATATATATAAAGAACGCATTGCCTGATCAAAAGTTAATATGATTTTGTGACGTAATGCTTTGATTCTATATCAGTAGTCCTGCTTAACTTTAGTGCATGTTCATATAGGGTAGAATGTGGTTTGACTGGAACATCTGGATTTCCATCGATATTGTTCATTTTGTGAGCTATTATACTATACAATAAGTTATCCAGAATGTACAATTGAAAAGAGTTTATCGATTTTGTAAAATAAAACTTTCTAAACGAAACTTTTATAGAAGAATACTTGTATTTTAATATATACTGAGTAAAAAAAGTAACGGATTATTAACCATATCTATTATGATCAACTCTTCCCGCATGTTATTTGGGAAAGATTGGAAAGAATATCTGCTGATCTTGTGAACCAATTTTTTTATTCATCTTTAATCAACTCCTAGGGAAGCTCCTGAGATTGTCAAGACGTTGTCAGGCTCAGTTTCAGTTTCAGATGGCCCAGCCTTTTTTTTATCCCAGAGCCCTAATTTCTTTTACTCAAATACCTCTCTAACTTTCTGATAACACATTTGTATGTTGATGTTTTGGTAGTTACTTTTCCTGTTTGTAAAGTTTATGACCACATATAAATGAAAATAAAGTTAAGCAAACCTAAACTTTTCAAATAAAAAAAATATCTCAGTATATTTGACAATTTATTTAAAGAGTCATTTAATGTTTTGAAAGAAATATCACCAAATAAGATCTGAAATAAGATCATATAGGTATCTGATAACTTCGAGTCAAAATCCTGCTCATCCAATTTGCTGTTCAATTCATGTCAATAAATGTGCATTGTATACACAATAGAATATGTAATGAGAACACTTGTTGAAAACTAATTGTTTTCAAATCTTCTGCATCTGCTTTCCATAGACTAGAACAATATTCAATTATTAATATATTCTTTATCTCTTGTTTACGACAACTTCAGGAATAGAACGAATTTGATGAAGCACATATTGAATTGCCTAACCAATATATGCGACTTGGGTTTGGGCTCTTTCCTAACAACCAACTGAAAATTGTCTCCACTTATTATTTAAGTCAAGAGAACGTTCACAATCGGTAGTAATGATTGTTTGATGTGAACTCTATACATCCTGTCAATTATGAACGAACAAAACTGTATTTCAAATACTTATGATTAACATATATGTAACTGCGACGGCGGTCTGGTTATTGTCAAGTTTTTCATTCCCTTTTATTCATTTTTAATCAATATGAAAACTATCATCAATCGTCAGACAAGAACGACACTAGTAAGTTTAACTGAAAAATAAACCTTAAACCCCAAATGTAAAATTGAAATAAAGAGGAAGGAGATTCCTGTTATTTGAATGTCAGAAAAAATTTCAAAAACAAAATGTCTTTGCTTTAACATTTTACAGAAAGTGGTTGATCCGAGTTTTTCACAATATCAATATCAAATTTCAAACATGCGTATTTTTCATTTTACATTGCTTATTTCAAATGAGCAACGTTTTCGTCTTCATATTTATCTAGGGTTGGTACAGTTACTTACCAATCATTTCTTTGTGTTAAACTGCAAGAAAGTGTCGTATATACATGTATGATAATGACCTTTAATTTAATTTGTACATCAAGAGTAAAGAACATTTAAATATATAAGAAAACAACATTTACAACATAGGCAACAGTGGTGGTATAATTACTATTGCATAGTACACAATCACATTTATAAGAATGAATAGAATGGTAATCGAAAATTTTAATTTTAACAACACGTGTTCAAAGTATATGAAAGATATGAAAACAGGTATTTAAGACTGTTTACATCTGATTGATTTAACATTTGGTAAAACAAATTTACGGCCAGATGGTTAAAGCTTATAACCAGGAAATAAAACATGGGCACGATCTTTTAAAATTCTGGTAGTAAGATTCATAACACAAGGCATGTAAAGTGAGTCTAAATCCTCTTCCATTTAATCTTGTTTTGCAACGACACGGTTCCATACCAACACTGTATATAAAATGTTAAAATTTAATTGCATACAAGTTCTATCCACAATGACATAAACGTGAAGTCAATTTGGAATGACAGTAACTTCCGCAAAAGTGGTGGCGGAACTGACATTTTATATAAACTGAATTGATATCTTGAGTAAGAGTAAAGGTCAATTTGTAATCAATCATTGTTCCAATGTATTTATAATCAAGAAGTGACTTTATTTTACAGTTGTGTGCATGTATGCAGAAACCATGATGTAAGGAAAGGTTAAACATTTCACCCGTCCCCAAAATTGAAACGTTGTCCCTGATCAACGCGCATTTTCAAATTCTCAAATTCCATCATCATTTTTTTCACAATATCCATTACGTATCATCACTGGTAGTTACCAACTGATGCTAATGCAGAAGTGGATGAGAGAAAATCTAGTTCAAACGAAATGAAAACGAATGTAAGATTTAATTATTTAAAGGCATCTTTTTTTAGTAATAGGTTAATAGAATTAAGATCACCAGTTAAGTAAAGAAAAGTATCACCACACCAAATATCCAAAGAATAGTCTTAAGGCGTTTACATCCAGCGACGACAGGCCTCGTTTGAATACATGCATATAATGCAGTATAGTTACGTCTGGAATCTACACTGTTTGTCAAGACCCAACGTGGAGAAATGTACAATCAGTAACTTTGCTTTATAAAGCTATCAACGTGAACGTCATGACACATGCACAATTGCGTGTTTAGATTAATTATTAACTGGTTGTTTTTTCAGAAAAAATTTTTTGGAAAATATCTCAAAAATATTTTTATTTGTCATTAATTAATTATTCAACACAGGTTCTGAGACAAAACGGAGCCTGAATTCAATTCCGAAAGGAAAATAATGCGAAGATGTGTTGACCTGAAGGGGAAATTAGATTTCCTCCATAAATCAAATCTTTGTTAATTTAAGCAAATATGTTTTGCAATTGTCAGCACTTGTAGTCTTTATGTGCGGAATTGGTTGAAATACACTTTTCGATGTGCCAAAAGGCATTTTAGATGAAAACAATAATTCGAACCTTTAATGAAAAATTAATCACAGCAGAAATCTTTTCAAAGTTTACATCTGGACATGTTACAATAATCTGACACATCTTTACAAATGTATAAAAAAGCCATTTATCATCCAAAACTGTGTTTCACAGGAGATATCGCTTAAGGAAGATCAAGCGATATCTCCTAGGAGATAGTGCTTTGACAGTAGATTTTGACATCACAAACGTTTGACATCATCAGTAATGACGCCACAATGCTATGACGTCATAAACACAATGACATCACAATGCTATAATGTCATTGACACCATGACGTCACAATGCTATGACATCACTGCTGTAGGAGTGTTAGGGCTATGCAATGTTCACAAATGTAAATTTTTCATGCTAATGTGATGAAAAGTGATTTTGGATGATAAATAGAATCTCACCCTCGTGTCTTCTGATATCAAACATATCAACACTCGTTGATAAAAGTAAAATATCCTCGGCAAGTTTTGGATATGTGATACTTTTATCAACTTGTGCTGATATATTTGATATCAGGAGACACTTGTGTGAGATTCTCTATGTAGATCACTACATGTATCCCCTAAACGTCCTGTATAAGAAATTAAATAATCAGTTTCCTATCCTATTCCGTTCCTAATCAGTTTCATATTAGAACACGAACCATTTGTAGAACAATGATCTGGAACATTGATGTGTGTTAAGATATGAGTGATGGAACAGCGTTATGATGTAGTTTTGAATCAACGAAACTTGTAATTCTAATGAATCAGGAAATCTCATTTTCGTGGAATTCGAAATAGGTATGCCTTTCTATGTTTTTAGCTTTCGAGTAATCAGCATTGTTGAAGTTTCAAGTGGCTTGACTGTTGTATTTGTAAACTCGTTCTTGTGTGAATTATCATCAGTTTCCACTTGCTTTAAAGTAAGACTTTTACGAAGTTAACAAATTGTGTAGATGTTCCTCATAATAAAAGGGAAATAAGGTAACCAAACACGTTATACATGATGGTTGAAATACGGAGTTTGTGATTGATGACATTTTTATGTGTTCACTACAGCGCTTCAGGGCAGTTTTATGGTTTTAGCGCTATATATAGATAGTATTATATGGGTATTTTCATATCACATTCGGTATCAGCCCGAGACCCTAATATCAGCCCGAGAGCTGCTACCGAATGTGATATGAAAATGCCCATATCATACTATTTTTATCATATATACTTACCAAACAAACTACAAAAATAATTGTAATATTTTAAAACATTAATTCATAACATTAAAGAGACACAGAGTATGTTGATAGGTTCACATATGTCAAATTTTGAAATCGATGTTATTACATCGGGAACCACTAACTGTTACTGAAAATAACAAGTTAAGGGTCAATCAGTACATTAGAGCGAAAATACGGCCATTTAAAGTCGGGATTTTGATCGAAAACCGGACAATGTGGCTCGAGTGGCACGCGCAAATTCGCCAAACGTAATTTTGAAACCTTGTAATAAGCTGACAAGATGATATATTCGATTCGATAGTGTTTATTAGGTATTGTAACTCATAGGTAGATTAATTGGATGCAAAATTTCGAATATTAAACGTATTTGAGATGTTTTCTTGATTTTTCCATAAAATCAAGCATTTTATGATATTATGATACAATGGATATATTTGCGAGTCCAGTGATGAAATATGAACTTTAATCAGCATATTAGATATGTTATAAAAAACAAATAAAATTTTAAGAAAGATAATCTGTGTCACTTTAACATGTGGCTCATTTTATCCGTTTGGATAACTAGCACAATACCAATAAATATTCAGCTTCCGAGCTTACGCCTCTTGCGAATTTTGAATTCATTTAATCTCTTGTTGTATTTCCAAACTGGAAAGAAAGGCATCAAAGTAATAATCAAACTGACAAATCCTCTCTTCAAGTGACTGCAGCGTTTTCGCGATGTCGGCCACGTTCAAACGTCAACTGTACAAAGGGAGACAACTCTAAATTCCTCGCGACTTCGATCCATTTTTGACGTTAATTGCCTATGGTTCCACGTTCAAGTCCCTTGACGACGGGCTGATACAGGTTTTTGCCCTTGACGACGGGCTGATACAGGTTATCTGCCCTGCGGGCTGATACAGGGCGCTTGACGAAGGGTGTATCGTGCATTCAAAATCTCTGTATTTATATGCAAGTATATGATAAAAGTATTTAATGTATGTATGTACATTTATGTGTCATCAATTGAAACGTCTCATCTTTTTACAAACAAGAGATGACAGGAATTAACCTTAACAGAAGCATACTTACGGTGCGTTTTTTTTTAAATTTCAGGCTTTATCTCGCACATCAACAAAGTCTCCATTCATCTCATGATACTGACTAGACAAAAAAGGTTAATTAATTATTGTGCCATAGGGTCAACTGAAACAACAATAGTAAGATCAACAAATTAGATTATAACGAAGAAATTCAATTTTCTCTTGAAAGGTTGGTTCAAACTTTTACCGTCGATCGCAGTTAGTTTAAGTGTGTCTGAAATGCTGAAGATTAGTCTACGTAAGGCAATGGTCTGTGTTCTGAAAGAGGGCATACTGGGCAGTTTTACTTTGTTTATTCCATTGAGACAGCAATCTAGCAGCTCTTACAATTCTAGATGGTTATTTTATTAGTGTCCATTGTTGACATTGTGTTCACTTGCCCCTGCTATTAGACAACATTACCAATGTTGTTATGCTGAAAGCTTACCATCCATTTGTTTGTTACAGGTAATACATGTGCGTAAAGTAAACACGATTTTTCATAAAAAATTAACAAAACTGGAGAGACTAATATTGAAGCCGTCAATATCAACTCGAAGTTCCATATTAGAAGAATGGGCTGAGAGGTTTTATAACTGTTTTATGTCAAGCTAATTGAAAGACCCTAAAAATAATATTTCAATATGTATTAACTATTTTCTTCTCCTTCTGGCTATTTGAACATAATTGATTATTTGTAAAAAAAATACATCTTAAGGTGACTGATTGAATGTCTCCCTATTTGCAGCAATCTCTTGTAAGATAAAATAGAGGATGGAAATAATTGCTTTCACATTCAAGGTCACACAATCAATGAACAGTTTTCATTGAGTATAACAAAAATGCAATTAATGAAAGTGTTTAAATATAGCATTTATGTTACACAATGATTAAGTCGTGACCACCCGCCCACGGTCTGCACAATGAAGAGCAGAAATACACGAACAATATGAAACATACTACATTCAGAATTTTCCGCAACACACCAGATGATGGTTTTCCTTATAACATAAAAACGCCGGCCTGAAACAAATTGGTGGAGGTGGAAGCCGCAACCAGTGATTGGTGATATACCCGGTTTCATAAGCCTCTTGACAGTCCAATCCAAGATAGAGTGACCGATCGCGTTTTGCCAGAACCGAATTTAAGTTTTAGGCTTCTGTAATACACGGAAGTCAAAGAGATCAGGATTTCTATTTGGATGTATATGAATCTGGTAGGTCACAACACATCTTGCTGGAATTGTTTGAACCCACTACAGCATGGCTTTGAGACTTGACTCAAGTAAGGTCGTCACTGTCAGTGTTGATCACAAAATTCACAGTTTCTTAAGGTTGTCTCCGCCCTGAATCCTAAAAAAGCATTACGTTTATCCAAAACACAGTGTCTTAAAGAGACTACGGTGGATCCATCCCAAAGATACCTTTCTTCCAAAAAATGGCTTCGTTGTCTTCAGTTTTAACCAGCCTGACCTCGCCGATGCCCAGTAAACTCTTACTCTACATTGTCCTGTAATGTAATGAGTTGAATACCATACATTATCAACAGCATTCTCTCCCCTTTATATTAGTTTCTATTTTCCTTAGTATTAGGTTAAACTCTCTTAAAAAATAGCCAGTCAGCCAGTCAGCCAGTTAGCAATACATTTCCTGTTCCTGTTTTTTCTGGTCAACGAAATTCCTTTCTCCACCTTGAAACACATTGTCAGCCCATTTGTTCTTCTTTAAAGTGTTTTTGACACAAAAGGTTAGGCCCTTTCTTTTAACTCTACATCTGCTACGTCAGCAAATTGTGTAGCATCAACAGAAAAAAATCGAAACATAAGAAGTAGTTTTAAACGTTTAAGTTTAAGCACTATATATGAGATGCGGTCAGCTAACCACGAATATTCAAAATCATAATTTACATATTCATGGAGAAGATGAGGTAATACACAGTTGTAAATAACCAAGCTATTTAACAGGCTCAACATTAAACTCACATAAACCATCACTTTGAAATACAATTTCTTCCTCACTACCATTCAACTGAATTTCTGTTTAAGGAAATTTGTTCCGGAAATATTCTTGCTCTGCATAACTCCAATTATTGATTTTCCATTTCTCCGGAAACAGAATAATCGGACTTTATTAGAATATTTAGAGTTTTCTATTGTATAATATTAGCTAACGGAAAGAAGATTCACTCAGCTGTTTGTGTCAGTTAATAAAAAAAGACAATTCTTTAGAAATTGCTCTGTTCATGGAGCTGAAACTAAGGCTAGAAGGGACTGTAGTACGTTTTAAGGAAAATAAACTTGTCTCACGAAAACCGATATATACAAAATACCACAACATATTTCAATCACAGAATGCAATTCTATGATGATACAGTTTAAGAATTAAACATTTTTTGAGGATTGGTCAATTTAGTCATAAAACGAAATTTAAGGTCTATTACATCCACTTCGATTCAAAAAGATCTTATAAGCAGATTTATCCTTTGACATGTAATTGAAAATAAAACATGTTTTTTAAAACTAAAACAGTGTGTTTTTATTTACTTTTGATGTTCAAACTTGTATTTATTGTTATAATTTATGGAGCTGTCTGAAAAAAATAATTAAGGTTTGCCTTCAAAATTTATTAAGTTCATGGATTTATGCTACGTTTGCACAGAGGTTTTTAAGTTTGTACCTCCAGGAACTTAATAAATTTTGAAGTCAATTCTTAATTATTTTTTCTTATAAATGAATATACACATAATTGATGTCTTAATACGTCCATTTTCTCCAAATAAGCAAATTCGCAACAAAGAGAACTGCACTATTTACGCAAACGAATTCAAACGTCATCATCGCGAGAGACAAAATGTCAGTCAGTTCACCTGCGACGTCTTGTCACGTGGCTTTGCCATTCCCAGTCTTAACGTTGTACGAGGAAAATACCGATTAGCCGATTACACTATCGTAGGTGCCATACATGTGGCGGTAAAGCTTGACGACACGGAATCCGATCAAACCGAATTAAGTTTATGGGAAAATGACAGATTTCTTAAATCTTGTTGAGAAACAAAGCAGCATTTCATAGTTGCGAATGCTCTCTTAGAAACACGACCGGTTGCATTTAACCAAAAATACTGGTTGCCATTTATGAAACAAACTATAAAATATTTATTTGATATTTGATACTGGTTATTTGTGACTTTTAACCGTACTCGCGCGAACTGGTACAGCATGAAAAACGCTACTTGTTTACGAATAGCTCCGTCATCAGGGGCGTGGCTAAGTGTGATGGGGCATGGCTAAATATGTGACGTCAAGAAATTAAGTTTATGCGGGTACACGGATAGCAAATGCCATTTATTCATTTGAATATGTTGATCTTTGATATTTACATACTTAACTAAATTGTACTCTTAAATGCATTGTTGACAATGTGAATGACACTTGATTTAACACTTCATTCTCCAAGCTTTTCAAAGGATTAAACTCATGTTTCAATTGTCAAAACCTTGAAAAGCTTCAGTTTAGAACAGCTCTTGGAATCTGGATTTAAATATTATTTTAGAAGAAGGTTTAAGATTAAGTTTTGCATAATGAAAAGTTGCTAGCGAAAAACGTGCTAGCATTGTTTACTTTTGGTGACCGGATAGGAGCACAATTTAGTTAAGTATATCATTTAAAATGTAGACCCAGATCCGTATCGAATGATGAATATTACTTATAAATGTCTGTTTTATTTTTTTAATGGAGTTGGTTGTTTGGAATACTAATCTACAGGTTAAAAGGTTCGATATATTCAATGTGACTGACATTACCATGTCGATTAGTAAATATAAGGTAATTTAATTGTATTTAAGTTGTCTAAACATTTCTTTAAGATGAACACCTGGTATTAATGTGAGTCATTCTGCACGATATTATTATCTAGATATTCTGTATTTTAAGACTGGGTAAGAGGAAATCATTGGACATGTAAATTCAAAGACTGTGAATACATCAACATTTGTGTGTTGTCCTACTTTCAAGAAAACAAAACATTATCCAAAATTGTGAATCTTTTCTGCCTTTAAAATACACATTTACTTCAATACACAACAACATATATACGTTTCCCCTACGTAGAATATCGCTATTATTAATACGGTCATTAACTAGCAAGCCATTAACTCCATACAACTTGACAGTTATTTTCAATATTTGAAACATAAAACTTAAAGCCTTCTTCGCGATGCACTAAGAATACAAATTGTAAGTGCTAGATTGTTGCATCTAGCTTGATAAACATGTTACACAAACTGTTATACTATTAAAGAAACCTAAAATTAATCATGCATTCCTCAGCTTAAACTTACCACACTCAATACACTCATGAAACTAGATCCTAATGAACCCAGAAATAAATGTACATTACTTTGATTTCCTTGAGAAAATCTTATCATTAAACTAATTACAGTCATGTCAATCCATTCCTTGCCTTTGCCTAACTTCACGGCTTGGTAAAGTGACTCAAATCAACTTTAGAATGCCGATAAGTTCTGACCAAAGCAGCAAAATTTAACGGGGCGAATTAGTAGAACTAGATAATTTTATTGTTAATCGCTTGAGTTTTTTTTCCTCATGTAATTTTAGTTTTTCGTATTGATTTTTAGAATTCATGTGATTCGACAGACATTTAGACGAGTATGATGTTTCTTACTTTATCCAAAATGGAAAAAGGTTTGTGATGTCTTAGCCTCTAAACATTCTGCCGATTTGCCAAACATAAGTATAATAGTTATTGATTACGTCAGAAAGAATGTGTTTAAGAGCTTGTCATGATGGATAGTAAAACAATGTGTAAAACTTAAATCACATTAAGACTTACCTAAGTAAATAAGAACATCAGTATCCTTCATAATCGAGCTATTAAAACTGATTTCTGCCAGGCTTAGATAGACTTACGCTTTTAACTATAATCTAACTTAACTATTAAACTAAAAACATTGAAATATGTAATGACTATATTTTAAATACTACTTTAATTAATTTCAATTTTGAATAGAAGCATACGCTTGATCATTAGCAAATCAGTCTCCCTAAATAATTTTCTTATTCTTATAAGTAAGAATAATTTCTTTATATAGTGTACAGTTCAAACAGTATCTACATATCTACTGAAATATATCAACACATAGTATGACTGAAACAAACAGAAACGGTCCATAATTAGACAGTTCGTTCTACAGTTCAGTCAAGATGGCATAGTTGTAACTATGAAATTTTAGATCCTTATAATTTAAAAAAAATCAAATTAAAGCCTTCAAACAAGCATCAAATTACAGCCTTATGTCTTTGATTGTATTCTTAGACGTTAAAAACTCCTTCATCTGTTGTGAATTCGAAGACAAAGGGCACTGTAGCATAATGGCTTTGAAGTTAAATGTCACATTTTCAATTTCCATAAAGTAACTGAAAAGGCAAAAGAGCATTTCGGAGGGCAATCTGAGAGTACAACAGAAAACATCTCGTCGATGTATGTAATATACAGATGAACTCACAAAATTCTATGATAGGTATATTGTGGCACACACTAACATTACAATATTTCCTCAATTAATACCTATGATGCATTCTATCAAATTCTTATAACTGAGTGACATACAGATACATGTACTTCTGCATGAGATAAAAAGGGTTTGTAACGATTCTGAATGCATAATTAAATGTTTAAAAAACTGAGAAAATCGTTCGAAAAATCATAAAATATTGATTCATGTATTCATAAAAAAAATATGCCTTAAGTAAAAAGGTTTGTGAACCTTTTGAATATACATACATGGAAACAGTAATTAAGATCCTTCTGGTGCCCAAAGAACATAGAACTAATTCTATATACACAAAACTGTCAATATCATATCCGTAAGCATGATGCACTTGATGTTTTAGTTTCGGATTCAAATTTCTATTGATTTTTTAGAGGAGAAATTGGTTGCGGAAATTACATCCTGTTTGTCAAAGAATTGATTTTCAGATTCAGCTTTTTGAGGATATTGGATCTAATGCTGTTTGAAAGGCTAGATTACGGTGGTACCTTGTGCGGAATGCGATAAGGGAAGGAAAACGAAATTATCCTAGCAATTTGAGCTGAATATAGTAAATCAAAATCATTAAGGAAGCTGACAATTGTATCACACTTAAATGGGAAAAGATACATTCCAAGAACGCAACGCAAGTTAAAAATTCAATAATGTTTTTGTCAAGATTCAATGGTATTGCGTTAGAGGTTTTCAGGACACTTTACATCAAGAAATTGTTGAAAGTGAAATCATCGGACAAACATATGTTATTGATATGTGTTTTTTGGGAAAATTACTTAAACTTATGAAATCAAATTGTCCTTATATTGTATTACCTTGTGAAATTAAAGAAAATAGTGAATGTACATAACATTTGTGTTTCACTAGGCAAATGCCACTCAATGATCATGAATTTGCCCATGAATGACATTGATAATGTAGATGTTGCAAATACTTTTATTATCGTAGTATTACCTTCAATTGTAAATAGGAAGATGAATTGGAACAATCATTCACCATAATCAACAAAATATATTCCACAACGTTTATATTACATCATAAAACATGTATTATTTTGCGACCTTTGTCATTTTACAATTTTACAATACCATTATAATAGTTGACATTTACTATATGTGCTTTGATATATTCAAACCAACAGTATAATGGCATTCACTATGAAATGACCTTTCACCTTCAAATAAGATGACGAGTATACCATACTAACATGCTTCACTTTAACTCCATTGCAAATGCTTGTGTTGAAACAATAGCAATAAGGAAGAGCTGAAGTAGAAGATAGTCTGTTGAAAAACTTACTTGAGGAACACTGAAGGTGACTTGATAAAAGTTGTAATTGTAGAAGTTTCTAAAACTGCCTTTGGTACCTGTGTTTACATTTCTTATCAGTTAAGATGACAGTGTTTTGGTATTGCAGGATTATATTTATAGCATATTGTTTTGTCTGAAATAAGACATTTGTGGACAATTTCTAAAGAAATATATTTGGCATCACGCGTCAACGACATAATGGAAGCATGTGAATTGTTTCAGACAGAGGTTTTGATTTTGCAAGAGATGTTTATCATATGAAAATTTATATAGCATGCATATCCATCCACTTGTGGTTGCTCAAGGCACTTACATTGTTTCCCCTGGTCAATGGCATTCTTTCGCCGTCCGATCATTTTCCAATTCAACTCCCTGGGGAGTATTCAACCGGCATCCAACATATATTTTGCTAAGGTTTGGGACTATTCTATGCCTCACAGGGTACCCATTCGCAGCTGGGTGAACTTAGGCACAGAGGCATAGCAGTTTGTCCAACACTACTGAACGCTGATAACGGACATGCACCTGTTCATGTATCAACGATTTAGCCACTGACATGAATTCGTGGTATCTTTTAAGTGCGCACTATTCGAACTCTGGACTTCAGCAACATGAGACCGCCGCTCTTGCCGAATGAGCTATCCCATACTCTGTCCCCTTTTGAATGGACGGAGGGACAACAGCTAAATAATATCCACCAACAAGAATAAACTATTGTCTAAAGATCATGTTCCATTACCCATGGTAATTAACCCTGCTGTGGATACAGACGTATAATAATAAAGACTTTTTTCAGATTGAAATTCATTTATTTTCGCCAATAACTTTTGAATAAAATTTATATTTAGAAATTACGCTTAATACAATTTCTATGAAGATCTCTTTCACTTTATTCTCAGTTTCGAAAACAATGAACTTATTTTGAGAAAATATATGACTCAACAACAAGTTATCATAGCAGCAATACAATCAAAACAACACAAATGAAAAGTTATAATTATAACTATATTTTACTATATTACTACTATTTACTATATTATACTATTGTTTTATGAAGGTTTGAAACCCCTGAAAATAAATGTGTAAGTCTATATTCATTTGACAAGCTTACAACAAAATGCTTTCAAAACAGCTTTACGATGGTCTATGGTCTATGGTCTATGGTCTATTTACATTCTTACCTCAATATGTTTAAAGATTAGGTCACCTGAATAATGATTGATTCGATTAGGTTTTTGCAAATCACTTCATGAAGAACGAATAAACAAGTTCGACAAGAGTTGTGTGATGTCTTTTCCCCATACAACAAAGACTCTCTTCATTGCTGCATGTGGTATCCTGATCCACGGAAAGCATCCAGATACTGTTTAGTCAGCTGCTATCCAGACACAGAGTATTTTTCTCTAGACAGCTTAGGATAGAATTTCTCTATCTCCCAGTGGTCCTTATACAGGAGGAGTCACAACAACATGATCCACTTATCCACAGGATAACCTTATCGCAAATGTTTACTTTATCTGATTTATCACACTAACACAATAATGTGAGAAAACAATTTCAATATGACGGTTTATTTATTAACATGGCACTTTATATTGATAATGATGTGCTATTTTGACAGCTTAACATGTTACTTTTGAGTATATTCAAACGTTAAACATTTAGATAGATTCTCAGCAATGATTTTATGGGTGTCAGACCAGCACAATGAGTGAGTTGTGTCGTTGTGTAAAAGTACCATATTACAACAGAATTCAATTCATTTTTTGGTAAAATTACATTGGAACATTTCAATAAAGAAAGCTGTGAAGTAAATTAAATTTAGACCCGACTATCCGATTTTTCTACGAATATAAAAGTGATGTGTGCATGAATGCATGGGTACATTAGTATTGTGGTAGCTCTCACGTTCTTCCTAGCAGTTGATCATTCGTCTCCAGTAGATTGTTTATGTTCTGCAATGCAGCAATTCTTGGAAATCGGTTGTGAAATAAAGCAGACAAGTAGTTCTACGTCTTTACAATGTGATATTTTATAGGCATATCTTACCATAAGATTCCAATACATGTACATTTTGATGTTAATCAATTTAATTTTTGAAACATTGAAGAGAAAATATGATCACTTCCTTACTTGCAAAAATTGTATTTCGTTCGTTGCAATGAAATGGTTTATGTCTTGAAAATTCCTTTCATAGTAGCAGATTAAGGGAGTCCTACTCAATTATGCGTAGAAACCACAATATGGTTGGCTCTTTTGCACAAACAATCATGACTTCAAAGCGAATTGAAGTTGACTGATATTTAGTTTTATGAGAGAATACTCTAGGTGACATACTTTGGAGTTACCGTTAGCGTTTGATCGATTTCTTCTACCATTTAGGATGAAAAGGGCCAGAGGATAAGAAATGATTATATGCGCTTTACATCAGCTAGATTAAAACAAAAGGACTGTCATGTTCCTTTTGAAGTGGTTTTAGGATCGTTTGGCAACTATTTGTACAAAGTAAATTTGTTCTCATTTTTGCGTACGAATGGATTATGTAATGGAGTATCAAAGGATCAATCCTCATCGTTATTGGCGTGTTTGTTATCCTTATCATCATTCCATATTCTTGCTGACTTAAGTTAACTCAGCTAGTAATTCTTAGTGAAAAAACATTTTCGAGAGATAAAAACCAGCAAAAACAGCATGTGTAATTCAAAAGACAATTATTATTATTATTATCATAATTATTATTATTCCTGTGATGCATCTTGCTTTTAACAATCATTTTAACATGTCAAGCAAATGACTAATGAGAATGTGATACTTGTGACAAAAAAAGCAAGATGTCAATGCAATTAAATACTAACAAATCGCAAAGCCACAATTAAAGAAAATTGACAAGAATGTTTGTTGACAAGAACACAGCTGCTTAATAGCAAGTTAATACATGTTTACAATTTTCAAATGTTCAAATAAACCTGTTCTGATTGATCTGGATAATTACAAACAAACGAAATACTGTAAAAAAGGGATAAGATTTGAAGATCGCAAGGATTTGAAAAATGGAAGTTATCAAAACAATGGATGCAAACAATAATTGTAAGTCCTTGCTAAATGTCTATGCTGTGGAATTCTTTTTAAAACTTATTGATTCACTTAATGATGTAAGAATCTTTGGAATTTCATGAATATATCTGAGTTTGTTTACATATGCTTAATAAGCTGGAAAATATTTCACTGTATGACATCCAAAACCTTAAATAATTATTTCAGTTTTCCAGAACTTTTAGTTTTTAACATATTCGCATCAAGATATTTAATCGTCTTTTTCTACCTTATAATAAGGAAAAAGTTCATCGTATTATTTACAGTGCAAATCTTCAGTCAAACATACTCTGTTATAAACTCTATCTATAAGTTTAAGATTTAATTTGGATAAAATGATCAAATAATTCATACGGAAATGCCCCTTTGACAACTGATTCGTTAAATTAAAGATTAACAACCATCTTACAGATCGATTCCAAAGGGTTTATTATAAATGGATGATAGATAAAAATAAAATAATAAAAAATAAACTGCAACATGTGTCTATTCTTTTTTGAGTTCTAATACCTATGACCATTGCGGGTACAGTTTAATTTTTCATTTACTTGATAACACTTTCATTATGTTGAAATCCGATTGATGGCCATGGGTTACAATTCAAATCCATTTTTCAGTAATTGCAAAATAAATCAATTGAATAATCTGGAGAGTTTTAGTGTTAAACAAAGACAGAGTGGTAGTCATCTATAAAAAAAATTCACTTGAAACATACAATGGGATCATATTTCTGAAAAAAATTAACAGGTGAAGAATATCGACTAATTCTACAAACGATCCATTGCAATGAGTAAAGAAACACTCGTAAAACTATTCAAATGGGATATTTAGTCAACATTTGAAGAAAAAAAAACAGTTTGAAAATTAAGATTATTATCATCCAAGTTTTCACTTACTTTCTTTATTGAAATGCGTTTGTTTGTATGTTTGTCGAGGCGTACAATTGAAGATCGCTGTAATGTATATATTAAATATTGACTGAATCGTGGATGGTTCCTCTTATAGTATGATAGAGTATAATACACAACGCTAAACTCCTTAACAAAAGACACATTGTAAATTAATATTGAGTTGAATAGGAATTGGTCTATTAATGTTTGATCGTATGCACTTTCGTTTGTGACATCGATCCATGCAGTGAAAGAGGATCACCCACATCATAGGTTGTACAAATTTATTTAACATGGCGCTATTCGACATCACGTTTTAACCTTACTTTCCCAGTAGAATACTTGAAATATACATTTTATTATAATTGCTTTCTAGTGCTATATTAAAATGATCCACGGGTAATTTAATTGTCTATTTCAAGAAGATTATATCGTCGTTTAAATCATTAATTATAATTGTTCAAAATTGAAAATTTAAAAAATGACAGAGATATGAAAGCCATTTCTAGATGAGGATTATCACCCCCTCACATTGTCTTTGAAAATTTTCAAAACTTAACACACGAGTTTCGAGTTGAAGAAGCCACTTTTGCAAACATTTATACTGAGATTCTTCTAGCGTCTTTTGAAAAGAAAATAACCAAAATAATCAGCACTCGTAATCTAGATGTTTAAAAATTATATGCAAAGATAATGTATGTGAAATATAGACAAAGTGCTTACCTCATGTGTGATTAAAATCTTGAATTGCAATGAAGGTATGGTTAAATCAAAACACCTTTTGATATCTTACGCGACAAACATAAATAATATAGTTTTTGGGTCTCACTAATATAAGTAACGTAATTATAAGAGATTTTGATTTACATATACTTCTTGGCTTTAAAGGGGCAGTAGCACGTTTTTAGGGGGAATATAAAGTTATGTGATGAAAATGAATATTAATGGTTCTAATTGAAAGACAATGTATTTAAGCTAAATGGAGCAGTCATAATTTAAATATATAATGTAAAGTTTAGTCATGCGATTCCTTTTTCTTACACACAATGAATTAAAGGTGTTCAGACAAAATGGCCGCAATTGGATTTTATGTGAATCTTCTTACTCTGACTATGGATGATTGGCTTGTGTAATGAGATTGTTGACACTTTCTAAGTAAAGCATTTGAAATATGAATTATCAAAAAAACGTGCTACTGCCCCTTTAAAAATTACCTGACAAAGACACATGGTTGGCGAGGTTATATAAGAATCCGTGTCTAATGTAAGAATGTATGAATACAGACCTTTAGTCCGATTTCAGGTGTTTTCATCCTACTGACAAACGTTGTTTTGCGTTTTTACTACTGTCCTCATTATATTCCTGTTAAGAAATAAAACACAATCGCAGTAATCTTTATCTGTAATAAACATTAAAATTTATAACACACAATATAGTCGCAAGCGACGACAAACGGATTCCGCGATTTATGGTAATGATATGTTTTAAAACGATGATGGTTTCAAGAGCTTGAGAGAGAGAGTATTTGTAAAAAAAATTGTTTGAAGCCGTTTGAAGCAAGGTTTAAGTGTCCTTGGAATTGTGCAACAGTCTATCCAAGCTCACTTAAGCATTTGTTAATTGCAAACGTTAATATTAAATTAAATAATCTATATATATGTTTAAAGATTCCCGTGATTAAGTGTATTCATGAAAGTCACGATATTTCATGTGAAAAAGCTAGGAGGAAAAACAGAGAGAACATGTAATAACAAGAGATTGTTGAGGAATCATGTTGTTAAGTGTTGATAGAGTTCATATATTTAAAGATTTCCATCAAACAAAATTTGTAATGAATCAACAACAAAACACTTTATTGTTATAGTTCATAATTACAACCATATTTAGAATTTTACATGAAAAACACTTATCAATCTACTCGATAGTGTAGATAATAACCTGAATTACTTACCATAGATAACATAGATTTTTAACCACAATGTTGTAGACATTTCTTCTTATGTGTTTGAAATCACAACTTTTGAGATATATAATCAGGTAATAAAAGAATAATACAGCTTTGACTCTAAAAAACTAAAAGTATCTTCCTAATACGTATGATTTGCATATACGCACTAGATAGTTACGCAGTCTGGTTATTGTCAAAATGTCAAACACATGTTTTCAAACTGTAAAAAGTTAAATTCTTTGCCAGTGCAGAACGACATAATAATTGCTTCAGAAGAAACATCATCATCTCAAAAACATTTAAACATAATTGTCAGGGAAAATCCTAAATTAAACAACGAACGAGTATGATTATCATTTGATTTAGGAAAGAATTTTTTATCAACTTATTTATTATCGCAAGTTATATAAGACACGTTTTGAAATTATGAATGGTAGCCTTTTATAAACAATAATCGTAATTGAAAATTATGTTCGAGTTATAAATTGAATAAAAATGTCATCGTGGTGTATTTAGATCGAAATGATATAAACTTTTGTATAATAATCTAAATTACATGTTACATGTACATGTACAATCCGTAAAATGATATTTTCAATTATTTACTTGCAATATAAAGATACTATTGTGAAGAACATACGTTCTGTTCAAGTTTTGTATGACTAGAAAATATCTTCTTTACATGGCCGTTAGTGACGAATTAAAAGCAATTATTTACTTTTAGTCATATCACTACTTGGCAAAGATAAATATAAACAACAAATTTCCGAGGTTATATATGAGATGGAGTTTAAATTGATAGATAAAGAGGCAAATGTTATAATTGCATTTCATGTCCAAACTTGATTTCTCTTCATTTTGAATGTTTGTAACATATTGTGTTCATTGGCAAAAAAGAAGGATTGTTGTCATTTATTTGTCATATGTTTTCTTTCGGTATTTAAATGATCAAATTCATCATGGAGATCAAAAATACAAAAAGGACAATTACATATATTCTGCTGTTTTCTTAGCTCATTTGGCTTGAAAGGCTCGATTTGCTTATGGCATGACATGGTGTCCGTCTGTCCATCCGTTCGTAAATTTTGTGCACTTTCGACTTCTTCTCCAGAAGCATAAGACCTAGAAAGCTGAAACTTTGTGTGCAGACTCCTTGACAAGTGAGGATTGCAATGTATAACTTTGGAGGCCTGTGGCCCCTATTACGGATCACAGGGGCCACACCCTAAAAACTATTTTCATCTTCTTCTCCATAATTCTCCAGAGTCATAATGCCTAGAAAGCTGAAACTTTGTGTACAGGCTCCTTGACCATTGATGATTATAATTTATAGCTTTGGTGGACCTATGGCCATTCCCTTAAAACAACTGCTTCTCCTGAAGCTAAGAAGTTGAAACTTTGTGTACGCACTGTATACAATCTCTTACAGTGCAAACCGGATATAGCTCGCTGTACGCTCGTCCATTGGTTTATATCTATGTTGTCACTGGTAATCTTGTTCTCTCTCTTTGCTAGTTTGTGTGAATGTAATGATCGGGTATAAATACGCAAAATATTCTTCGTACATGTATGTATCGCCATTAGAATTCAAATAAAAATTGAAGAAACATCTTCTGAATAACTTCAGATCAACAACGCATCGTTGATTATGTTCTTTTCGATCCGCAGAAATAGTAAATTTAAACTGGATAGGCTATTTTCAATCAAATTCCATAGGCGGACCCAGGCGGCGATTGCAGGGGTGGTTATCCCACTCTCCTGTTACATTTGCCCCAGGGGTCAATTGTACGCTTAGGGTCTTTGTTATCTGATTAGTCATGCTGTAAGTACCAATAATAGAACTAATGCGGTTGGATAACTCATTCGTGATGATATTTTGTTCATTTACCGCCGTTTGAGTGATTGATTGATTGTCGTTGTCTGATATGATTGTATTCAACTGTTGTGTTTATCCGTAATCGCCGACAAAACAAGCAAATATCAATCAGTTCTGCTCGTAAATTAATTGTTTACTTCGCGATATGCAAAATGGTGCATCGAATAAACAATTGGGCCAATCATTCGTACATTTAATTTGGCTAACAGTAATGCAAGCATTCGAAAAATATGCACTCTTGGCGTCATCCATACAGGAATACGTGACGTTAAATAGCAATAAACCAGTACAGTGATTTTGCATCCCTGCTACTGATCGCATTGATAACATCCAAATTAGGTATCTCGAAACAATTCATATCACTTTGAGCTAATATGATGTTAAACGCGAAAACATCGAAAACGCGGTGGGTGGTCAAGTTTTCTTCGATGCGTTTCTGACGAAAATGTATTTTTTTTCAATTAGATACATTTTTATGAAACTTTTATTGCACTTGGTGTATTCAGATTTCGTAATGATGCAAAGAAACCCATTCACATGAGTTGTTTTTCTGTATTTTTATTGTAAGTTCCAAATTTGGATCCAACGTATCGTTCCAAGTGAGAGAGCTATGAACCGTTCCCCTTACCTTACAGCGAGCTAAATCCGATTCCGCTGTATTAGGTTGTACATCGTGGTACAGACTCCTAGACCAGTGAGGATTATAATCTATAGCAATGGCCCCAAATAAGGGCCGGAGGGGCCACTCCCTAAAAACCTAATTTCGACTTTTCTCCAGAAGCAGAAGGCCTAATAAGCTGAAATTTTGTGTACAGACTAGCGAGAATTAATATATATCGATTTGGTGACCCTTCGGTCCCTATTAAGGGCCACAGGGGCCACGCTCTTAAAGCCTTTTCTCCAAAAGCACTAGGCATAGAATGCTGAAAAGTTTTGTAAACGCTCCTTTTGTATTGGGATTCTGAAAATGTACATTTTGTGACCATGTGGCCCCTATTAAAAGGGAAACACATTAACCACACCTTAAAGCAAAATAAAATATGAAGCCTGGTGAGCTACAGTACCAGTGGCTCTATGTTTGTACTAATAATGATTAAGATATTCTTTTTTATTGGCTTAATCTCTATTTTGACAGTTGATGTCAATTATGCCAAACAGTGAAGATAATGTTGATATTATTTATTATTTTTATTAGCACAGTTTCCTTCATATCCTTGAAAAATGGTATTGTTTGTAGTGTGACATATGAATCTGACACATCAATATAGTGATGGAAAAGTTTTAATTGAGGTAAGATAAGTAAAATCTATAAACATTGTGCCATTTTCGGGGGATATAGCTCGACAATGTCAGCTGCTTGTTCGAATAACGAAAAAAAATCACTCCGTTTCGTAAAGGTCATATGAAACACTTCAACGGGTCATAAAATCTATATGTTACCGTTGACAGTGTAGAATATCATAACTTATTAGATAGGTAACAGCAAAAGGGTCACACAGATTACAATTTTAAAAACTAGGAAACCTAGGTATAAAGCTTGCTAGAACGGCTTATTAATGGTTAATTGAAATTCTTCTCTGTCACACACGTGTGTCACCGTGTCAGTGGCGATATCTGTTTGTTTAAGTTATCTCCCTTCAGGTTGCTAATACAAGTTTGCACCTACTATATACAATAATCATGTAAGATGTCGTTCACCTTTTATAATAGTATGTGTATAGTAATAGTACTTGACTAAAAAATCAAGAGTAAGGTTATGCTTGGAATTAATTAGAAATACATATTGATATTATTGGTAAGTTAATTTAGGAGAATCCATCATCTTAATTGTGACTTATATATAGAGAGAGAGAATCAAAGATACACAAGAATTTGATTTGTGTTATATATTTTACTGTGGTTAAGATAATATATAAGATAGAATTTGGCTATATCATCCAGGGAAGAAATTGTTTTACAACATAAAAAGGACAGCAGTGTAAAACTGATTCAATAATTCACGTAAATGCTATCACTATGTAATGTATTAGAATCATCAATTTTGTAGAAAGTCATTTACATAAAAACATCAATTTGCTTCAATTACATTAAATCTCTTAAATCTCGTATTTGGGTTTTAAAAATGCTCAAGGAGCATTAGATTGGGAAAACTCTCATTTTCAAGTCAGAAAATAATCAAGGATCCTTGTATCATTGTTTATCATACTCCCTGTTCGCAACGGATCGTTTCAACTGTTGCTTAGCAGTATTTGTACAATGTCTCTATACAGCCTAATTGACGAAATACTATTCTCAAAATAACTCTTTGTTACCTTTATATCGTGGCATGGATCCTAAATAAACAATCTGACAAAGTAATCTTCCTTACAAAAACATCAAACTTATAATTAGCTGTTTACTTAAAAATCCTTCTTTCAATTTAAATAAGAAAAAAACTGTGGATGTATGACCTTTCAAGGCGAACGGTGTAAGTAATATAATCTTCCTTTGGTTCAATTACTCCTATTACTTTTGTTGAACTCCATGGGTTCGATATCTTCTCTCTAAAATATAATCTATCATTACGTAATATTAAGGATTTTACATCATACCCAATGCGAGTCAGAAGCAAGTTTACCCTCTTTTCCGAAAACCATACCATCACATTTCCGCTCACAACATAGAAGAGATTTCCAGAATTCTCAATAGCTATTGTTGTTATGCCTCTCACATGAACGATGACCTCTATATCCTTTCCTTCCAAAGTCATCATGATTATCTCACGTCTATTATGAACGTACAGTTTTCGCTGCCTGGTGTCAACAACAAGTTCGTATAGCCAGCTGTACATCTCCAGATAAGCCACAGTAGTTAAAGTTTCCCCATCATAAGACAGCTTCAGGATTCTATGTAGAGGTCTGTGGGTGCTCACGTACACGGCGTCATCCTCTTCATCAAAAGCCATTCCGAATGTTTCAATTCCTTTTCGTATTACCCTCTTATCGGAACCATCATAGTTTACCATCACAATCTCACTTGGAGGTGAAGCAATCATAAACTTATTCTTTTTCTGGATGAAAACAGCTGCTCTAATGACTCCAATGTGGGATCCTGGTTCTTCATGTACAGTGAAACAGTCCAAATCCAACTGACCCCAAGGTTTAGAAGCTTTTGTATAGTATGGCATTATGATTAACTTGTTATCTTGTCGAAAGCTGAGTGATTGACTTGTGTTTGGTGACAAGGAACTCTCTCTATGAGGATTATCCTTACCAGATATGTTTGTAAATGATTCCAGGCTTTGTTCTGTATTTGAGTTGCTACCTCTGGTATTCAGATGATCATTGATATCAACGAGCTGTTGTTTCTTAATCTCACATTCATCGGCAGATTTCACTAGGAAATCCTTTACTTCTTCATATTTTTGGCACCGATTTTGAACATCTTCCCTTGATACCCTTTTAAGATCCGCTCTACCGATTGAAATAATGTCAAGCATTCTTAGGTCTTTAATACTTCCTGCAACTTCTTCATTCAAGAGCGTCAATTCTGGTTCTAGGTTTCCAAAGATTCTTCTGTCCACGCTTTGAATTTCATCTATTGCTTCATTTATATGCCTTGTCAGTTCTCTGCTCAAATCAATCATCTTGTCCTCGACTCTTTGTGTCACAGATTTATCTAACCTTTTTAGTCTCTGATGTACGTTCCACATCACATGTCTCATCTTTAGAATTAGTAAGTCTTGGGTTGAGGAACAATCACCATTTTGGAAGAAGATTAATACAGTTATTATAAATGAGATATTCATTCTGGACATATTGATTCTGTGTGCAGGATAGGTCGACTCAATCATCCAACCCAATTATTTAAAGCGGACATTTAACCAGGGTCAGATATATGATACATATATATCAAGTGCAATAGATCGCTTATCACTGAAGTAGTAGTTACACAGCAAGATATTGATCAAGGATTCATTATTGTAATGAATACCTTTGTGGATCTTAGCATCTATGTGCATTAACGATTTATCAAAATACATTTTTTGAAGCTCTTTTGAGTCATGATTTCTTTCAACACAAATTGTCCATTTGGTGTTGGTAATTGCCAGGTAATATCATTAACATACAACCACCAGCCTATATTAGATAACCTTGGTCTAAGGCGTGTGATCTCTAGCTTTGTTATTGAAATTCGATTCCCTCTGAAAGATAAACAGCGTTCTCATACACATAATGAACTACTTAAGGACCCTTGTATCTCACGTTAGTAATCATACACTCTGACACATATCTGCTCACTCTGACATATCAGATTCGCATATTTACATATTTACACGCCTCAGATTCAGTTATTACCAATACCAATTAAAGCAACTTAACTTTTCCATAATGCAACTTTAACTTTTGATTGGTAACTATATCTATCGATATGCCCTCCATGCTTTTTGACAATGGTGTAACGATTGTTAATATGAAACCACCAAATAGTAGCACCATTAAATTCACCAAAATAACGGTTACATATTAAAAAACACTTGAGAAATCTGATTCAACAACTTAACATGGTTTTATAATTACATGGAGTAAATATTAACGACCTAGTTGGCCGCTGCTGGTACCAGTTAAGCAAAAATTATAAATGTATGTCAAAGCGTTACATCCTGGGAGTTTGTTACTGAATCGTTTTCGTCTGTAAACGTATGCTAATAAGATGCAACGACTCACTTCTAACTCCTTATGCATCTTGTCTAAGGGTACGAACGTTACGCTAATTTCACTAATGTGTACCCTTGGCTCAGAAGCTAGAATCGCTCGCCCGGCCCGATTTCGGATATAGCTAATCAAATCATTTTCTCGTTCAAATTGGCCTAGCTTATTGTCCAATTTGTCGAATCATACTATACTATAAGTGACATATTATGAACAGTGTACTGTGTCACTTGATCAAAGTATCAAATATCAGCATTTGCATTCACTTACACGATATTAGATGCCATGATTGCAAACTGATAGCTTTGGATAAGTAAGAATGACGATATGGAAATCGAGATAGGCATAGTTTAAACATGTGGCCCGAGAGAATTATCTTATCAAACAAAACGATAATTTTATCCTCACAGGACTGGGTTTGTATTGTCCTCGTTAAAGTAGGTACATATGTACAATTTGATTTAAGCATATTCTAATCATGACATGAATATACACCGAATCACCACCTACTTGATAAACTTAAAAACTTGCCTGAAAAGGTTGATGAAGAATTGCATGCATGTGATTGTATGTCTTATTAAAATTATTTATTTAACAGTTTAACAAAGGAAAATTCATTGATAAAATGATGCAATTTTGGTAAGGACACAATGTTCGGTTCTTCTGAAAACAATGTTAGTAGTTCTTGTCTGTGAGCAAACCACTTAGTAACTTCACATCAACAAATGCTAATGGTTACAGCTGAATGAATCTATACAAAATTAATTATGTGACTAGATATCTGCTTAAAGGATGTCAAGTTATATAGACTTGCATTTGAGATTTTAGAACATTTTCAAAGAGGATTTTACAAGATGGGAATTTGTCGGAAAACGGCGACCCAACAGCAGAAATCATATAAAATCTTGAGAATTACGCTAACGTGGTCAACAACTGTTAAAGTTAAAAATACAAAGATGTTTACATTGAATCTTTTATCTTACTTAGTGGGCTGTCGACTTTTTAATTGAAATCGTTCCATCCTATAATACTTGGGTGTTCATTTCTCTTCATCTGGATCGTGGTATATACACAGAAAACTTTGCCTTTGCAGGCGATTAAGGTATTAAATAAAGGTATGTTAAATATAAGTCGTCAGTTAAAAGTGTTCATAGTTTACCCATGACTGTTTTGCTTCACATATTTGATGTCAAAGTTTTGCCATTGTTACTTTATGGAAGTGAGATCTGGGGTGTTCACTCGTCGCCATCTGTTTTGAATGTACATGATGTACAGATTTTGGGTCTTTGTAGGAATACGTCGAATATTGCGACGCGTGCTGAACTTGGTCGTTATTCATTAAAAGTAAATTAAATGTCAAAATTGTCAAATATTGGGTTCGTTTTTTAACTCAAACTGAACAAAATATTTAGCACCAGTTTCGTCTTGCTGAAAAGGGTATAGATTGTTGGGCTTTGTAGGTGAAAACTCGTTTGTTTAGTTATGGTTTTTTAAATGTGTTGGGTAGTAAACGTTTTTGAAATATATCGTCTTTCGTTGCTTTATTCAAGCAAAGGTGTATTGACATAGATAATCAGATGTAATTAAATTTTCATCGTAGGATTTAAAAGTGTTAGCCTAAGACAATTTCGCATTTTACTCAGTAGATTCCACTGCTCAAATCATAATCTGATGATAGAATGTGGTACATGTAGATATCTATAGGTCTTAAAGGAAGGATCGCCTTTGTCCGCTTTGTATTGTACCTCATATTGAAAATGAGTACCACTTCTGTTTGGAATGCTCTTTTTACCATTAGTTGAGATGTGATATTCTTCCTGTAAATTGCGATTTGTATAATATGTACCATGGTGCTCATGTATGTTTACATTGTGTACAATCTTATGTATATTGAGTCTTTGGCCCTTTTACTAATTTAACTCTTGTTAAACTTAATCAATATGATTACGAAACTCCAACTACATCCATGGACAAGAATACTGGAACAGAAACATTTAAAGACAGGGAGACAGCCCCTCACCCACTTATTCCAATAGCATGACATAAATACGCGGTAGGCACCCTTCACAAAGAAATTCCTAGTTTGTGATCATTCCAGGTTGTTCATGTCGCTCAAACTGTAGATCGTTTAAACAATCTAGGAATTTTGGAATATTCTTAGGTTGTATCCCAGATTGTTCGTAGCACTAACACGTTCTCCGTCTTATTCTTAAAACAGTGTTACCAGATACTTCCTTTTTAAATTCAAAGGAAAATACAGTTTAATTTCAACAAACCCATTCACCAAAGCACATATTTGATATCTCTACCAATATTTGCCTGCCCCAGAGCAATTTCGAGTCATGTAATAGTCTCCTCACTGCAAATCATTAAAACACGAACGTGTACTTATGCAAAGAATAGCCAGTAACTAAAACTAACTAAATACATATATGGTTTTTTTACGTTTTTAACTGTAACTGTCAATTTGAACAAAATCAATGAACACTTATACATGTAGATGTCTGGTTATTGTCAAACTGTATGTAAGCTTCAATTAATGTTTTAAACACTATGCCAACTTTAACTAAATCTTGAAAAAGAATTACAATTTAATCGGTTCAGAGAAAACAAAAATATGTAATCGTTACAACAATGAGAAAAAAAGATAGTTTTGATAGTCGTCATATTTTAGAGGGAATGGAACAAACAACTTTCTTGGTCTCGAAATATAAATAAATCTTGAAATATAAATGATATAATTTCTAACTGGTTTTATAACTGGACGGCATTACGCTCTCCAATTATTATCATAATTGTATAACTTTTGTTTTTTATTAACATGTCAGACAAAATGACCACTTGAATCTTCAGTGGCACCAAAATACATATTTGTTTTTACCGAATGTAGAACGACTTGGTTTGTCTGCACCGCAATAAAATTGTTCTCGTGTTGATATATTTCCATTTTTATTGTAGTAGCATAAAAACAATATTAAAACACCTTAAATACTTAACTTTACCATAATACCTTAATTGATGGCAAGGACATGCTGTCAGTAAAATATCCGGTAGATGTTCAGCGTTGTGCGTTGCTTGTATGTATATATTAAAATGAAATGTTGCGTCTGCAATCTAACATGATACCCACTAGTCACCATCAGCTATGTTTCTTTGAAAGGCTTCATCATGAACTGAACTCATATAAAAGGATATTGATAATCTGCGTGTTTGAATCTTTTTATGAGATTATTTTGTTACCAATCATACCATTTTGAAAACTACATTCGTACTTTATCATTATACTTATGTTTCTACATAATCTACACACAAAACAGAACATTAATTCAATTCCAAAAACAACGAACTGCCAAAACTTTGACTACCTGAGGAAGAAATTTGATGTCTTCCATAAATAAAATAAATAAATTAGGCAGTATCATTTGGTGTTACCAGCGAGTCTATTCTCGTCAAATGTTACAGGTTGAAATGACATCTACGATACAACGGTAGGAAGTGAAACAAACAAAAAATTGGACTTCATGTTACACTCTACGACATTTAAATGTTGACATCCCATGATGAGTTATAACATGAAAAAGATGAAGGTTGTCATCCATTAAGTTTTGTTCTTATCAATATCAGTATTTCCTAGAGATACCTTAGTAAAATTAAAATCATTTTCTGTAAATAATTGTGACAACATCATTGATATATTTAGTAGTCCTTTAAGCATAAAAATGTAAGATTTTACTTGTTATACAAAAAGAAATGAAATGTTAAATGTCAGAAAATAGGTTTTTTTTCAAGTAATCTTGTCATTTAAATGAATAATCTAATGCCAAATTTAAGATTGAGAACGTTTCATTCATTCAAATTTTTAAACGTCGACTTAAACAATCTTCAAGATAAGCACGGTTATTTCAGTGGAGAGATATATATAGAGTTCAATAAATAACTAGTCATTTCAACACTTTAAATTTTGTCTGCATTTCCGAGAAGAAAGAGACCCTCATTAGTTGTAATAGAATGTTCTTTAGTCTTGGTGTGTTTCTTCTTGTACAACTCAACCTTGTCCTGAACCTTATCCTTATAACTCTAACATTAGATTGTAATGTTAATATGATAACCAACTTGTTAAAGGGGCAGTAGCATGTTTTTTATTATTTTATATTTTTTAATTTTTCACTCATAACTGTAAGTTACACTGTATTGCTAAATGTATTATTTTGACAGTGTCAAAAATCTACTTACACAAGCCAATCATCCATAGCCAGAGGACAAAGTATGAGGATTCACATAAAATCCATTGGCGGCCATTTTGTGTGAACACCTTTAATTCATTTTGTGTAGGAAAAAGCAATCGCATGGCTACACTTTACGTTATATATTTGAATTAATACTGCTACATTTAGTGTAAACACATTGTCTTTCAATTGGAACCATTAATTTTAATTTTCCTGACATCACCCTATATTCCCCCTAAAAACGTGCTACTGCCACTTTAATGCATTTATTTTAATATAATCATTACCTCGGTATAATACGTGGTTACTATAGAGGACTGAAACCTGTTTTGCAGTATACAAAAAAATGTGTTCTGTTCATAATCTTAAATGTAATTCGTTTTAAGAATATTCTTTTTCTATATGTTTTTAAAACTACTGTTTCATATCCAATGTTCAATATAAAACATGTTGTTGAAAGATGTGTAACGGCATAAATGGGAGATGTTCCAAGAACAACACTATTTGCTATCACCAAAATAATAAAAAAATGTACTGTTGATTGAAGTAAAATGGATATGAAATAATTCTTTAAATATTTTAGAAAAGAAAATAAGGCAATTTGAAGATGAAAGGGTGGTTCACACTGTTTTTCAAATTACCACACCGTCTATTATACATGTACATCCATCTATCTTCTTATATTTGCGAAATTGGTTTCTAAAGAGCAAAGAACACCAACCAAAAACTTTTTAGAATTTCCTGATGTTCTCTCATGTTGTAAATAATACACTTGATCTGTGAATGATGATCTAACAACAATATCAAGCTATACCGTGAACTTTTCTTCGAGGGTTTACATAAGATCTAAGTTATTACATTTCAATAACAAAACATTACGATACAAATGTGCCAATCGCTACTTATGCTTCAATTCTAATATTCACTTGACCAACAACCAGGTATTTTTCATTCATTAACAATTTGTTCATTCAATAGAAGAATGTACTAACTGAATATAGTGACACATGGTTCTGTGCTATGCTCTTTACAAAAATCAGTATCTACGGGCCCCAAACTACGATACGACTTAAGGCCCCAAACTACGATACGAGTTAAGGCTCATGCTGTAACACTGGTTAAGAGACTTCAATAAAAGTTTACCTCCGTTCACCCATCTGTAATTTTAATTACTTTAAAGCAATAAGAATAACATCGCCTTAACTGCCAGCTTGTTTTAATATGATCATAGAGTTTAATTTGAAATAAGGAACAAAATGATATTTAGTGTGGCGCGTAAGGCATGTTATTGAATTATATATCCTTTGCACAATAATCTCAAATAAACATTATCTGCACTCTTCTATTACTGTCCATATCACGTATATAGCGCATAGAAAATTATTTATTAACCTTTAACGTCACATGTACCAATAGGTACCACAGGATTGTTTTATCATGTTATTGAAATTGTGCATTCAGATCCCTATTATCCAAATGCGTACTCTGTCTCTCTGTATATCGGTAATGCGGCTTTGAAAGTTCTTGGGATTGATAAAACATTGTTACTGGTACTATTAGTGACTTGTACCCTATTTCCAAATTGAAAGGTCTGATTATGTCATATGATTTTTTTTGTTCAAATCATTCACGCAATGTCAACTTTCAACATTCTCAATACGAACCTATATGCTAAATCAACTGACTTTGAATCTAAAACCATTTCTAGAGTTGTTGATGGGGATTCTAAATTGAATGACGCTAAGCTGTGTTTCACTGATAGTATATCATCAAATTTTTGAAATTTTTTTTGACGGACAAAACAGAGCGGTTGATTGTTTACATGCTAATCACAACATCAATCTTTTTATACATCCATATATTATTTTGTAAACAACGTTTTGATATTATAATTAATATACGTTTTTTAGTGTAAAATGATGACTTCTGGGCACGTTGAACAAGAACTGTTGTTTTAAATTTTTTATCATAATTCACGCCTTGCAGATGTGTTTCTTAATCAACACAAAGCTATAGCCATAGTAATATGTATATGCCTTTCGTTTATTGTTTATTGCTTTTTATAATCATTTGATTATTGATCGTAAACGCAACCGAATCAAAAGATTAACTCAAACTTTACTCAAACAGTACAGTTATATATTTGATAGATTTTCTGAAAAATAGATTGATCCTTAAGTCGTTGTTGTGGAAATACTTTTAAATATCCTTGGTGATTGAAGTTGTCCAGAGGGAATACTTGTAACCAAGCCATTACACATTACTTTTTCACTTGAGAGAAGAATTTAAAACACCAGAGCCGACGGAAGCATGTGCTATTTTTCTGGCTGAGCAATTCTAAAATACCACAAAGCACAATCTTAAATGCATTAACACTTATAATCTATTTACCTTCTGAAAAACGTTTTCTTTGTACTGATTGAAATTTGGTCAGGTGATAAAAACAAGAACTGAAAACAGAGTTTTTAGAGTTGGTGTTTTAACAAACATTTAAAGAATTGTTTGACATCGTTGTTCTGTGATGTGTTTCAAAGATTTCTTTTTGAAATTTTGTGTTTTTGGCCAGATTGTTTAAAGAAAAAAAAAACGACATTACGACTCTAAATTCTTTAGATCATCTGAAATAGTTTTTAAATATTGTACTTTTGGTTATCCGCATATAATTACTAGATGTTTATTCATTAACGATATAGGAAATGCATGCAGCTGACGTTGATCAAGCTTTGGTAGGCATTCAATGATTATGTGTTAAAATATAAAAAAAATACATTTTTTAATTTGTGAAATATCACTCGATGTATGTATGCATCTTAAGCCTTCAAACTTACCTTAAATTATCTGTGAAGTTTTCCTAGTTAATTTTAGTTTCACATTTTAAGTCTGAAAGGACTCGGTTAACAATTGCAGTGACCATGACGACATTTGTTATATATATGTATTGACGATATTTAATAAAATGTGTGACAAATTAAAAAATCCATGACTGGCTACTACTCTTAAAGGGTTAAAAAATATATCAAATGTGGCACGTACTCTTTTTTGAATAGTCATATTATAAGACAAGATACCACCAACGAGGACAATGAATGCTCAAATGTTTTGTTATGATGAATAGAAATATTTAAAAAAGAACTATGAACAATATAATGACTTAATCTTTTTGAGAGGGTGCGTGTTTTTAAAATCAGATATCTTTTAATTAAGTTTTTTTTGTAAATGTTAAGTGCATGTAAGTATTGAAACTTTATTCTATTATCACACGGGATTTGGTGTATTTTGGTTCATTAAGAAAAACATTGTTCATGTCTAGTTTTAAGGTAGCTTTCGCATCATATTCAAACTGAAATTCGTTTTAATGTTGTGCGGAATAAACAAACAAAGAGGTTCCGTTGTTTTCCTACGAGTATTCATGTGAGTGTCCTTGAGAAAATACGAGAAGAAAAAGATTACATAGAGACAACACGTGGCACACCTGCACACTGAATATGATACTGGACTAGTACGGTTCTGACAAAAGAGTTTTTGCGATGTTATCATGACATAGAGTCTTGAGTTTTTGTCTCCACTCCATCAGCCCTGTAAAAAGGTCACTACAAGTGTAGAAAAAATCAGGACAGGAAAGATTTGTGCACAATGCTGGCATTTTGACAATATGTTCCTCGATCATGTATGGTTAAGCACAAAACAATGTTTTACTTAACACTCAAGCTGATGTTCTAATACAAAAAGTGCATCGGATCTCAGCTGAACATATCTCTTCTCATTCACATATCGACTTTTATCTTCTACATTTAGCTTACAATTAGTTTCTTGTGCATGTATTTAAAACGGTTCTTTTCTCCATCTTTTCTTTCAATAAGGTGGAATTATATTTCGTTTTGCATATGGTAAAATTGAATCGACAATAGGAAGTGCAATACGAGCAAACGTGTTTATTTTTCAGTTTAGATTGAATATGTGCTTCAATTATTTCTACTACTAATTCAGCCATGTCTCGGAGGATATTAATTCTCATTTTTGTTCATCTTTTTAAGGATTATGACTTTTTCTATTATGCTTATGTTACCTGATGTCTTGGTTCACCTGTTTTCATGGTGTTTAAATATGGCATCATATTTCGCTTTTCAGCGTTTTGTTCCAGACAGCAACGATGAACGGGGCACTATGTATTCGTCAGCGCCTGCACGTGCGTAGGTACATCTGGATTCTTGTTAGTGCATTGCGTCAGGAACCATTTCGCTCAAAGTCTCCAAATTCTGTATTATCCTACATGAGTTAAATATTCGGAAACAAGTCGATCATTGACCTTACTTTCAAGGCCACTACGGGGCTTTGGCCGCTTTTAAGGCACTTGTTAGCGCGATATCTAAAGAACTGTTTCACTCTATGTCTTCAAATGTTGTGTCTACATAAATAGGGTAATACCAGTTCTGATGGAGACGCTTGTTAGTGCGCTATCTTATTAACTGTTGCGCTCAGTGTTTTCAGATTATGTGTCAATCTACATGATGGGAATACAGACATGTAGACGCTATTTGATAATATGACATTGACCTTTTTCAAGGTCATTACAACATGTTGCCTGCTTTCGAAACTGTAATTAACAGAATATGTTTTAAAATGATGCATCGAATGTCTTTAAATGTGGTGTCAGCTTCAAATGGTGAAATAAGGAGTTACTAATTGATTACAATGACTTTGACCTCATTTTGATAATGACTAGGCCACTTTGACAAGTTAATAATTTTGAAACCCTTTGCTTGTGACAGGAATGAGCAGTTAATATCAGAGCTGAAAAAGCCTAAAATGAAACAAATTACGTCTTTTATCGACATTGCTTTGTTCATCGAGCTGAGTAGAAGCTTGAAGACAATGCTAAAAAACTATTGGTATACTAGGTTTCTGATCATAAGAAAAATAACCAATGAGCAATTATATATCATCCGACAGTATTAGTACCCTTCTTTCCATTGTATTTTAATGCTTTTGTAGAATAGACCATGCAATGTCAGCGTAGTCATTTGAATATAACCTTGATGATAGGAGCATTTCAAAAACTTACTTGGTTCATTAAATAAAATATCAATGTTAAGGAAAGCTAGTTCATCTTGATACAAATAAAATTTAAAAGTCACTTATATTCTCTGACGTGCATTTTACTATATCAGTAAAGATAAATAATAACCAAACTCAATAAAATTCAATCAATTTCTAAAACTGTATTCAATTGTTGTTCGCAACAATGCATAATTGTTTAGGTTTGTATAAATATTGAATAAACGAAATAGCTTAAGGCTGACAGTCATTGATAAGTTCATTGATTGGATTAATGTGATAATCATATTCAGGTTTGTATAAATTGTTAATCAAATTAATTGCATAAGACTGACAGGTCATTGATAGGTTAATTGATTAGATAAATGCTATCATCATATGTTTTCTATCGGTATATGTGTATATTTGATTCTTTTTTCTTTTAGAAGGACAAATCTTACGTTTGTTTATAGCCTAGTTGTAGTCAGTATCTTGAGATCAAGAAAAAGAGAAAACAAAAGAAAATGTAAACTTTAAGAAACCTAATTACTTTAACGTTTGTTATTCCATTTATCAGCAAACAACTGGATTACATAATGATCAATCTTGTATACTACAAACACATGCAGGGTTTATTCAAGGATTTTACTTAAGTATTTTCTAACGTTGAAGATTATTTTTATTTTCATCTACAAGGGCTATCAAGCTATTAACTTGATGCAATAGAACTTTGGGAAAGTTTACGCTTTTTTCAGTGTGCACTTATTGTACAAAGTGGTTTGTGCTAGATTGTTGTCAAGCTTAAAAACGTGTTAGACCACTTCTTACACTGATATCAACATCTAAACTCAATCGTGCATTCTTCTAGACTAATCTTCCCAAACTCCAGACACCCTTGCAACTAAATCTTGATGAAACCCGCACTCTTGAACAAACAAATCTACATCAATGTGATTTCCTTGAGAAAATACAATCATTGAAGATGTAACAGTTGTGTCAATCCCTCCTTTACCCTAATATTACTAGACGGATTTGGAAAGTTGCTCAAGTCAACTCAGATAAATTTGTCTCAGAAAAGAAGTAAAATTCAACTATGTCAAACAGTATTATTAAACAAGTTTTTTAATTTTTTATTTGTCATATTATGATTATTATGTGCTGTAACGAAACATAAATCTTTGTCTGTGACTGATATTCAATGTACTGTTATGTTAATTTGTTTTAAACAAATATGTTAGTAATTTTTTGTCACTATACTGAGATGATGTTTATTGTTAATAAACACAAAACAAACAATGATAAGCAAAAACTGAAAATAAGTTTGTGTTAAATACTTAAAAGGGGCAGTAGCACGTTTTTGATAATTTTATTTTCTAAATTGTTCACTGATAATTGTTAATTAAAGCTAAATGTATTATTTTGACAGTGTCAGAAATAACATTACACAAGCCAATCATCCATAGTCAGAGGACAAAGAAGATTCACATAAAACCCATTGGCGGCCATTTTGTGTGAACACCTTTAGTTCATGTTGTGTAAGAAAAAGGAATCGCATGGCTAAACTTTACGTCATATATTTGAATTCAAATCTTTTATTTCGATACTATAAGGCCACGGGCCCTTGAGTACAAAAACACCTCAACGGTGCAGACATGACAAATATTGAAAAATGTATGCTACATAAAAAACTTGATATGACAATATTTTCCTAGCTTCAAATGCATAAAAGAGATATTTAGCAGTATTCAATGACATTTGTGAATTTGTGGACGACATTAAACTATTAAATTTTACGGTATTTGGATAAAGATAGAACCGAGACAACACATATTTTCTTCTTAAATGAATGTAGGCTGGACAGATAAGTAAAAAATGATATTCATTTTCAATTAAATTACGGTTACACATTTTACATTTTCTTTGTTCCCGGGGAATCTTAAAAAATCTACCTCTTTCAATTTCTAAACTATGGGAACTTAACCGAAATCGTGATAAACAAGATCTAAATTGAATTACATTAATCTCACTTAAGTATGTTTCACATGAAATTGTTACCTTAAAATTACTGTAAGTATACATTTTCGAACTCTCGGATAAAGAACTGTGTAAAACTTGTAAAAAATTATCTTTCAGTCGTTGAAAAAAAACCTTAACAAGAACATTTTTATCACCGTATGTATGTGAAAACCAGACATCACCAAAACCTAATTTGAATATAACATTTCTAATTTTAGTAACCCAATTTACATGACCTTGTTCATCATATAAACACATCATATCATAACATTTTCGAGGCAAACGATATTCAGGCATAATGATAAGATTTAACCAATATTTAATACATTTTAAAACAGCAGATAATTGAATAGGATATCTCCCACACTCAGCTAAAACTCCATTATTTGATGTTGATAACTTAACGTTCAAAAAACGTTTACAAGCATAAAAATGTACTTTTTCAAGTTGTTCCATATCGGTTAGACCCCAAATTTCAGCCCCATATAGGAGAATTGGTGTTATCTTTGTATCAAATAATTTGAAGTACAAGTTAGGAGAGTGTGGTTTCAATGAATGTATACTACTAAGAAGTAATGATAACATTTTACGAGCTTGAATAGAAATATTGTCAAAAGCTTTCGACCACTGCAGTCTATTAGTGAAGTATAAACCAAGATAACAGTACCCTGACACTATTTCAATACGTTTACCGTTATAAAACCACTTTTCAAAACGAGACAAACAACCTCCATTCTTGAACACAACAACTTTTGTTTTTTCCATATTGACTGACAATTTCCATTCCAAACAATACCTGCTAAGGATATCAAGTTTAGCTTGTAGACTTCTGACACTAGTTCCAAATAGAATAAGGTCATCAGCAAATAAAAGGAGGAATATATGTATAACATCTGGATGTAACTGAACACCAAATTGACATTCGCTTTCAATAACATGAACTAATTCGTTTATATAAAACTGAAACAAAAAAGGACTCAGTATACAACCTTGTCAGACTCCTATCGAACACTCGAATACATCAGACAATCTGTCGTTTGAACGAACACAGGACTTTACATTACCATATATTGACTCTAGCATTTTACCCATTTTACGACTCAAACCATATTTATACAGTAATTTCAAAAGTAAATGTCTATGAACAGAATCAAACGCCTTTGAGAAATCAACAAAAGCAACATAAAATTTACCACCTTTACGTGTAAGATAACGCTGGACAATAGAATACAAAACAAAACAATTGTCAACCACCAAATAGCCTTTCCTAAAACCAGACTGGCACTCTGAAATTGTACGCATCACTTCAGCCCAGCACACCAATCTCTGGTTAAAAATGTAAGTAAAAACTTTACTAAGTACACTTAAGAGATGTATTGCTCTGTAGTTGTCAGGGGTAGAAGCGTCACCTTTCTTGTGAAATGGTATATTATTCCTGTTGACCAATTTTCTGGGAATATACCCTTTTGATAGATGTTGTTAAAGATAATCTCAAGGAAAGGCACAGTCACATGTGAGGAATGTTTTAGATATTCACTCACAATATTGTCAAGTCCAGGAGATGTATTGTTCTTCAGAGCTTCAATACTGCGAATGATCTCTGATCTTGATATAGGCAAGTCAAGTATATCTTCTGTGATTTCTCTCATGGAATCCGATTGATCATCGGTATAATCCATATTATCAGCTGTGCCATCTACATTACCTTGACTGCCGTAGAGGGTAAAGAAGTATTCCGCCCAATCTTCAATATATATTGGGTTACCACGTTGTTTATGACCAGATAACCTCTTTATCATACCCCAAAAACGTTTTGAGTCAGATGTCGAAGATTCTAAATCATCTCCTAGGCGCTGAGTATATTGTTCTTTCTTCATTCGACATAAACATTTGTATTCACTGCATGTTTTCTTATATTTCATTAAAAAATGTTTGTCTTTTGATTTTCTAAAAGCATTTAGAAAATGACACTGTTCGTGTTTTTTGCAGAGACAGTCATTATCGTACCATGGCGAAGAGTTCTTAGTTTTTTTTATTGGTCGTCGAAACATCGAGGCAGCCGATAGAACAGCTTCTGTTAACACTGAAACCGCTTCCACGACATTAGTCGCAGAACACTTAGCTGCTTGTTCCAATAATGTTAATGTCTCGAAGGCTTCCATATGCTGAATGAAGTTTATTTTACACGATTCCTTCCATATATATTTGCACTGGTCTATGTGGTTAGAGGTAGGGTGTGGCAGGGAGCTACCAGGTATACTGACATCTAATTGCAGAGGGAGATGTTGGGATTCAGATCTTGACACAATATCAAAGCTTACAATATAAGGAAATAGTTCAGTAGACGCGAGAATATAGTCAATCACACTGCATCCCAGGTGACCTAAGAAGGTGAAATCACCTATACCGTAATCACTTCCGCATCTTCCGTTTACTATATGTACATTTAATATCAAGCACAATTCAAGAAGAGTTTGACCGAAGCTGTTCACAGTCTTATCACAAGAGTATCGGGTCATCTCAAATCCTGTGAAAAATTCACTTACGAAGTCTTTACCCTCTACTTGCTGAAGAATGGAATCTTTCATATAGTCTGGAGTTAGGCTAGTCCTGCTATTTGTATCTCCTTATACAAGGATAGCGAGATTAGAATATGTTTCAACCACTTTAAGTATAAAATTAAGCAATATTTCTACCCCATTCCGCATTTCTTTGTCCGTATAACAACTTGAACTTTGCGGATGAACATATGTAAACACACACAAAACATCTGTGTTTAAACCAAACATAACCTTATCAAACAATAGCAAAATAGCATTCTCTCCATGAAAAACATCAATAATATATTGAGAATAAACACATTTTATCATAACTAATATTCCTCCGGAGTGTCTTCCAAATTTAGCAATCTTTGTTCCTGGTAAACAAAAATGTTTATAATCTGAAAATTGTAAACTAAAGTCAGTATCTGTTGACCATGTTTCATAAAAAGCAACAAAGTCAAAAGTCGTAACAAAACGCATAAAGTCATTATCATGTAATTTGTTGGATAAACCACCGATATTCCATGAGAGAATAGACAGTTTACAGTTTGTTAAGCCCTGGCCTCCCTGCTATTTTCTAGAGTTGGAGTTGACCTTCGACATTGACCTAAGCACGCGGTCACGGTCACGATCATGTGTAGATGAGACGCGGTCTCCTGTAGACGGTGGACTCCTGGTCCTCTCCGAGCTGCCAGTGGGTTCTAGATCCTCCACGATCAGCCTTCCGTTTTTGTAGTAGCCTCGCTTGTTCTCCGATCGCAGTTGGTTTAGCTTCTGACGCTGTCGCTTGGTCAAGTCGTTGGCTATACCAATGTTGTGTTTACCAAGTTCAGACCGGTCCTTAAGTACAGCGATTTTCTTCCCACTGTCACCAAACTTAGCTATCATGGGTCTGTCCTTCCCAGGAACTAGTTTCCCTATCCTGTGGGCTCGTGTGATGTCCTGCTCAACAACGGGATCGGCAGATCTTACCAGATTAAGAACGTCTACAACTTTTTGTTTACGTTCATCTCCGTCTTCATCACGTGACTCGGGTATGCCAAATATGAGCAGGTTGTCCCGCCTCCAGCCTATCAACTTCGTCCGTTAGCTGCTCGAGCTGCACGTGCATATCCTGAACTACTTCCGCCGTTTTATGAACGAATTGAATTTCATTATCAAGATGGCTTGATTGTTTTGTAACTTTATCGATATCGAGTTTCATTTGTGCTTGTGTATCTTTGATTAAAGACATATCGTGTCGGATCACACTGAGAGTTTCTGAAATGTCCTTTTTGATAAGATCACATTTATGGTCAAGTTCTTGATATGATTGCTGCATATGTTGTACTACGCTCTTTAGTTGACCCATTTGCTCGCATACCTCTTCTTTATCTTTCTTCATTTGCTCGAGAACAGCTAGTATACCATCATCAAATGGTCCTGGGTTCACTTCAACGTCCCCAGCTTGAAGTAACAGCAATAGATTCACATTTTCCAGTTCAAGAACAAATTCTGGGTGTGTATACAGTGTTCCACGGTAAAAAGAGGCAGAGTTGTTTACTGTGACGTCACCAGAAGTCGGCATGTTGGCAACAATGCAATTATCATGCATCATATTCAAGTTTTTCATAATGTCAAATCGTTCACATACCTCAGCCGTTAGATATGTAGAGATTCCAATAGCAAGAAGCACAAAGCAAGTTGCAGTAAGGCGGAACATGACATCGTTTGTAGGCCACCATGTCGTAGTCAGACCTGTCAAGTTGAACAACTCGCCAAGACGTCGGTTGTTTGAATTATTACTGCTCCATTTAGTTTCAATACATTATCTTTTAATTGGAACCATTAATTTTCATTTTCCTGACATCACCTTATATTCCCCCTAACAACGTGCTACTGCCCCTTTAAAGACAGTCATATATTATTCTATGTGTTGATATGAACATTTGGTTTGAAAACAACATTGAGTAACATTAACGTTTCTGGACAATACGGAGATGCCTTTAATTGTTTATTTAGTTCTTAAATGTTGAAAACTGATGCATGAGATGAATGTAGCTCTTTATTCTTAATGCATTCACAATCTATTTACAGCTTTCCAGGAAAGAATAAAGTGAAGTATGAGCGTCATTTCTTAAATGTACGGAGAATTTGAATCTTATGTACAGCTGATTACCAAAAAATGTTTTAACAGTGAATGGAAATTAAAATTTGGCACAAGTTTTTTACAAAATTTCATATAGTAAAACTTTTGGATGAATTTGTAATTTGTTCATATCCACACTAGAAATAAGTGGCATGCCAGATACAGTTCTGGCATTATCCAAAGGGGCATGTGGTGAAAATTGAAAATTCCGATTTTCTTTTTTCTGCGATGTGTTTTTCATTAAAACACATAAGCAACAGAAAGATAATCAAGAAATTGTAGTTTTAACAATTTGGACTCCAGTGTTGCATACATGTATATATCCCTGCAAATTATGTTACTCAAGAAATATTAGTATCGTTGTTTCAGTATGTGGTGGGAAAATGATTTGTCTTCATCTACATGTACTTTAAACATACGTACAAATTTAAACGCCCATAAGTAACAATTGTGTACATGTCAACCTTTCTAACAGTTTTACGGTGTTTCGAGTTTCTGATGGTAAACGTATTCTAAAATCCCATTTTAGTGTGGCACAAACATATCATTGTCAATAGCTGGTCGCATTAGCTTTTACCGTACTCTGTTATAAGAGTGACAAGAACCTTTAAAGTTGCCTTGGGGAAATCGAAAAAAAACATTCAAAAGTGTAAGGTTTTAACCTTTGAATAACAAACCTGGCGGAGAAAATGTGCACCACAACAAATTTTGAAAGTTTTTAAGCAAATGGCAGCTCTTCTCGCATGGACAAGTTATATCACAATGCCTTTACCATGATCCAGTAGCCATAATGAAGTTTAGGCCAGCGTCGCGTAACTTTGATAACCTACAATCAGACATTTCCCATTCTATTCCACAAACTTGGCTAATTAGAACAGACGCTCGATAAACATTTCATGATTTGATATACCCCTGTGGGGAGAGAATAGATTGTGTTAAGAAACACCGTTGTAAAACGTTTGATTAATGTATTCTTACACAATAGCATTACATTTAAAAAACCTTTAACCAAACACAAATTGGATTCATTATTCCTAATGATACCTGCACACATTACAATTTGATGTTGTCTCTTATTGGAGCAATTCAAAGGTGAATAATCACCATGTTATTCCATTTAATCTCAACACAAGATGCATTTGATTTCATGTCGTTTTCAGAATACTGAGCTGTCGTCTACAATGTCTCACATAAAACAAACTAATTACTGATTGAAACGGAGTACGATTTCAAGTAGATAGGGAAGGCTTCGAAAGGAAATGCTTTATTTCGCATTTACTATTTTGTGTACAGGATTGTCCTGAGCCGCTGCTGCAACACAAATATTATTTAGGTGTTGGTCTTAACTATAAAAGGTCATATTTTATTTCAAATTCAAACCATCTTAAAGAGTTAAAACTTGAGAGTAATGAAACTCCGTGCTCATACCAACACAAAATAAAATACAGTTGAATTCCAATTTGTATAATTGTTTAATGTAGAAATGTAGCTGTTGTCACCTGTTACATTACTTTTAGCTTACATTGCTGAATGTGAATAATGTAACATAAGCCCAGGGATTTTCAAGAAGTTTGAATATGTTACAAAGTCAATTTTTCACTTTTCACTTTCACTTTTAATATCTTACATTTCCACATGATTATTTCATTTTCAAACATACATGTATGAGGTCATATATAAACGTTGATGCAACGACAATGTCTTTATGGATGACAACTTTTTTATTTTTAGATTTGAACGTTTCCAAACAGTTCTTGTATCGTCATCAAGCCTGACTGTGTTGTATCGTTATAATAAATTAAGAGGACATTTCCTGGATCGTAGAACAAATTGTATAAATGGTGATTGAATATAGCTCTTCTACTGATCAAAATATTCTTCAATTTGAGTCATTCTGAATTACAGACATGGCTTTTCATTTGATATTTGAAAAAGCGATGGCCATCTTATAATGGTCGTCATGAAGTCTGTTTGAACCTATTGTAATGGTATTTGCATCACAAGCAGGTCAGAATGTCATGGTTGTTATGATATCAGTATGCAGTTGACATATTTATTTGTATTTGTTGTCATTTTATCAGAGATTTGCTGTTTTACAAGCTCAAAAACAAAGCAATAAGGCAAATGCAAAAATAATCATAACATGAAATACCCTTTAAAATCATAATCATCCCCGTTGACAAAACATTAACGAGTTTTTTAGCAAGTCCCCTGTTATATATATATAGATATGATGTATATAGTTTACAGTGTTTTGCAGTTGCAGAATGATTAAGATTGGATCTTTTTTTACTTTTTGAACAAGTTGTTACTTTTTATTTAATCCAAAATATGTTTTATTCTGTTTGCTGTTCTAAAACGTGCATTTGCAATCATGCCAAATGGATATTGTCAAAACAATATCTGAGAGACATACATGTATCATGAAACGGCAAAAACATTTTTATTCTTTAAGTTAATCAAAGATAGGCATAATTATTTATCTTAGTACATTCAAGTCGAATGAGAGGTAAATATGTAAGCTTCGTAATATGGAGAAAGTTGATCTTAGAACAGGAAATTGAAAAACTTACTTCTTATTTGTTTGAATCAGGTCGCTTATTTAGTCAGATGTCACATAGATGACGCCGTGAGGTGTTTGCTGTGATCTGAATTTCTGTGTCTTAACGATTCCTTATGGATTGACTAAAAACAAAAAATGGGAAGCCGAATTCAGAGGTATTCTTCCATTAAAATCAATTCACAACCAGGAAGTATTATGTTTTTTCATACATAATATTGAAATGTTTAAGCATAAAGCTATACTCGATTTTTATAGAACGAACAATCTAAGATAGCTGAAACAACTATATCATTATTCAGTTTAGATTTGGTGAATTTGTCAACTGACGAAAAGACTCTCAAGTGTGCGTTTTTTCTGAATAAAAAAGAGAAACTGAGAATCAAATATGTTACCTTTTTTTACTATGTACTATGTTACACTTTATTAGCTACAAAGAAACAAGATATTACACAAAAAAAACGTTTGAACTTGAACTTTAACGTTTTGATAAAGTAGCAACACTTGCTAGATTCCCTGTTCTTGCGAACATGCAATCAGCCATAAATTTTTATGCAATTCCTCTGGGGAAAATTCATTATCACGTTATAAAGATGTTTTTGGAATAAAATCATTATTTTATTCATTTCTGTCATAAGTGTCTATGGGTTTCTTATATAATGATTTAAAATCTTTTACCAACTTTTTTACGGAATAAATCATCCGTTCTCAATTCCTAATAGCCTTTAAAAGGTTTTGTTTTTCAACCCCCTTAGGAAAAAACAAAGGGTTTATATCATGAAGTCTTGCGACTTCTCTTTCCTCCAAATTGAGGGCATGGCCATTGTTCTGTGGGATTCGCTCCTTTTTTCAAGAACATTCTGATTTGTTTATCTCTATAATTAATTTATTTCTCGTTTTTCTCACTCCTTTTAAGTAGTATATGTAACCGATAAGGATAGAATTGCAACAAACACCTTTCTATTGGTGAAGTATTACAACCTGACTTTTTTTCAGCAGTTATTCACTCAGAAGATGGAATCAATTCTGCTTAATGTATCAGGTAGAAATAGAGCGTTTTTGCTTAACTTGTCCATTAAAACATACATGGGAAGAAGAGTGCTATGTAGGTATACACATAATGGATTATCCAATGAAACCATACAATGTAAAAATAATTATCGATATAAGCATGTGATACAATAATTATGTTCGATCAGTAATATCAAATGGTAGACAATCTGTTATTTGCTCGTAAAAATGAAAAGTGGAACACATTTCAAATACCATTTTTGTAGGTACGTAGGATTGCAGGTTTTGTAGCGTTTAGAAATGTGAGGCAAGAACCCGAAATGTGTATGTAACTCAATATTGGTAATTGCAGTTATTACTAGCCTATAATCGACGCTATTACATATTCTTACAGGAAGGTAATGTTCTACATGTGTAATATCTTAGCGCAAATAACTTCCAGATCAGTCCTAATAAATGAAATGGTGTGTCTGCCATTTGATACAGAATACCCATCCTACTGGATTGAAGATGTAAGTGCAATCCCTACTTTCTTCTGAAAGAAGGATTTCTTTTATTGCTAAACCTTTGCAGTAAGGAAGTTGTGAGACTCCAATTACTCAATAAAACCTGTGCGTTGCTTTCAAAAGAGTTAACAGATTAACAACTTTATCCATTAAAAGGATGATATTAGTATAAGGTAAGCTTGACAATCTTGTGTAAGTCTTTCCTGCAGGGTATGCATAACCATATGACAGTTTTATTGCAAAAAAATAAACTCGTATTTTAAAGAAATTAAGATCATATGTGTATATCATTATTAAGAATTACATAAACATTGTTGAGGGTTCCGATTGCGGTAATCTGATTGATTTCTGATTGCTTGATATTAAGTATATAATCCATAATTTATGAACTGGACAAATGATCCTTTATTTTACAATGTGTTTTGATCTGCTTATGAACCTTTCTCTAACACTTATTGGTACTTTTATTCTATATTTATGAACAATACATTTTCTTATGATTACAAATTTTCATTTTTCTCTTGGATTTTTGTCTATCTGTGTCTCATTACTTTTTAAATTATGAAAACCATTATCTCAAATTTAAGATGACAAACAACATCTGAATGAGATGCAACTTTTCAAGAAACATCAGAGAATTTCTGCCAATGTCTAAAGCGATAGATATTTTGTTAAGAATTTGCATGATAGATATTTTGTTAAGAATTTGCATGACGGATATTTAGAAAAACTTACCAATTTTGTAGTTCAATTAGGTAGAGAGCGTTTGATGTGACAACATTCATTCTCTTTCATTATCAATCGTCTTTGAATAGCAAAACGTATTATTGAAATAAAACAACATCTGATGAGATTTCTTTTCAACGTTAATCACATCAAAGTCATCAGGATAATAGAAACATTCACTCATCAATATAACGTTAAGTGCAATTAAATGTACGGGAAAGACAAACGAAACAAAAACGAAAAATAAATCCACAAGCTCCTCTGAGCCTTCTATTCTAAGTAAGATAAACTTGCTCAGGACCCCTTTTAAGGTTTGAACTTATTGATCTCAACTTAATAAATTGAGTTTTTATATCAACTGTTTCCAGCACAGTCACAGCCAAATAAGTCAATAGAGTAATCAGGTGGAGTTTGTTCTAATGTGCTTTAAACAGAGACAAAGTGCTACTTATCTCATTTATAAGAAGACACTTAAAACATTACGTTTAAAAGAGAATTGTTTTAGAAAGTAGTTCAAACTTGTTATCTATTGCTGTGTCGCCTATACGGAGCAAGATTACATATTGACCTACATTGTACCTGCAATGTTTTTTTCTCTTTCATGAGTATTGATAATGTCTTCTCAAACGAGTCTTTGATTATTTAACTAAATTAAACCTACATGACCCGGATCAAGCTATGTATAGTATTAATGCTTTTTTAAAAAGAATGCCTTATTAGCTAAATACCTATTTAATCAAAGTATCATTTTTGTATGTATATACGATATAGTTTTGGTTCTTTTATTCTTTGTATTACTGTGGACTAATTGGCATCCTAAATGTTTTCAATTGTCAAAAAAATATCTTTACATACAGTTAAACAGTAATTGCTATCTACTCATTGGTTAGGCAGAGCGTTTTATAAAAGTCTGTTATATTATATACCGCAAATGCTTCTCCCTATTTTAAGAAGTTGACTTTTGCTCAATACCCAAATTATTAATCACAATAAAACATATGAATATTTGTCTTTACAAATTGGAAAAGATAGATAATGGCAGACATAGGAAACCTATTAGATAATGAAAATATAATTTCAAGATACGAACGCTTTGAAGTTCCCTTTGAAGGTGTTTCAATAGTTAACATTTCCTCTCCTTTCAGAACAATCCGTTGTCTTTTTCTTTTTAAAGCCGGAGAAGAGATTTCAGCTCTATGAAGATAACATTAAAAACTTCAATAAAAAACATTAAGTTGTTTATGCTAGTCAGCAATGCACACATTATTTCTATTTCGGAAACCTCTAAGGTAGACATCTAACGAAAATTCAGAAAAGGGATCAGCAAATTTGTATAAAGGTTTTCCTTGATAAGCGATACTGCATTTCAATACTTGAAATGAATTTAACGTGAAATGTGATATGGTTGTTAAAAAGAATGCGAGTAGATCCTTTTAGATAGTCACCAACTACATGTATGAACAGCAAAAAGCATATCGACATAAATACTACCAAAGAACAACACATTACATTGTCATACTTGTGTGACATCATGAAGAAATTGAAATTGAAATAAAAAAAGGGGGAAGGGTGTTTATCATTAAATGAGGTTTTTGAATATAGACAAGATATCGATTGTCCCCGATTTAATAGACAAATGATGTTTGTAATAGTTTAATAACACACGTTATGTTTGTAAAAAGAGATAACTTACATCTGAGCGTGGGGGTTCACACATCGTCAGTGTTGATGAGGCCGTTTTGTTGAGTTATTTCATTGTATACGCTGTCAATTGTTTTTATTCCTATCGTTATCTTGTATAAAGTATCGGAAAAAAATCCTTCATTCACAATTTTATTACAAATATTTTGCCTACCCATTTGTTATTAACTAGTTGATTGACTTCCAATTGTAAATGATGGTTCAGATTCTGTTCTGGACAAACATTTGAATTGTAGGTTTGTATCTTGATACTAGTGATGTGACAAAAGAACTGAAAAGTAATGAAATTCTTTCCATTGACAAAGATAAACTCTTCTGGGAGTAATGTTATTACTATTATCAAAAAGCTGTCATTATCATGGAAGCTGACGACATAAAGACATGCATTGAACTACTTACCCATTTCAATGCATTCTTTTCTTTTATTGTACTGAGCTTTTCAAATGTAATAATAAACCATCGACTATTTTGTATAAACGTTGACTTAACAAATCCAATGATATAGTACATGTACGTGTTTACAGATACATGTAATTTGAAACTTAGATGTTTGTCTCAAATCAGGAAAGCCAATACATATGCAAAAGATTTCAATTAATCATTAATCATTCTACACATGTTTCAGACAAAATGGAACCTTAACTCAATTCCAAAAAGACAGAACTGCAAAACACGTGAAATTGAAATACGATTTCACCCTCTAATCTAATCATCGTCCATAGGAAGGAAATATGGTTTGTCATTGTCATTGATTGTTATTTAGTTTTGTGGCACAAGTTACAATAAAACCTCTGTTATGCTATCGGTGTTGTAAACCATAACAAGAAATATTGATCTTATCCAAATTTTCAGCACACTTGTCATTTGAGCAAGTTTATATAAAATTGCAACATTTTGTTAAATACCTTTTACGAGGTTTCAACGTTTTAACGCCACAATAATGCTAACATTGCAATGATTACATCCCCCCCCCCCATTAAAAAGGGTTTGAATTGGTCAATCTCAGATTAAATGTTCGAGGTGCTTTTGACAGTATACATTGTCCAGAATCATGAACTACTATGTAAGCCATTCAGACAATGACACTTATTAGATATACAAAATGCGTGTTTTGAAAAGGGGGATATAAATTGAAAGATTCTTTGTCTGTGCATGAGATGAAGAGAGGGAGATGAAGTGTCTAAATTTGTTATCTTTCTTCTCTATTTATGACAGCAAAGACAAAGACCTTCATCTGTAACAAACGTTCACATTATTGAAATTCAGAGAAGACACAGGGGAATACAGAGAGTCAAATTGTGCAAACTCTTTACAATTGAGTCGCATTTTTGTTTTAACACCTGACAATTTTTGCGTGTTGTAAGAAGAACACATAGAGTAAGTCAAAGTTTTTGTCTCTCATCAGCACTGAAATAAGATAAGACGGCTGTAAGAAGCAAAGAAACTTAAAGTGGAAAGAAATGTAAGTAATTCTGGCATGTTGGAATGTTTGCTGCCATACTCTATGGTAATGCACCGGAAAATAAAAGCAAACGGTGATATTTGATACCAGAATATGTCTAGACAACTAATGAAATAGTGTATTCTTGCACTGTTGATTTACTACTTTCTAAAGTGCAACGTTAATCGATTTACAATATATCTCTTCTTTTTTTTTTTTTTTCTTCATTGGTATTTTATGAAAATAAAGACACTATTTTACAAACATTAAAAGCTTAATTTCCATAATTTCCATTTTGTTTCCAGTATAATCGCCCAGGGCAGCGGGAAATTATGATGATATATGATATTTCAAATATTTATGCTTTCAACATTTACATTTATTATTTCTATTGAAGACAGTGTTAACTGACTATTACCTTTGAAAAAAACCTCAAATGAATTTCAACCTGAAAATGATTTGCAAGTATGCTGTCTTGATCACTCCCAAACGAATCCTATGCAAGGACCACTGCACTATTGCAATAGCGCTGATAAATCCGTTATGTTAGACCCTCTCATAACTAAGGTCTGAGTTTGGTTACATTACTATGTGTTGTCGCTTCTGTTCTTTACAATCTTTCGAATCAATGTAACTATAATTAGTGAGTGGTTCATAAATAAAGACATTGACATGATCTATCTGCACCAATGTCATCATTTGCCCGCAGACATTCAGGCCTTTGGTAGAATCTTCCTTTATTCCTAATAATTTACGTGTATTATCTTATAGTAATGCCATAACACTACAGTAAGCAATCATAAAGAACTCTGATCGCTTGATAAAACTAACATATCAATCTTATCATGGTGAATGAACACGTTTGTTACTCTAGATCTCATTTGTTTGAATAATATGGATGAATAAAAATGAACTCAATGTCAACATAAATATATGTATATGCATGGCTATATAGTCTAAAGAAAGAATAGATGCCAACTAAATATATTATTGCCTGACATGCAAAAAGTTAACTTTTAGTCTTACTAAATAGGTTACTCAGGGCCCAGTTTCTTCACTTATCTACAAGAGAACATTTTTACAATGAGAAATAAATGTACATTGCTACCTGGCTTGGATGTAATGTTAGTGAAAAACATAAATTCAAAATACCTGTTTGGTTAAAGCAAAGGGGCTGAAACAAGGGGTGAAAATATCTACAGGATAGGCATATCGCATATCTGTTAAATGCAACAAAAGGTTTTGACATACATGTACATCTACTGTGAGCCAAAAACTTCAAATGAAATCAAGGTGCGCAATAAATATAAAATGAATATAATCAGTAAGCATTACAATAGCTTTAAATAAGAACTCAGCTCAACAAGAAGAATAACAAAGAAAGCTACATTCATTGAAGAGACTTATAATAAAATAAAAATAAGATTCTTATCAGCTAAGCTGTTCGTTGATCGACACTACACTCCAATAAACCAACACTTAAAAGGGGCAGTAGCACGTTTTTTGGATAATTTTATATTTCAATCTTTTAACTGATAATTGTACGTTAATGTATTATTTTGAAAGTGTCAAAAATCTTATAGCACAAATCAATCATTCACATTCAGTGGACAAAGTATACAGATTCACATACAATCCATTGGCGGCCATTTGGTGTGAACACCTTTAATTTAGTTTTTGTAAGAAAAAGGAATCACATGTCTAAACTTGACATTAAATATTGAATTATTACTGCTTTATTTAGTTAAAATACATTGTCTTTCAATTGGAACCGTTTATTTTCATTTTCCTGACATCACCTTACAATCCCCCTAAAAACCTGCTACTGCCCCTTTAAAACAGTTTCTTCTGCACAACAGATTGATTGAATTCTGGCTAAGAAATTTGTTCTGGAAATATCATTTCGTCAAGCATCAGTTGTGTGTTTACAACCTCTTGCGATAGCTCCACCTACTTATGCCAAATGAACACTGACAAATGAATTATGGACATACCAGTAAAACTAATACAGACGAACGGAGAATATTTTTGGAACAAGACCTCCTCGGCATACCCACTTTACTTATCATTGAACTAAATGCCACAACGTAGCACAATAACCATTTTTTCTTTCGACTTCAATCAAACCCTTTTATAACGATTTGTTCCCTTATGCCGTTGAAACAAACTTTACACAAGTTATCTGTCTTCTTTAGATACTTAAGATGCCTTTGAACGTGAACTCTTCCCCCCCCCCCCTATGATTGATAAACAATAAATTCAAGGACCACATTAAGTAGCAAGTTCATTTCAGTAGCAAAACCCTTTATTACATACCCATGTAATCTTACGATAGTTATACGCAATGAAATACAACGAATTTCGTATTGCACTCCTCAATCCGTATTGCACTCCGTATTGCACTTCTCACGGAACTACTTTCTCAGCGAGGGAGGGGTCATGTCAGCTATTTTTAGGTTTTATGGCATTGGAAACCCAATATCCATAATGTAAACACACGCACATTATTTGATTCAGACATTCCTGAGTGTTGTTATTATCAGGATAATTTACATTGTTCACAATTACATAAAAATATTAATAAATTAAAGTATTTACACTGCGCCGATCGCAACGAACATACCGACCTCAAAAACAACATGGACAATATCGTCAAGAAAACAAGTTAAATCACAAAGTTTGCAATTTACCTGAGAGAAAACCATGAAGAACGAAGAGTTTAAGGTATCCCGGCCCGGATATTGTGATTCTCATCGCACAAAACCCGACGCTGTCAGTTCTGCCATCTACGTGCAAGTGACATCGTTTCAATGGGGTCAAAGTATGACTTCCGGTCTATTTAGTGATAGCAACATTTACTGGGATCGTTTCATATTACAGTAACTTCAACTTTTCATCTCAATACATGTCCCTCCAAAACGTAGACGTGCCATCATTCATAGTGATTCAGATCTGAGTAAGTACTGTCACTTCCTCTCGTTGAACTGTTCTGTAACGTCATCTCTCCATGTTCACGCGTTCACGTTTGAATACGTTGTGACCGAACTTTGCCGAATGTTTCAAGTTATGAAAGTTTATATTGTATTCGAATAAAATATTGATATACATTTGTGATATTACATGTCATTAAAGAAATTTAAACATATGAACAAATATCTTGCGTCTGTTTTTCATCAACTATTAATCACAGTTTGGTGTGCACTCTATTGTCAAATGACGTCATAGGTGGAGGAAAGTGATGACGTAATATTTCGTTAAAGGGTTGGCGGAGTAATTTATTCAGGTCAAGATAACACGCAAACATTCTTCAATGTAGGCCTACGGCTTTATTTGAAGTAAATTAAACGAAAAGGGTATGTAATAAATATAGAACGTCATTCTAGTGCATTCTCGTAGATGTCACAAAGAGCAAAGAAACAACTCGTTCTGAGAACTCGTTGTTTCTTTGCTCTTTGTGACATCTACTCGTTCAATACAAACGAAAAAATGCACTAGAATGACGTTCTATATATTTATGTGATGTTATGAAAAGTTATCATTTGCAGATAACAAGATAACTTAATTGATAAATTTACATTGCACATCATTGAATATAACTTGATATCGAAGGATATATCATGATCTGTAAGCGAGTTTAAATTACTTAGGGTATTTAAATGCATACTGTACTTTTACCACTTTCTTTTAAATTCCTCTGATAGTTATGAATGGGACTACATACACACATGCACACATACACATGAGTTACATTAGAGCTCTCAAAACAAATTGGGTAATGGTTGGATAACAATCTGCAAAGTACCGAGGTGATTTCAATCCAAGATAAATACACGTATTCTGGAATATTCTATCATGTTTCAAAACAGCAACAATGTCAATGATTTGGATGTTTGGACAAGTGAGACAAATTGTTTTATAGAATGAGCGAGAAAGTATCTTTGGGTTTAACGTGTCAGCAATGTTTCATCTATTTAACATGTGGATATTACTATCATAAAACAGGGATCGGAAGGATCAGGCTCTAGGTGATAGGTTATATGTTAATTTCAAGGCTATGAATATCATTGCTTTCCCAACATAATAACGGCTATTATTTACACATAAACCTGACCTTTTTGGCCAATGAGATATGTGCCCACGGTCATCTTCAGTAAAGAAAGACTTTCTATTCATTTATTTTGTAAAAAATGTTCCTTTCACGATTTTGTGGCAACAATCATATTTGAATACCCATATTTGACCATGTTGAAATACCTTCATTTGATATCATCTAACTTGACTGGAAACAAAAGCAATACCCAATTAGATAGTAAATCAATTTATCAGGATTAGTAAATAGATCGACCTGAAAGAATAAGAGAAGTCAAAGTTTTAAAAGGGAACTGAAACCAAAATGGCTAGCTTCAAGATCATAGGCACGAATAATTTTCCTTCCGACACTGTTGTTTCACCCAAAACATTAAGCCGAGTTCTTCTGCCACAATGGATACCCATATTGATTAGTTCCTTTTTGGCAGAGAGAGTGGGTTTAAATTGTGATTAAATCACGGATTTGCAAAACACTATTTCTGCAATACAATAAGAATGATTGATCAATTTACGCCTTCTTCCTTTTTTGTATTTAAAATTCATTGTCTATTAGCCTTTAATCAATCCCAAAGCAATGATCAGACCTTTGATGATATAAATATCAATACGTCTGTTGAAAATATACATGAAATCTTAATTTTAGTAATCAATAATCTAATCTAACTCATTTTGAGCTTACGATTTTTCCTTATTCTATCATATTGCCATACCTAAAAATAAGAAGTTTTTACTTTTAGACTACGAGGGGATAGCAATTTCAATTATCACAAAGAATGCACTGGTGAATACGAACCAAATGGTCACTGCAGCATAAGTGATCCTTGTCTAGTTCCTGGGTCAACAAAAGTCTTTTTTGTGACAGCGAGTTTTATGTATGTTGACCAAATAGCACAGTACCCCTCTGTTATGGAGAAAATTGAGGTGCGCAGTGTAATTAAGTTTTTACATCTGAAGGGCTATACTGCACGTTTCAAACGTTTAAAACTACCAAAAGCAAAATAGTATGCATATGAACCTACAAAGAATATTGAGGAAGACGACTACGCACGTTTAAGATGGTCTTATCAAAGTTATAATATGTGTTCCCTCTTTATATTCGTTGTTATCATTCATTGTAGATGATAATTAAAATGACATAACCTTAAGATCTGTAACATAATTTCACAAAAATGTTTTCTTCAAAATTTATGCTTCTTAACAAACATTCAAGATAACGGTGTTAGTATCAACACCGAGTTGGTGTTAGTATCAACACAGAGTTTACGTCAAAAACATACTCCATGTAGCAATCATTTCGTTTCCGTACTATTCTGTATTTTAATTTGATGTATGTACCTGTTCAAGCCCTCAACTTGAAACTAAAATAAACGAAAGAATACATTTGAATTTCTGTTTAAATGTTACTGTTCCTTCACATACATTTTCACTCTTTTTTCGGTCCTTCTCAATACTTCCCAATTAGCTGAAAATTTGATAGCAAGAAGGGAGGAGTTCCTTTAACATTTGTGAACAAAATCATATTTTAGTACTTAAAAAAGGTTCATGATTGATTTCTCAAGGGTTAAAATTAGACCACACTATTACAGTGATTCGGTCCTTCTTTTGCTGCAAGGTTAGTGTCACTCAATGTTGTTCTTTAACCTTTATTTGTTATAGCAGGTTAATAACAATAATCAAGGTTGGAAGTGCTTCCAGATTATCAATCAATTGTGAAAAAACCTTCTTGTTTAATGTTGCGATTTTATTTGTACAGAATTCATTTAGAGAATCTAACTGATAAAACTTATTTTACAGTTACACTTTTGAATAACCTTTAATTTTCTACATCAATAAAAGAAGCATTTATAAATGATGCTGAAGGAACGCATTTAAAAACTTTCAGTATATATCTTACCAAAGTGACCACAAATCTACACATTTGAATAAATTAAATGTATACACTTAAAATGTTGCAACACATTAGCTGATGATACTACTACGATACACGCTATATGACTGTATTTCAGCAATCAATATATTTACCATAAATTAGTATCATACCATTACTAACTATCAATTGATGTTATTTTATCAAAGAAATACAAATACAAGAAGCCCTCCCAACTGTTTTCTATTAGCTTGCCTCTGCATCTAAAGCTATACAGATTGAATTAAAACACTGAAAAATATTGAAACAAAGTTTAATTTTTATGGACAAGTACATGTAATGACTCAATGCCTTCTGACATTTAAAATACATGCGTGGAATTGCTTAAAGCGTTTTGATGAGTCAAACTTTATAAATGGCATTGTCATTTCACTTGTAACTATTAAAAGTTTCATCGAGTTTTATTGTCATAAAAAACAAATGCCTTTCATTTTATTAGATACTTTTATTGATTCCAACTCATCACTTTCATCATAATGTCACTATTATTGTGTATTGTGTGGCTTTCTTCTCAATAACATCAAATACTTTATTTTTTCGACATTTTGTGATTTTGGCCGGGCTTGTTTGTTATTTGTAATGAATTTATTTCATGCTGTACTAAAAAATGGAATGACATTATCACTATCAGTAGCTATTCCAATAAAAAAATCTAAAATAAATAGTAAAGAATAGCTTAGAGACATATATATTTTTTAAATATTTTAATATTCTCTTGTCACCGATCGATATGAGCAGTGTCTTTTTTTGATTTTGAAGACATTACATCAGTCGTTTATATCTCATACATGTTACATTCTATTCCCATATTATATTGCGTTAGGAGGATGTTCAAAAAAATGGTGATTAAATCTGTAAGGACATAATACTTCACTATCAATTGGCTTAACTTTGGAATAAGGAGTATCAATTACTATGCATTTTAATAGCCATCTCAAAACGACTTAGAGCCTGTAACAGCGGAAGGTTACTAAATGGCTTTCCCATAAAAAAATTTAAATGCACTTCATATTTTTAATGCATCTTCTTATAAGGAAACACAGTTAAATAGACATTGTTTTAGACATTCCTAACATATTCAAAATTCAATTCCGTTGGAAATATTGTTGGTACAGGTTGTCAAATATTTTTCTGACAAATGTCTTTTAAATTGCAGAGTTTTTGTTAAAGTGTAATTATCAAGAGAATAAATAAAGGTTAAAGCATCTTAAGAACAGAATTATAACCAACAGATATGTCAATTCTATGTTGTTTCCCTATAAGTTTAGCAAAAGCCCAGAAAGAAAGGGGTTGAATAATGCTTTGACTTATATTTTTTGACAGCATATTTTCTATCCCAGACAGGAAAAGGATGTAGACGGTAAATGCTTTTGAGATCTTATTGTTGTCTGATACTTAATGTCAAACAGAGGTCTAAAGTAGATATTCAAACTAACAAATTGTGTAACTCAAGAACAGCTGCCGGGACATATATGGAATTTTGTCTTCACGTTTAGATTAGATGTCTGACCAGGGAATAAGGCAAATGTTCTTTCCTACATATTCATTACGTGTTACGTTTTGTTCACATAATTCACCAATTTCCAAGTTCCCAAAAAACGATATTTAAATGAGTATCTTACACTCAGGGGCAAAAGAAACGATACCAACTTTCCAAAAGAGTACAGAACAAAATGAAACGCGACTACGAACCCTTGTGATAGACAAATTAGTTGTGAAGAAGTACTAAGAATTTCAAACATCAAAGTATGATATTTATAACTCTGTGACTGTTCAAATACACGAGGGGTCAGGAAACAGTTTTTCAATGTTATTTCTGGTCATAATCTTTTAATTTTGAATACAAACATTATGAAATGTAAAAATCTTATTAATATAAGCTGTTATCAATATAAAAAACCCGGGTAGAAGTTAATTTGTTCACGTATTTTGCCTGTATGTTGGTTTAAAACAAGAAAAAGGGTCATTTTCTCATTCCCATCTCGTCTAGTTAAGGAGATTTTAAAACGGCGTTTTATGAATAATAATATGAACAATATTTCAAAAACGTAACCCAGATTCAGCCGTAACTATCACTCGTAGCTTGACCTATCATGTATTTTATATGGTATCGTTTCTTTTGCCCCTGAGTGTATTCTTGAAATAGAGGTGACTTGATTAAATGTTTGATTGACATAAAAAATTGATATGACATAATACACCATATGCTAACCATTTAAGCTTGAAATAGTGCAATTAAGATGAGATTTATAGGATAACTGTATTTAAAAAAGTACAGACTCTTCTAAACTAACGAGCAAAAGAAAGTATAACACTCACTTGTTTTCCATTAATTCAATATTTTAAAGAAATAAGATGCATTTGATTATGGAAGCAGACAATAACACCTTTCGGCTGTAGTTTGAATGGCTTTATTGGTGACTGTTTTATATTTTCACTTAAATGTCATCATTTAAAGTAGACTAGGGTAAGAAATGAAATTTACACCAACATGACCCCTACCATGTTCAAAATGTTGTAAATGTGTGCATGACGATGAACATTTATTGATTTTCACACAGAGTATGTGTTATATGTCGATGAAAAGTTGTGTATTGTCAAAATAAATTTTAATATTGAATTTTTAATTTTTTTTTTAAAATTTAAAAAACCGCGAAGAGGTATTCTTTTATTTATTTAATGTTTTGGACTAATTTTCCAAACAAGTCATTTTTGGAAAACGACGTCAAAAACTCGAGATATCTGACTTTGAAAATTTTACATATGATAAATACAACTGAGTGTTATACTTTCTTTTGCTCGTGAGTTTACTTTATCTGTACTTTTTGAAGTACATTCAACTCTCACACGCTTTTTCCAGTAACAAGTCTTTTAAAGAAGAATTTTCCAAAATAATGGAAGGAATGACGAACCCAAAGCCAGGAAACCTCTCAAGAATATACATCTAGAACATGTTTCACCGGCCCTACAACCTTGTTGTCATCATGACACGTTACTACCTCTTTAAACTCTGGCTTGAAGCAAGCACATTACACAATGGCACTACTTTGCTCCTGCTTTCTTGGGATTTCTTTTTGTTTCTCAAAGACACCTGGAACAACAAGCCATAAAGGATTGGATTGTCGAAATAGATAATGTCTATGCAAGCCTTTCTCTCAGCAATGAACATACATTTGGGCCTGTTAATCGTCTTACTATGTATTTAAATAATATCTTTATGTCAAGTCTAAAATAGGCAAATTTTTGTTTATATACATTGTGTACACTAATAAGTGCAATTTGTTAGAAAGGATACCAATAGTTCAATTTTGTATCTGGATGCTGCTTTAATCTATACCACAATTATTATCAGATCTTATAAAAAAAGTGCTTCATAAACAGCTCGATATTAACAGTTCCCTTTACTCAATTATCTATCATAATAACCAGTATCTTTTTTTTCTATATGTGCTTCACGTTAAAGTGAAAAACTTGTAAAGAACGCTTTTTTTAGTATACAGTTTGAATGTATCTTTTATCTCTCAAAGAATGTCAATGGTTTTGCATCAATCTTTTATCTTTTAAAGAATTACAATGGTTTTGCATCATGTTTAATGTTGATTTAGAATCGTAGTCTTGTTTGACATGTGCTGAGACAGATAATACCGATAATAACATAATAGGATTATAAGAATCATCATCCATGCTTTAAATCTTAATGGTCTGCTAAGTGCTGTTTTACATTATAGGTGATGTCTCAAAAACTTATAATTGTTAAGCTTCTTAGAGTTTTTCCTTCGGCAGATTTGTATGTTCAGACAATTAGATAAAGAGTAACATAAATTCCCTATCCAATTTGTGTGTTTCATTGTTTAGTTAGTATTTGTAATAAATAATTGGAAATATTCACATATCGTCTTGAAAGTGCATGATCACGCATTGAACAGTTGAAAAAATCATCCTTGAACATATGGTAAGTAATACAGAGAACTATGATTATGACTGGCATGTAGATAGTTTTATTTGAAAAATAAACAGTACATAAGTACTACAGAAACCCAAGTCCAATCTGGAGAATTTAACTTTATTTTTAACAATTTTGATAGGCAAAACATTATTTCAATTAACTTAAGGTCCATGTTGCTGAATAAATTCTCACTTCTCATTTTAATCTCATAAACCATCGTATTTTTATTGATCAAATGAATTTTAATCTGAGATTATATAATCCTAAAATAAGGATCACGATCTTAGAATTGCTAAATAATTTAACATGTCTGACACAACTGCAAATGTAACTTCCAAAACGGATGATATGATATAACGATGTCCCTTTACTAATTCTTCAATTTTAATTATTCAAAGCATTTTAAAATTCTAAGTACTAGTCATGGACACCTTTATAAATAAGGCCCAGTGGAATTTGATTTTTAAGAACATTTGCACCATACACAATTCCTTTTCTTAGACGACTGATATTTCCCCTGTCCATTCTAGAATTATCATCGCTAATGGAAATAAGATATATAATGTTGGTTTTAGGAAACCAACTCTACTTTCTAACAATAATATTTTCCTTTATTACATCGCTAACATTTGTGAAGAAAAAACACAACGATATGCTGTCTCATGCTGCCGAGTGATGTATAGTTTTTTTTCTGTTAAAGTGTTCTTACATCTAAATTTAGATATCAAGACATGCATAATGCACCATCCTACATGTACGTTAATCTTTGAAATATCATTATTTGTCTTGAAGAACCGTCTACTTGATTGTGATAATTCACGAAATGTTTCTTCTTCAAAATTGGTTTGGATAATTATACACGAAATGAACCCTGTAAAACTGTTGTTTTTTTTACCGCAAAGTATAAAAAGTGAAGAACACAATCATGATTTTTTTCTTTTTGAAACATGATATCCAATAGAGGCTATATCAAATCGAAATTATGTTTTCTTTTTGGGCAGTTACTTGAACATCCTCCAGTGGGGAATGGGTAACAGTTATCCTATAAGATGTTTGTTGAACACGTTAATGCAAATCAACAATGTACCTCATAACTGGCATTGAGCAAACAATTTAATCAAATTAGCACATGTCCAAGGATTTATATGAATTCGAAATCCAAAATAGTGATTGGTGTACAGTTACAAGTCTTGCAATTTGATCCAAATATCAGGTAAAAGTAACACTGAATCCTACAACATCATTTGATGAACAGGTTTCTACATTCTCAATAAATGCAATATTCTGTAGTGTAATGGAAATTAATGATAAGGACAAACATGTATAATCAGTCAGGTGGGACGCAACAGCTGGGACGAAGTCTTGATGTGAAGGTTGTCATTACATTATGTTGTATATGTACTAGAAATGTTTGAACAAAACTTGCAACAAATATATTTCCCCCTTTAAAGGGCACCAAACTGCTTTTCAATAAGCGTATAATATACTATATATAAATTTTGTTGCAAGTTTTGGCAACATCTGATCTCACAATTTGAATCTACATGATGAGTAACAGTTTGCGATTTTGATGTAGGCATGAGAATGCTTTGAAACTTATAATTCACTTTTGAGTGAGTAGTACAAGTAATCTCACATGTACATCTATTAGTCATCTGCAATGACAATTTTTGAAACATAAGAAGAAATACATAATTCTCAAAATATTTACCTACAAAAACAGCTTCGAAGGCTGTCATGTGACAATTTTTTAAATTGACTAAAGGTTGATGTAGTAAAATACAAATACTTTAAGACGTGTACATCAATCCTTTTGAAATCCCTGTTCATTCATCTTAACATAAGAAGAAATACATAATTCTCAAAATAGCTACCAACAAAAAAAGCTTCGAAGGCTGTCATGCCGTATCTACATTCCTTGATTCTGATCCATTTTTGCATTTAACGTTGTCAGAACGATTCAAGGTAAAGCCCCTTACAAACAAGTTTTGGCAGGTCGTCTTGCCATGTATCAATGTGCTGATAAGTATCGTTTAATGATATGAACACATGTTACATGTCTGTATTAAATGTATGTATGTTTTTGTATGTACCGTGCAGCGTGTACCCTCAGTTAAAAAATAAGACCACACAGATGGTTTAAGCAAAGATATTGAATCAAATCAAATGATCAATGTTATTTCACTTATTGTGATGAATGTAATATTATCTACTCTATAACACAATTCAATCATTCAATTACTATTGCAACATTGACCAAATGCATATGAAATTAACATGACAGTAGCAAGAACTTTCTTATCAAAATTAATGGCATTTGTGTCTAACATGTTTTTATAAGCTTCCCTTTCACATGAAAAGGAACGTTTATTTAGTTATCATATTTAATCTTTGGAACTCGTGTTTAAGTTAGAAATCGTGTCGATGCGATACAACACATGAGTGACATTACTTGTATGTTCCTCATAACATTAAACATATGTATAAACGTATACTTGGATGATTGAAATATTGCTCAACACTAAATGAAAATGAAAAATATAAACATACAAACACATATAACAATTCAGTCGCATGACAATAAAATCGTAATGTTTTTAACTTAGTTAAGCCAGTTTAATATGAAAAAAGTGTACATGAAAACAATAATTTTCATCCAATTTTTAACCGTTTGTCCCAGTACATGTACACTAACTCTACATACATAAACCTGGCCATCTCATATCCATGAAGCCATACTTGATGTTGTTGATTTCCTACTCAAATTACTATTGACTTCTTTACAGTGAAATTGGTTGCGGAAATTACATTCTGCTCATAAGAAATTGAATATCGGATTCAACTTTTTGAGGATATTAGAACTTATAGTGTTTGAAAGGCTGGCTTAAAGCGTCCAATTTTTCGGTATGCAATTACAGAAGGGAAAATAGATTATCCAAGCCCTATGAGATGAATGTAGAACATTACTCACATCAGTTGTCCTTAATGTTTTCTATTCTGTTATATGGTAACAGTTGGTATTTTCATCCCAATAAAATGTTTCCAGCAAGAGTATTTTGATGTTACTCTGACAAACCTTGACGTTTAGTATCAGTCCCTCGCATGGGTGTTTTGCTGCACCTAGCAAATGTGTCTTTAGGTCATTGTTACAGCCTTTCAGGTGTTATTATGATCTACATCTGATATGTGGATAGAAGTCAAACAATAATTTGTCACAGCTAATTTGTCACATGACTTATGTACATTGTGTACACCTTGCGAAGTATTTGCCCTTCAATGAATCGAGTAAGGGAAGAATTCATGCCTTATTAAATGATCATAAAATTAAGGACCTATGCGGTCACTAGCTGTTTCCTAATCAAAGTTTACTCTAATTCCAAGTAAAAGTAACAGAAACAGCGAACAGCGATCTGGACTAAAGCTGAGAATTCACTCATTTCGCTGCCAACACATGGGGTATGTTGATAGCATGTATGTGTCTGTTAGTGGAATGTCCTTGAATGTATGCTCATCATACCTCATCAGATCGAAAAGGTTATTGTCTACATTTGACATATTTTATAATGAAAAAAAAAGAAATTAGGTATATAATATTCATGATCCCTGTAAATTTATTCACAAACCGAAAAAGCTGTAGCATAGTTAGTAGCACATGAAGCATGTTTAACGATTGATTCAAAACAGTATACATGTAATAAAGTTGAATCAGCAATTGTAGATAATCAGATATTGCTCTAGGAGATATATTTCTAGCTATAATCCTTATTACACATGTACAATGTAGGTGTATAATAATATACCCAAATATGTTCATTGAATATTTGCCAATTCCCAGTCTAAGAAAGTCTCTTAGCTATCTCCAACAGGATGGTGATTTACACAATTATGTTTTCTGATTAATCACACTAACATCATAATGTGAGGAAACAGTTTCAATATTTATCAACAAGTGCGTGCGGCAATAACATGTTTTCCTAAACATACTTCTTTGGAGCACATCACAACGACAAACCTTCAGAACACTTCACAAGACTCACTTTAAAGTTGCCACTCCAGTAACCTTAGAGTTATGTCAAACTGATAACCACCACCACATAACATAAATCTTTGAAAGTGTCAAAACTAGCAAAAGGCAGCTGAAAAAGATTCAAAGGTATTTAGATGGCAATTGCACTACAGTTAGAAGTATTTTAACGAAAACCACATTGCTAAAAAAAGAGAACTGATGGGTGCAAGAACACTTTGCATGGACACATTGGTCTCGTGTTAACCCTAATTTCTTCCCAGCCATGATTCATTGTCTCACACAGCTACACGTGTATTAGTCAATGTACAAATTAACCCGTTTCCCCTTTGGTCATATTAGCTCCCACAGAGGCAGATCAAGTAATTTAATTTTGGTCAAGCCTCTGTTCCTATTAGCCAAGTTTACGGGCTAATATGGGAGATCCTGAATGGATGCAATCAAAGTTAATTGTGCAATCATCATTTTATGCAATCATAATGGCAAAGGCATTGTCAAATGAAGCACCCTTTCCATGCGAACAGCGTTGTCATTTGCTAACAAAATCAAATGGATTGGTGTGCAATCTCTCAACCAGCGAAACTGCCGGAAACCACGGGTTTGGTCTTATTGGAACAGAGGTACGAACAACATTTAATGACCTACCTCTGTTAAGACAAAATTATTGGTTCCATGCATCCATAATCATAGTCATAGTCTATTTTTATATAATCCTTTATCCATGACATATAGCGTGTTCAAACCGCTAAAAACCAGCTATCATGTGAAGTGAAGGGGTATGTTTCAGAAAATAACCTCCGCGATGTCATTGTGTAAGTCATGGATCCATTGAAACAAAACTGAATAGATCAATAGATTTTACTTAAAATAGACACACCTATGGAGTGTGCTTGACCTGTGTATCAAACATTTGGATTAACTATGAAGAGAAGCAAGAAAAGTATAGGAGATATGGTGAGGACCATATGGCTATTGATGAGTCACTGTGTCAGTCAGATTTCCATGGAATCCATTCAAAATATATCCACAAATATGTTTTACCCTCCAAGGGCATTACCAAGATATGCTCTGGAGAAAGGACATGTTCATAGCGTCACTCGTTGGTCATCTGTCAACGGAAACCGCAATAAAACAGAAATTATTTCACATGCAGGTAGCATGGTTGATCAGTGTATAAAAGTTGTTAGAGCTAGCAATATGCCTCGGACACAGTTCTGGAACGTAAGGACGGCAAAAAGGAAAACTATATATACCTGTTTATGCTGCCAGATAGAGAAATCGAGAATTTTGATAATGCAGCCTATGGTAACTGTTTTTACTCTAATACGAAACATTTCTTTCTTGTGAAATAATAGAGCATACTTTTGACGGGCTAGAGAAGAAGGTTTGTATCTTTCCAATGTACAGTGTAGTTTTGAGCAACTTCAATCGTTTCATATTATAGATATATATAACAATATAATTGCGCAATATATAAGCAATATAGATTTTGTTAGATATTTGTTACTATATAAACCCTTAAAGACATATAACATGCTCACTTGCAGAAAATGTTCTTCACAAAGAACGTATATATATTTATATGTGTGAAATTTCCTTTTATAGAAGAAAGATTAAGGGATTCTTATTCAATTATTCCTATAAACCACCATATGGTCGGCTCTTTCGCACAAATAATCATGACTTTAAAGGGTAGTAAATTTGTCTTATATTGAGTTTTATGAGGAAATTGTCTAGGTGACATAGGTTAGCGTTTGATCGATTTCTTCTACCGTTGATGAAAAGAACAGTAGGATAAGGAATGATTACATACGTTTACATCAAGTAGATTGATGCAATGACAAAAGAAACGTCCTATTATTTTTGAAGGGTCTCTTATCAAATGTTGATGTATGATGTAATTGGCAATTTAACAAATTGGAAATATTACTTTCCAGGTTATGTTTCTTAAATGTTTGCAGTGAAATTCAAGATGGTCCAAAACGGAATATCTACGTCTTATTCTACCTACAAAGCTCATATCATTTGTTTATCGTTTGTATATATGGTGTCAACTCATTCAAAGTTAATTTATCAGCTCTGTAGATACGTTGTTGTATTGCGTCAATATAAAATAAAGGTTTCAGCTTATGTCACCGTAATGAATACTGTGCTATTAGTGTGTTACGAAAAACAGTGAACAGCTACATGTATAGTAATAAGCAGTCTCGACTGCAATAAGGTTTTGTGTAGTTTTCACCGTCGCCGCAGCACTCGTTCTAAGGGCTGTAACCTTTTTTCACTAATCTTTCCAGGACTCCTATACCTAACTATTTACCTATACTTCAGGGAACCATCTTGACATGTTTACTTTCAAGATCAAATGTCAAGGTCACACCTTGTAAATACAATAACTTAATGTAAATCATCTTTGGAGAAGAAAACATTTTGGAAGGGTTCCGCTAAAATCCATCAAAGGTCAAGGTCACAGCAAGGTCACGACTTAAGCATGGTTCAACGAAAATGCTTTTATTGAGCTTTTGACATTTCTAAACATGAAAAACCTAATGACAAGTGTTCACTAGTTGTGTGACCTTGATTGTCAATAGTGAAGATCACAAGACATGAGTTATTGCAATGTACAGCTTTATCCAATTAGGCTTTTCAATGTACATGTCATGTGTTATTGTTTACACCTCTTGGGAATTATGTTGCCATGTTTACGTTCAAAGTCAAAATATATAAAACACGAAAAAATAGAGCCATTGGTTCTATAGCTCATCAGGCTTCATGTCAATTTAGGTTTAGGGTGTGGCAAATGTGGTTCCCTCCTTAGTCACCAAATGTACAATTTAGAATCCTAAATTAGGAGTCTGTACACAAAGTTTCAGCTTTCCAAGCCTTATGCTTCTTAAAAAAAGATGAAAATAGGTTTTAAGGGTGTGATTATGAAATATATAAAATATTAATAATCCATATTCTGTATTAAAAAACGCATAAATTGTTATTTGTTTTAAATGTGTCCTCGTTAAAACAAGGAATAATAAGTTTGTATTGTCTTAAGCAAAGAATGTAAAAGTAAAAGTTCAGACTGGCATTCTCATGTGACTTTGACTCAAGAGTGTAAAAAAAGATAGACGTTGATTAATGTTTTGACTAATATCTCTTGACATCATATTTTCTATCCCAGACAGGAAAAGGATGTAGACGGTAAATGCTTTTGAGATCTTCTTCATGTAGTCGTGTTGTCTGCAATTTAATGTCAATCAAAGGTCTAAAGTAGATATTCAAGCAAACAAAATTGTATAACTCAAGAACAGCTGCCGGGACATATATGGAATCTTGTCTTCATGTTTAGATTAGATGTCTGACCAGGGAATCGGGACTTCAGGCAAATGATATATCCTACATATTGGTATCGTGAAATCAGGGGAAAATGTGATTGGTCATTATATGTTATGAAAGTGGTTTTTTTTCATAAAATTGGAATTGTTCTCTATTAAGTCCAGAGACGTTATGGCATTGACATCACGAACGACTCGCTGTTGCCACTTTTACGTGCTTGATCTTCAAAATTAAACTGATTAAACTGTTTTTAAACTGATAACGTAATGGGAATATTACCCTTCAAACGGCGATAACATGTTTAGATATTTGAACTAATTGACGTTACAATTTCATGAGTAGCTAATTGGTTCTAATCTTGACCTGATAAGGAATATGGACATGTACTATAGCAAAAAGCTTAGGTCTCATCCCAAATGAGTCGGTGCCTGAAATTAAGTAGACATGGTATACATTTCTAGTAAACCAATATTAGAATACCTTTCAACACTTACGTTTTATAACTAAAGTATTTCGACAATATGTTTCTTTCATAATAATAAAGAGAATATGCAGTCAGAAATTGTACATCTCTTAACACACGGATGTTGCCATGCAATACAGAGCAGATAGATATTGGAGAAAGGCGATCGAGGACAAAAACGGTAAGAGGCCCAGTGAGAACAAGCTGTGCCCCCGATGTCAAAAGTTATGACCTCATCTGACAGGCCTGGTCATGATAGATGCACATGTGAAATTTCAAAGGTCTACCACATGCAATCAGAAGTTATGAGCAAGGTTGTTGTGACAAACAGACTGACAGAAAGACAGACAGGGCAAAAACAATATACCCCCTGGAATCTCAAAGTAGGGGCCATGACAATAGGGCAGGTTTCAAAGAGATTGAAATTTTGTCTGGCTCCTACCGGTGGATCTGTTTAACTTGGGTGACCCTACCAGGAGCAAGTAAGCTCCAGCTGAAATAACACCCAAACCACTATTCCGCGTCACGGACCCCTTTGTCAATGAAAGTTTAATCGTCAAAAAAAAAGGTTTCGAGACAACCCCTCGATATCAACACCTTCATACATGTAGTTCCATATCGTAAAGAAGGCAGGAAACCTGTTTACTTAGTACAACCTTACCCCATCGCCTTTTTCGCCGACTGCTACGCTTACGTGGCATGCCATCGATTAAAACTTTGTGCCAATGTATACTTAGATGTTATAGCTTTCGACCACCACTAACTGAACCGAGCAATACTTTGTACTTATTTCCGCAATTCGAACGAAAGCCGATTTACACACTCAAAGTATCCCATCGGCACAAATGGCTGCTACCCCTCCTTCTGGCAGCCATTTCTGCCTAGTGGTCTAGTGGTCAAATCCTCTGCCACTAAATCCAAAGTAGTAACTTTCGGGGTTCAAAACTAAACTTTTGCAGATCGAACTTGTTATATTTTTGCTTAGGTATAACATCCTTTGGTCACATGACAATTAAACGGCATGAACTATTTATTTATGCATTATGATTTTGGATTCGAATTTGAAATGTATGTTTTTCAAAGCACATACACAAATTATTGAATATGGCATTTACGTTTGCAATTGAAAGAGTTTTATTGAGTTTCGTTACACTGCCATTGTGAGTCTAAAAATCCTACTGACCGATAAGATACATTTGTCATCACCATAAACGGCTGAATCTGTTTGTCGTCGGTTTTTGCGACTATATTTTCGATTCAGTTTGGGCATCAATAAGATAGCTTCAACAGAACAGACAAAGGATCCTCCCATGTCCATAAGTAAAAGTAAATCCTTGACCGAGGGTTTGGATCGTTTGTTCTCTGCTGCATAACATTGAATGTTCCATGCAAAAAAGGAGACAAAAGAGGTCTCATGGAATTTCATATTTTGTTAAAAAAATAAATACCAATATCGGCATTCACTGAACATTTTATTTCGCATATCTATGATGTCTAACACAAATCTCAATTTGCATTACATTTGCACTTGGAATACTCAAGTGAGCAATCTCAAGCTACATATATTGTCTCTGGTGCACGTTTTCTTATTTTGATGCCTTCGAATTAATATATCTCCAATTGTTTTTTGTCCAAGAGGTTAAAACATCTCACTACTAAAGACTTAACAAGTGAAAATGTATGAACAAACATTTCTTTCAACATCTTGACATAATTCAAGGTACGTAAATACCCTTTTAAATACAGTATAGCGCCTTTACCTCTTTTCTCTCATCCTTTCGATCCCTTCTCACTGATCTATCTACTCTGTTTTGGATGGCAACATCCACATGTTTAATAACTGAAATATTGTTCAAAACACGTTAAACACCGACTCACTCACTCACTCACTCTATGTTATTCCTCCAACCCGGATGGAGTGCATTCTGGTACATTATAACACTGTTATTTTGTAGTCTGGATCAAAATGTCAAAGAAGAAATGTAAGTAGATAGTCAACTTCAGAGACTTTGTTGCAAAAGGACAATTGTCAAAGTATGCATTCGAGAGATTTTCCTATCTTTTATACATAATTTCGTTGTGGTAAAAAATTAAGCGTGTTGTACATTGAGTCTACAACGTAAGACAAATACGTTTCCGCAGGTCTTTATTTAATTCCTCTTGAAACAATTTGATTCTTAGTCATTATCTTAATATATATTTTTAATAAACCCCATTCCATAAGGGGTTTTGATTCAATCGCAAAACTGGCTATAAATTGTGTGCCTTTAATCTTAACATTGTACAATTTGTGCATGATAATACAGCAAATAAAAAGTTAATTAAGCTATCATTTGAAATGATCCTAATATTGATTAGTTCTATTTCCCAGAGAAATTAAATTCATTTTTTAGCAACTAGTTAGATTGGCAAAACACTATTTTACATTCATGAAGTCCATGTTGCTGAATAAATTCCCTCATTTTCTCTTTAATCTCATAAACTTTCTGATTTTATTCAATCAAATGAATTCTGGCATAAGATTGCAAGATCACAAGCTGATTGCGATTTTAACAATCTTTAGAATTCGAAATTTCTGACACAATTTCAAGTGAAATGATCTTTATGTTCGAAAACTTATTTTTGCAAGATATGATTGAACAAATGCGCCTTAATAATTATTTGGGGAACACAAAAAGATGTGCAGTCTCATATTACAACAGAGGTATGAGTTTATGTTCTATTATACCCATTACTAGATCTAAATATAAAGATCAATGAATTCCTTAAGCACCACCCTATTTAAATCATTAACAAATCGTGAATTGCCTTGAGGAATCATCTTCTTGGCTTTAGGGGGACTGGATAGCGCAGGGGTTAGCGCGTTCTGCTTCGGGTCAAGAGGTCCGTGCTTCGACTCCCGCCAAGGGCTCGGCAACTTTGTTTGCAGTTGAGAACTGTTCTACACGCAGTAAGGTTTGGGTGCAGTGCTACACTGAATTTCAGCGCAGTACCACCCATGGTTCGCAAATTCAAGCCGACGCTAGCAAGCAATGCATAGTCACAATGGTGTTGCGGGCTTTCTCCCTGCAGTAATACTAGCACTAGCGATAGAAGTGCAATGATCGTGAAAGCGGCGTTCAACCCCACATCACCTCTTGGTTATTGGTGTCATATGGTAGCCTTTAAGCGTTCCTTATAGCTTTAGTGAAAAAGTGTTAAAGTGAAAATGTTCCGGATTCGCAAATGAATTGAATGACAATAGAATGATATTACAAACCATATTTCTACTTTAACATTGTTCTGTATTAAGATGAAAATTATTTAGATGAAATATGTGATCAATCAGATTGAAGTATCCAGAGCAGGTGTTCTTGATATAGAGGTCATTGAAATAGTTTTACGTTGTACGTGTATTCTTTAAAAAATCTGTTTAAAAACAAAGTAAATGGTACATCTATGGGGGGAACAAATCCTCCTCGCAGATCACATGTCTAAATTGCACAGCAAAGACGAATCATATTAGTACAATCTAAAATCTTAAGCTCTGATTGTTAGCCATTCCCGGAGAAAAACAAATATAATTGTAAAGTTATGCTTCATAAATGCACAACAATGAGTTGGAGTTTTTGACAACTTTCCACATCAAATTAAATGTTGATGTATTAAAATACAAATATTTTCCGACTATTTCATCGAGCCTGCTTAAGTTCGTGTTTGCTCATTTTGACAGTAGAAGATATATCTAATGCTCAAAATAGCACGGCTTTTCTAAATAGCTCGGAAGGCTGTTATGTCGTATCTACATTACTTGATACCGATCCATTTTGGCATTTACGTAATCAAAGTGGTTTTAGGTCCAGCTCCTAACGAACAATATTTGGCAGGTTGACTTGCCATGAAGCAATTTGCTGATATAATTATCATTAATAATGATATGAACGTGACACATGCCCATTTATCCAACTCCCAGAAGACATAGTATATGTATGCATTTAACTTATGTATGTTTCTTTTCATGCGCAGCGTGCTCTATCAGTTGAGACCTTAAAATGTATAAGGCGATTTTATAGCTAGGACGGCTGAAGAAACATACTGGGTTGTAAACGATAATATTACCTATTTTACCTACATTTGTATCCATTAGGACTACAACACTGATGCGTTCGACATGAAGAGAAAATCATGTCATATGCAACCAAATAATTATGAAAGGAGTCTCTTACACACTATAAACTCTATAATCTCCATATCATAAATAGAAGAAAACCCGGAGTAAGGTTTGGTAATTTTACTTTCATTTCAACTTAAGGGACTAGCGTTAATGGTTATGTCATAGTTTCCAGTGCACTCGTCTCCAATATAAAGGTCTTTGTGTTATACCTACATGTATGACCGAATCAGACCATATGTCAATATCCTGATAAGTCAATGATGTCATTTCCACGGAATATCCTCGGGTACCCCGTGTACACCACAGTTTAAGGTTCCACGATATAATATAATAATGAAGATCCACGACGTTTAAACACCTTGGAACATAATAAAGTCGATGGCAGTTTATCTTAATTCATTGAATAACTAGGCATCGATGTCGAGTGTGTGGTAGGTAAACTGTCTGGTATGGAAACTGCCACTTGGCAACTTTTACCAAAATCGTCGAAATCCTATGAGCAACCACCCTGATTCCTGTAACAATATAGGAATTTTAAATGTAATAAAAGTCTGATGCGTTATATAGATGCAAAACAATATGTTGCACATTTGTATGTCATCAATTGTACATCTCTCACATGTGTATGAGTTATTTGAATAAACATATAATTAAGTGTTTGACCTATTGATCAACGCTTATATAACGGTTCATATGAAAAGCTAATTTATCAGTTGTATTTTGTCATCCGGGAGAAGAATTGGTAGTTCTATGTCTTCTTCAAATCACAGCGGGTGGCAAATGTGCTGAATAAATAAATTTAACTATTTTAAAAATGTATCATTTTGATGCGGTTACAATATTGCATTAAAATTAACATAATCCCTGTTGACTTATGTTGAACTAGTTTAAACTCAAATAGTACATGATACCAGTTGTTAAAATCAATTTATTTCAACTGTCGGTTTAAGTACAAGAAAGATAACATACGTGAACCTGTCAGCGCCATATCCGTAATGCTACACTTAATGTCGTATTTCTCCTGCTTAAATTTCTATTGGAAGGAAATTGGTTGCGGATATTTCATCCTGTTTATAAAGAAAATGGTTATCAGATTAATTTTTTTATGGATTTTGGATCTAATGCTGTTTGAAAGGGTTCTTAAATTGTACGGAATGCCATTAGAAAGGGAAACGAGATTATCCTAGCCCTTTCAGTTGAATGTAGAAATTACTCCCATCAATGTTCTTTTGTGTTTTTTTATTCGGTCGTATTGTTAAATCTGGTATTTTCGGGCTTATGAATTATTTACAGTGAAAGCACTTTGTTGTCCTACTTTAAAAACATCTCATGTAATTGTTTTACCAGATCCTTAACATCAATTTACGTTAATGACATGCTTTTCCAAGGTGTGCATGTCAAAAGCGGAAACGTGTTCTACGTGTATAGTGATTGATTTTTTTAAGGATAAATCAGAACTGTTTGCATAATACAAAACAAACTTACAACGCAGTAGAAGTGAGGTTTTAAGACATATATCAAATAACCGTTTTCAAAGCTATAAACCAAAAATATCACAGTAATGTCCTAATATATGATGCAATGTTGTTTTTATTGGCGGGGTGAGGCATTACTGGACACCAAAATACCAACTCAGCGTTAAAGCATGCATAGTTATACAATTGACATAATTGTGTCAAATGCTGACAACTCTTAAACAACTAACCGCATGTATCTTATATCTATAAATTCAGAGATTCATAAACTAAAAGTATTGACTTAAAGCAATTCAGCCGTGTTATTCTGTCGTCACAGAGGCAGATCAAGTCATGAAATGTTGATCGAGCCTCTAATTAGACGAGTTTGGAGAATAGAATAGAAGATGCCTGATTCAAGGCAATCAAAGTTAGTTGTGAAATCAGCACACTGTCCTACAACCATCATTTTGTCTTCTGAATTATGGCAAAGGCTTTGCGATATGGATAACCTTTTCCATGCGAGAAGAGTTGTCATTTGCTAAACTAATTATAATACTTTTTTTGTGCAAATTTCTGAAACTGCCACAAACTACGAATTTGATCGAATTAGAACAGAGGTAGGACCTCTGTGGGGAGAGAATGGAGTCATATCAGTCAATTAGGAACGTGTTGTCATCAAGTACAATCAAGCATCTTATGTATATATTTAAAAAATGTAAATCAGTAGTATATGAACTGATTGAGATCATAAGCATGTAAATGATATAACTAAGTCGGGAAAACTTATTTTGTTGAGATTGAATAAAATAAATATCTCAGCAGATGTTTCACAATATTAAGATTAAATATAAGAACTCAAATAATAACACTACTTGACATGAGGAATTTGAAATTATCAATGACTTTTTATATTCCATAATTTTTTACAAAATAGGTCTATTTAGAAGTACATTATAAGATAAAACAGTCACAGATACATATCTGTGCCATCATAAAGCATGATAAGTTTATTTGAGGTTTGAGTTAATCCAACTCAATATCCAAATAACAATGCACCAGAAAAAACTTGGATCACGAAATGGATCACATCATATGAACCACGCCGAGAACATGAATACTGTTTCCTTGTGGTATGCAGTCTATAAGAAGGCTGAAATTTTGAAATAAACGATAACACAACTAGAATTCAGAGTAGTGTGATCACAGACAACAAAGACTCTCTTCATTGCTGCATGTGGTATCCTGATCCAAGGAAAGCATCCAGATACTGTTTAGTCAGCTGTTATCCAGACACAGAGTATTTTTCTCTAGACAGCTTAGGATAGAATTTCTCTACCTCCCAGTGGCCGTAAAACAGGACCAGTTACAACAACATGATCCACTTAATCCACAGGATAACCTTATTGCAAATGTTTTCTGATTTATCGCACTAACATAATAATGTGAGGAAACGTATTCAATATGGCACAATGTTTATCAACATTATAACTGCAATAAGTTGGTCGGATTCCTAAACATACTACTTTTAAGCACATCACAACGTTAAACCTTCGGAGAAAGACACAATACTCACTTTAAAGCTGTCACTCCAGTAATCTAATAGTTATGTCAAACTGATAACAACCACTTTACATTAGCCTTTTATTGTGCAACAACTAGCAAAATGACGCATGAAAAGGGTATTTTGTGTATAAATTCTAGTACAGTAAGACATATTTAACAAATATGGAACTGCTGTGTGCATTCATTGGCACATTCTCATGTCCTTCCCGGTCTTAGGTCATTTGATTCAAAACGTTGTGTATCAGTCAATGTCTAAAAATACCGTTTTAAAATTGTTGAATAATGCAGATAATTGAGTAAAGCGTAGACAATCTAGACACTGAATTCTGTAGCCTATAAATGTGCTTTTCATCAACTTCTTTCTTTTTAGATTTTCAAATATGTCTACATATAATCGTGCAATATTTGGACAAACTGATTTCATTCAATTTCACTATACAAACCTTGCAAGAGAGATATTATTCGATCCTTACTCGCAGAAATTGTCTTTCTTCTTTGCATCTAAAGATTTATGCCTAGAAAACCTCCTTTCATAGAGGCAAGATAAAGGGGTTCTTATTGGTATAAACCACAGTTTGGTTGACTTTTTTGCACAAACAATCATGACTTCAAAGCGTATTGAAGTTGACTTATATTGAGTTTATGAGGAAATTGTCTAGGTGACATACGTTAGCGTTTGATCGATTTCTTCTACAGTTTATGTTAAAAAGAACAAACGCATAAGAATTAGTACAAGCGTTGACAGATGCAAAGGAACGTCCTGTCTCCTTTGAAGTGGTTTGATTAACGTTTATCACCTAGGCGTTCTTCTCATTTTAGATGCTCATGCATGATGCAATAAGTGAACATTGGGAATCTTATTTTTCAAGTCATGTTTTATCTTGTCAAAACAGTCAGTTTCAATGTAATGTTTAATTCTACTTACAAAATTGAAATTTATTGTGTTACTGCTTTATGAAGTGGTGTCATTACAAACGACGTTACATAGCCTGTTTGGAGATATATGCAATTTTGCTTCATTTCAAACATTAAAAAAACTCTTGATTGCAAGCTGAAACTATTATCAAAATCATCATCTCTAATCTGGAAAGGTTGAATGCTTCATTTATGTGTGACAAAATTCGTCAGAGCATTTGGTTTTGGAAGGGTAAGCAATGTCATGAAGTGTATTTACAGCATTATTTGTTTCCGTTTCGCAAGGACATCCCAAATAAAGTCGACATCCCAAATAAAGTCGCAATAAGATGCGCGTTATTATGGAAAGAGATTGTCTTTTATTATCTTTAAGATAACAGCAATGTTGAGCGGATATGAAATTAATATATGGGTTAAGTTAATAGTGTGGGTAAATGATTTATCACTCAATTTCTATGTGTTATTTGACATTTGTTTTAAACTTTGCATGTTGTTTGAAGTATGAACATAAGTGTTCATGTTTTGGTGACCAACCATTACCACGTTATCCTCCTGTGAATGGTTAAGAGGACACAAGTAACAACCTTCATTTTAGCAGAAATACTTTCAATTTCAAAACAAACCAATCTTTACAAAATTATCAGACGATTGTCTTCAATACACTCATCTACAGGTCGACACACATGACGTTACCCCTTGTGTCCTTAGGGATTAGTCAAATTTGCAGGATTTTCGCTGGCGTCTTTCCATTCTTGTCTTTAGTGGTTGTTCAAATTGTGACGAATTGTTAATAAGGCTAAGAATCTTGCAAAATCCTGACATTTTTTCTTAAAGCTTATACTAGAAGTTAATTGCTTCAACTAACATGTATTTAGTAATATTTACGGGAGCAGACTTTGAAATACTTGTATTATGTAATTCATCTTGAGCTCTTGAATCAGACATGTGTTAAGCCATCAGAATCAATGTTTGACGAATGAGAATTCTCATAAACTGATTACAAATTACTCTGCTGATGAACATCATTGTTTTATTATAAATGAAAAGATTGCAACTCCTACATATGAAACACATTCATCAACATTGTATTTCCTTGGAGAGACCCCCTAATTTAAAGCGGCGCTGTATAACCATTTTTAAATATATTTTTCATAAGATATTGATCAAATAAATATATAACATAAATATTAGGCCAAAACAGCAACGATACGCAGTTTCTCAATGAAGCTACAGCTAAGTAAACATAGCGTAACAAGGCGTCTGCTTGTCGCTGTACAGTGACAAACCAAAACAAGCCTGAGAGGCCACGGGAAGGGGATACCGGAAGTGACGTGGCAGTAGGTGAAACGTTCGTCTGCTTATATGGAAAATGATAGGCGATATCCGTAGTTTCCAAGCAATTAACAGTATGTCATATATAGAGGATACTAAACGACCTTCCATTTAATACTATTTTTATTAAACGAGTTAATGATTTTGTATAAAACGAGCGAAAGCGAGTTTGATACCAAATCATTCACGAGTTTAATAAAAATAGTATTAAATGGAAGGAAGTTTTGTATTCTGTTTATTACTTGCCCTAAAAATCACGCAAACTTGCCGAAAATGTGCTAAAACTAACAGTTCCGCGACTCGGCACCCATTGTGACGAAGCGTTTACATTGTGGCGTCACAACAGCTCACTTCTGTGACGTCATATTTGCATTGTGATATTACACTAGTTTAATATTGCTGTATAAATATTACACTGCGATATCTTACACGGGCGTGTAATAACATTGTGTTGCTGTCAACTGTCCTAGAATATCTCCTGATGAAGTTTCTGTAGACAAATTCCCATCACATTGATTGTTTCACGCCAAATTGACCACGCTTCACAAGGACATTACGCTGTAATATCTGATGATGATGTCATTCATCCAAACCATGTCCTCTACTTGATGTGACTCGTAACGGATATACTTGTAGAAACAGCATGTTTGTGTATTTTAAACAATGTACGGGCATTTTCTTCATAATTTGTTTTCAAAAGAAGATTTTAAATTTGATACGAAATAACCCTCATTGTTCAGTTTAAGTTTTGAGATCTTGTGTTTATAGGACGTTTATTGCTTTGTCGGTGCTCTGTTAATAGATTGTACAGCGAATTCCTCCAACTGATGCCTCTCGTTTACATAATACCTATTGATTGTTAGTTGATTTTGAATATATCCCTCTTGAAAATGTGACATGTATGTAATGACATACTCATGAAAGCCATTTCTGCTTACAAAAAAAATAGTTTGAGTATTTGTTTCTTTGAAGTAAGCTTTGAAGCTTTTTTTGGTATGGCCACCTTTTCTCGTTCCCAAAACAACTTGCCAGATTTGTTTTGAAAGTGGTACACAAGTGGTTCGAGTTCAAAGAAGTCATTTTGAAGGTTTTGTTAGAGGAAGGAAGAGCAACTTTAATAATTGTTTTGCTCAAATTGTCGTTCTTGTTTTGTATTTCTTCAGCTAACTATAAGCTAAAATAAGCTGACATCAAAGAAATTCATCGGAAAAAGAAAGTTAACACTCGGTTATGACTCTCATTAAATATCGAAAAACACTTGAAGATTAGAATAGTTCGAATAGAAGTCAGTCAAGTGTATAAACAAGTTTCACAAACATTGAACGAGGGGAAATGTTATAGGGCATAAGCCCAGTCTAAGTAAACCTAGCCTCAATATTACTCGTTTCACTCCGATATTGAATCTAGAAAGGTCTAGTAGAGGGTCGCGTCAGCCCATGTGTCGTATTGATCAATCAGAAATATTACATATGACCCACATATGCAACAGACGAATGTATATATATATAAAGAACGCATTGCCAGAGGAAAAGATGAAAAAATGATTTTGTGACGTAATGCTTTGACTCTGTATCAGTAACTGTATCTGCTTAACTTTATGGCATGTTCATATATGGTAGAATGTGGTTTGACTGAAGCATCTGGATTTTGTCTCACAACTTACCATCGATATTGTTCATTTGGTGAGCTATAATACTATACGATAAGTTATCCAGAATGTACATTTGAAAAGGGTATTTCGATTTTGTAAAATATAACTTTTTTAACGCAACTTTTAACGAAAAGAAATACTTGGATTTTAATATATACTGAGTAAAAAAGTAACGGATCATGAAAATGTGATTTGCCGATTATTTACCATATCCATTATTATCAACTCTTCCCGCATGTTATTTGGGAAAGTTCGGAAAGAATATCGTGCTGATCTTGTGAACATTATTTGTTATTTATCCTTAATCAACTCCTTGGGAAGCTCGTGAGATTTTCAAGGCGTTGTCAGGCTCTTATTGATTTTAAAGGTGAACAGTTTCAGTTTCAGATGGCCCAGCGTTTTTTTTATCCCAGAGCCCTAGTTTCTTTCACTCAAATACCTCTCTAACTTTCTGATAACACATGTGTATGTTGATGATTTGGTAGTTACTTTTCCGGTTTGTAAAGTTTATGACCACATATAAATGAAAATAAAGTTAAGCAAACCTAAACTTTTCAAATAAAAAAATATCTCAGTATATTTGACAATTTATTTAAAGAGTCATTTAATGTTTTGAATATCACCAAATAAGATCTGAAATAAGATAATATAGGTATCTGATAACGTCGAGTCAAAATCCTGCTCATCCAATTTGCTGTTCAATTCATGTCAATAAATGTGCATTGTATACACAATAGAATATGTAATGAGAACACTTGTTGAAAACTAATTGTTTTCAAATCTTCTGCATCTGCTTTCCATGGACTAGAACACTATTAAATTATTAATATATTCTTTATCTCTTGTTTACTACAACTTCAGGAATAGAACGAATTTGATGAAGCACATATTGAATTGCCTAACCAATATATGCGACTTGGTTTTGGGCTCTTTTCTAAAAACCAACGTCATCAACTGAAAATTGTCTCCTCTTATTATGTAAGTCAAGAGAACGTTCACAATCGGTATTAATGATTGTTTTTTGTGAACTCTTTTCATCCTGTCAATTATGAACGAACAAAACTGTATTTCAAATACTTAAAATTAACATATATGTAACTGCGACGGCGGTCTGGTTATTGTCAAGTTGTTCATTCCCTTTTATTCATTTATAATCAATATGAAAACTATCATCAATCGTCAAACAAGAACGACACTAATAAGTTTAACTGAAAAATAAACCTTAAAACCCAAATGTAAAATTGAAATAAAGAGGAAGAAGATTCCTGTTATTTGAATGCCAGAAATAAAATCATAAACAAAATGTCTTTGCTTTTACATTTTACAGAAAGTGGTTGATCTGAGTTTTTCACAATATCCTTCTTAAGTTCAAACATGTATTTTTCATTTACATTGCTTATTTCAAATGAGCAACGATTCGTGTTCATATTTATCTAGTGTTGGTACAATTAATTACTTACGTATGATAATGACCTTAAATTCAATTTGTACATCAAGAGTAAAGAACATTTAAGAAAACAACATTTACAACATATGCAACAGCGGTGACATAACTAATATTGCATAGTACACAATCACATTTATAAGAATGAATAGAATGGCAATCGATAATTTTAAGTTTAACAACACTTGTTCATAGTACACAATCACATTTATAAGAATGAATAGAATGGCAATCGATAATTTTAATTTTAACAACACTTGTTCAAAGTAGATATGAAAACAGGTATTTAAGACTGTTTACATCTTTTTGATTTAACATTTTATATAAACTGAATAGATATCTTGAGTACGAGTCAAGGTAAATTTGTTATCAATCATTGTTCTAAGGTATTTATAATCAAGAAGTGACTTTAATCTACATTTGTGTGCATGTATGCAGGAACCATGATGTAAGGAAAGGTTAAACATTTCACCCGTCCCCAAAATTTAAACGTTGTCCCTGATAAACGCGCATTTTCAAATTCTCAAATTCCATCATCGTATTTAATTTTTTTCACTATATCCATAAGGTATCATCACTGTTAGTTGCCAACTGATGCTAATGCAGAAGTGGATGAGAGAAAATCTAGTTCAAACGAAATGAAAACGAATGTGAGATTACATTCTTGAAAGGCATTTAGAATGTGAGATTCTTTTTTCTTCTTCTTTTAGTAACAGGTTAATCGAATTAAGATCACCACTAAAGTAACGAAAAGTATCACCTCAAACAATATCCAAAGAATAGTCTTAAGGCGTTTACATCCAGCGACGACAGGCCTCGTTTGAATACATGCATATAGTGCAGTATAGCTCCGTCAGGAATCTACACTGTCTGTCAAGACCCAACGTGGAGAAATGTACAATCAGTAACTTTGCTCAATAAAGCTATCAACGTGAACGTCATGACACATGCACAATTGCGTGTTTAGATTAATAATTAACTGGTTGTTTTTTGAGAAACAAATTTTTGGAAAATATCTCAAAAATATTTTTATTTTCCATTAATTATTCAACACAGGTTCTGAGACAAAACGGAGCCTGAATTCAACTACAAAAGGAAAATAATGCGAAGATGTGTTGACCTGAAGGGGAAATTAGATTTCCTCCCTAAATCAAATCTTTGTTAATTTAAGCAAATATGCTTTGCAGCAATTGTAGTCTTTATGTGTGGAATTGGTTGAAATACAATTTTCGATGTGCCAAAAGGCATTTTAGATGAAAACAATAATTCGAACCTTTTACAAAGTATTAGTCACAGCATAAATCTTTACAAAGTACACATGTTCACAAATGTATAAAAAAAGGCACGTATTGCACTACGTGTACCCCTAAACGTCCTGCATAAGAAATCAAATAATCAGTTTCCTATCCTATTCCTTTCCTTATCAGTTTCATATTAGAACACAGTTCATTTATCTAACGTGTCGGTCTAATTTCAGGTTTCATATTAACACGTATTTGTAGAACAGTGATCTGGAATATTGATGCATGTTCTCTTGAAATAATTTCAATATATAAATGATGGAACAGCGTTATAAAGTAGTTCTGAATGCACAAAACTCGTAATTTTAATGAATCAGGAAATCTCATTTTCATGGAATTTGAAATAGGTATGTCTTTCTGTGTTTTTAGCTTTCGATGTAATCAGCATTGTTGAAGTTTTAAGTGGCTTGACTGTTGTATTTGTAAACTCATTCTTGTGTGAATTATCATCAGTTTCAACTTGCTTTAAAGTAAGACTTACGAAGTTAACAAATTGTGTAAATGTTCCTCATAATAAAAGGGAAATAAGGTAACCAAACACGTTATACATGATGGTTGAAATAAAGAGTTTGTGATTGATGTGTTCACTACAGCGCTTCAGGACAGTTGTCTGGTTTTAGCGCTATATAAGTATTTAATGTATGGACATGTATGTACATTTATGTGTCATCAACTGAAACGTCTCATCTTTTTGACAAACAAGAGATGACAGTAATTAACCTTAACAGAAGCATACTTACGATGCGTTTTTTTTCATTCCAGGCTTCAGCGTAGAGTTGTCTCTCACATCAACAAAGTCTCCATTTATCTCATGATACTAACTAGACAAAAAAGTTTAATTGTGCCATAGGGTCAACTGAAACAACAATAGTAAGATCAACAAATTAGATTATAACGAAGAAATTAAATTTTCTCTTGAAAGGTTGGTTCAAACTTTTACCGTCGATCGCAGTTAGTTTAAGTGTGTCTGAAATGCTGAAGATTAGTCTACGTAAGGCAATGGTCTGTGTTCTGAAAGAGGGCATACTGGGCAGTTTAACTTTGTTTATTCCATTGAGACAGCAATCTAGCAGCTCTTCCAATTCTAGATGGTTAATTTATTAGTGTCCTTTGTTGACATTGTGTTCACTTGCCCCTGCTATAAGACAACATTACCAATGTTGGTATGCTGAAAGCTTACCATCCATTTGTTTGTTACAGGTAAAACATGTGCGTAAAATTAACCCGATTTTTCATAAAAAAATGTACAAATAAAAAATGGAGAGACTGATATTGGAGCCGCTCATTTCAACTCCAATTTCCATATTAGAAGAATGGACTGAGAGGTTTAATAATTGTTTTATGTCAAGCTAATTGAAAGACCCTAAAAATAATATTTCAATATGTATTAACTATTTTCTTCTCCTTCTGGCTATTTGAACATAATTGATTATTTGTAAAAATGCATCTTAAGGTGATTGATTGAATGTCTCCCTATTTGCAGCAATCTCTTGTAAAAAATAGATGATGGAAATCATTGCTTTGACATTCAAGGTCACACAATCAATGAACACTTTTCATTGAGTATAACAAACATGAAATGAATGAAAGTGTTAAAATGTAGCATTTATGTTACACCATGATTAAGTTGTGACCAACCGACCACGGTCTGCATAATGAAGAGCAGAAATACACGAACACTATAAAACATACTACATACAGAATTTTCCGCCACAGGCCAGATGATGGTTCACTTTGAAGGAATATACGAAGCTTCCACAGCCAACGCTACGATGTCCCGCTTTTTCCCTTATAACATAAAAACGTCGGCCCGAAACAAATTGGTGACGGTGGATTCCACAACCAGTGATTGGTGATATACCCGCCTACAACTACTTCACCTGCGACGTCTTGTGTGTTAAATCAAGTGTCATTCACATTGTCAACAATGCATTTTTGACAAGTTTGTTTCATCATTTAAAATGTAGACCCAGATCCGTATCGAATGGTGAATATTACTTCTAAATGTCTGTTTTTCATTTTTTGAATGATCCGGAGTTGGTTGTTTGGAATACTAATCTACAGGTTAATATGTTCGATATATTCGATGTGACTGACATTACCATGCCGATTAGTAAATATGAGGTAATTTAATTGTATTTAAGTTGTCTAAACATTTCTTTTAGATGAAAACCTGGTATTAATGTGAGAAATTCTGCACTAGATAGTATTATCTGGATATTCTGTATTTTGAGACGGGGTAAGAGGAAACCATTGGACATGTAAATTCAAAGACTATTAATACATCAACATTTGTGTGTTGTCCTACTTTCAAGAAAACAAAAAATTGTGAATCTTGTCCGCCTTTAAAATACACATTTACTTCAATACACAACATATATACGTTGTGTACGTAGAATATCGCTATTATTAATACGGTCATTAACTAGCAAGCCATTAACTCCATACAACTTGACAGTTATTTTCAATATTTGAAACACGAAACTTAAAGCCTTCTTCGCGATGCACTAAGAATACACATTGTAAGTGCTAGATTGTTGCATCTAGATTGATAAACATGTTACACAAACTGTTATACTATTAAACAAACCCAAAATCAATCATAAATTCCTCGGATTAAGCTTGCCACACTCCATACACTCATGAAACTAGATCCTAATGAAGCCAGAAATAAATGTACATTGCTTTGATTTCCTTGAGAAAATCTTATCATTAAACTAATTACAGTCATGTCAATATCCATTCCTTGCCTTTGCTAACTTCACGGCTTGGTAAAGTGACTCAAATCAACTTTAGAATGCGAAGTTCTGGCCAAAGCAGCAAAATTTAACGGGGCGAATTAGTAGAACTAGATAAAAAAAATTAATCGCTTTAGTTTTTTTGCTCATGTTATTTTAGTTTTTCGTATCGGATTTTAAAATTCATGTGATTCGACAGATATTTAGACGAGTATGGTGTTTCTTACTTTATCAAAAATGAAAAAAAGGTTTGTGATGTTTTAGTCTCTACACATTCTGCTGATTTGACAAACATAAGCATAATAGTTATTGATTACGTCAGAGAGAATGTGTTTAAGAGCTTGTCATGATGGATAGTAAAACAATGTTTAAAACTCAAATCACATTAAGACTTACCTAAGTAAATAAGACCATCAGTATCCTTCATAATAGAGCCATTAAAACTGATTTCTGCCAGGCTTAGAGAGACTTATGCTTTTAACTATAATCCAACTTCACTATTAAACTAAAACATTGAAATATGTCATGACTTTATTTTAAATACTACTTTAATTCTTTCCAATTTTGAAAAGAAGCTAGACCATTAGCAAATCTGCCTCACTAAATAATTTCTTATTCGTATAGGTAAGAATAATTTCTTAGTATAGTGTACACTTCGAACAGTATCTACATGTTTTGTTCCCTGAAGTCAATGTAGCTTACTATAATATATCAACACATAGTATGACTGAATGTGAAAGGGTCCATAATTAGACAGTTTGTTATACAGTTCAGTCAAGATGGCATAGTTTATTTTAAATTCTAAATCTCTGTCTTATAATTTTAAAAAAGAATCAAATTACAGCCTTCAAACAAGTATCAAATTACAGCCTTATGTCTTTGATTGTATTCTTAGACGTTAAAAATTGCTTCATCTGAACTCAAAGACAAAGGGCACTGTAGCATAATGGCTTTGAAGTTAAATGTCACTTCAATTAAAAAGTCAACAAATTTCCAAAAAGTAACTGAAAAGGCAAAAGTGCATTTCGGAGGGCAATCTGAGAGTACAACAGAAAACATCTTGTCGATGTATGTAATATACAGATGAACTCACAAAATTCTAACCTTACAATATGTCCTCAATTAATACTTAGATGCATTCTATCAAATTAACTAAGTGACATACATATACTTCTGCATGAGATACAAAATGGGTTTGTAACGTTTCTGGATGCACATACTGAAATGTTTTAAAAATCTGAAAAAATCGTTAGAAAAATCATAAAATATTGATTCATGTATTCATAAAAAAAAGGTTTGTGAAACTTTTGAATATACATACACGAAAACAGTAATTAAGATCCTTCTGATGCTCAAAGAACAAAGAAGCTAAATCTATATACACAAAACTGTCAATATCATATCCGTAAGCATGATGCACTTGCTGTTTTAGTTTCCGATTCAAATTTCTATTGAATTTTTAGAGGGGAATGGGTTGCGGAAATTACATCCTGTTTGTCAAAGAATTGATTTTCAGATTCAGCTTTTTGAGGATATTGGATCTAATGCTATTTGAAAGGCTAGATTACGGTTGTACCTTGTGCGGAATGCGATTAGGGAAGGAAAACGAAATTATCCTAGCAATTTGAGCTGAATATAGTAAATCAAAATCATTAAGGAAGCTGACAATTGTATCACACTTAAATGGGAAAAGATACATTCCAAGAACGCAACGCAAGTTAAAAATTCAATAATGTTTTTGTCAAGATTCAATGGTATTGCGTTAGAGGTTTTCAGGACACTTTACATCAAGAAATTGTTGATAGTGAAATCATCGGACAAACATATGTTATTGATATGTGGTTTTGGGGAAAATTACTTAAACTTATGAAATCAAATTGTCCTTATATTGTATTACCTTGTAAAATTAAAGAAAATAGTGAATGTACATACCATTTGTGTTTCACTAGGCAAATGCCACTCAATGATCATGAATCTGCCCATGAATGACATTGATAATGTAGATGTTACAAATACTTTTATTATCGTAGTATTACCTTCAATTGTAAATAGGAAGATGAATTGGAACAATCATTCACCATAATCAACAAAATATATTCCACAACGTTTATATTACATCATTAAACATGTATTATTTTGCGACCTTTGTCATTTTACAATTTTACAATACCATTATAATAGTTGACATTTACCATATGTACTTTGATGTATTCAAACCAACAGTATAATGGCATTCACTATGAAATGACCTTTCACCTTCAAACAAGATGACGAGTATACCATACTAACATGCTTCACTTTAACTCCATTGCAAATGCTTGTGTTGAAACAATAGCAATAAGGAAGAGCTGAAGTAGAAGATAGTCTGTTGAAAAACTTACTTGAGGAACACTGAAGGTGACTTGATAAAAGTTGTAATTGTAGAAGTTTCTTAAACTGCCTTTGGTACCTGTGTTTACATTTTTTATCGGTAAAGATGACAGTGTTTTGGTATTGCAGGATTATAATCATAGCATATTGTTTTGTCTGAAATAAGACATTTGTGGACAATTTCTAAAGAAATATATTTGGCATCAGGCATCAACGACATAATGGAAGCATGTGAATTGTTTCAGACAGAGGTTTTGATTTTGCAAGAGATATTTATCATATGAAAATTTATATAGCGTGCATATCCATCCACTTGTGGTTGCTCAAGGCGCTTACATTGTTTCCCCTGGTGAATGAAATTCTTTCACCGTCCGATCATTTTCCAATTCAACTCCCTGGGGAGTATTCAACCGGCATCCAACATATATTTTGCTAAGGTTTGGGACTATTCTATGCCTCACAGGGTACCCATTCGCAGCTGGGTGAACTGAGACACAGAGTCATAGCAGTTTGTCCAACACTACTGAACGCTGATAACGGACATGCACCTGTTCATGTATCCACGATTTAGCCACTGACATGAATTCGTGGTATCTTTTAAGTGCGCAGTTTTTGTTGCACAACACACTAGGGCTCTAGGGTGACACTTATAGAGTTCTAGGTTTTTACACCTTGGCCTGGATGGGATTCGAACTCCGGACCTCAGCAACATGAGACCGCCGCTCTTGCCAATGAGCTATCCCATACTCTGTCCCCTTTTGAATGGACGGAGGGACAACGGCTAAATAATAACCACCAACAAGAAAAAACTATTGTCTAAAGATCATGTTCCATTACCCATGGTAATTAACCCTGCTGTGGATACAGACGTATAATCATAAAGACTTTTTTCAGATTGAAATTCATTTATTTTCGCCAATGACTTTTGAATAAAATTTATATTTAGAAATTACGCTTAATACAATTTCTATGAAGATCTCTTTCACTTTATTCTCAGTTTCGAAATCAATAAACTTATTTTGAGAAAATATATGACTCAACAACAAGTTATCATAGCAGCAATACAATCAAAACCACACAAATGAAAAGTTATAATTATAACTATATTTTACTATATTACTACTATTTACTATATTATACTATTGTTTTATGAAGGTTTGAAACCCCTGAAAATAAATGTGTAAGTCTATATTCATTTGACAAGCTTACAACAAAATGCTTTCAAAACAGCTTCACGATGGTCTATGGTCTATGGTCTATTTATATTTTTACCTCAATATGCTTAAAGATTAGGTCACCTGTATAATGATTGATTCGATTAGTTTTTTGCAAATCACTTCATGAAGAACGAATAAACAAGTTCGACAAGAGTTGTGTGATGTCTTTTCTGATTAGTAGAAGGTCCGTTGATTAAATACCTACATGTACATGTACGAAATGTGTTTCTGGGGAAAAGTTCACATTAGATTAACATTCAAAGAATTGATATAATCGTAATTATAAAATGTCCCACTCTGAAGGAGTTTACTGAATACTTAAGTCTTCCTGCTTCTGATACATCAATACCTCAACCAATTAGTCAAAATGAAGACGTGATTTGATAATAGCACTGAATTCAAGTATATGCACATACTTTCCGCAGGTATTCTGAATAGTGTGATCACACACATTCCCCATACAACAAACTAACTCTTATTTGCTGCATGTGGTATCCTGATCCAAGGATAGCATCCAGATACTGTTTAGTCAGCTGTTATCCAGACACAGAGTATTTTTCTCTTAGCTTAGGATAGAATTTCTTTACCTCCCAGTGGCCCTAATACAGGAGGAGTTACAACAACTTATCCACTTATCCACAGGATAACTTTATCGCAAATGTTTATGTTTTCTGATTTATCACACTAATACAATAATGGGAGAAAACAATTTCAATATGACGAAATATTTATCAACATGGCACTTTATATTGATAATGATGTGTTGTTGTGACACCTTGGCACGCTACTTTTGAGTATATTCAAACGTTAAACATTTAGATAGATTCTCAGCACTCATTTTATGAGAATGTGATACTTCGAAAATTCATTAAACATTCTTCTTCTGCAGATCATCAGATGTTCATTAAAACTGATATGCACATCATATAAAACAAGCAGATTCATCAAGATTGCATTTCCTGTGAAGACACCTTCTGACATTAAAAAAAGCAGGATGTCAATACAATTAAATACTAACAAATCGCAAAGCCATAATAAAAGAAAATTGACAAGAATGTTCGTTGACAAGAGCACAGCTGCTTAATAGCAAATTCATACATGTATAAGATTTTCAAATATTCAAATCAACGTGTTCTAATTGATCTGGATATTTTTAAACAAACGAAATACTTTAAAAAGGAATACGATGTGAAGATCGCAAGAATTTGAAAAATGGAAGTTATCAAAACAATGGATACCAACAATAATTTTAAGTCTTTGCTAAATGTTTATGCTGTGGAATGTTTTTTAAACTTATTGATTCACTTAATGATGTAGGAATCTTTGAAATTTTATGAATATATCTGAGTTTATTTTCATATGCTTAATATGCTTGAAAATACTTCACTGTATCACTTTCAAAACCCAAAATAATCATTTCAGTTTTCCAGAACTTTTTAGTTTTTAACATATTCACATCATTTTAAAGATATTTAATCGTCTTTTTCTACCTTGTGATAAGGGATAAGGTTCATTATATTATTCACAGTGCAAATCTTCCGTCCTACATGCTCTGTTATAAATTCTGGCTATAAGTTTACGAAGATTTAATTTGGATAAAATGATCAAATAATTCATACGGAAATGCCCCTTTGACAACTGATTCGTTAAATTAAAGATTAGCCATCATCTTACAAATCGATTCCAAATGGTTTATTGTAAATGGATGATAGATAACAAATTAAAAATTAAAAAATTAAACTGCAACATGTGTCTATTCTTTTTGAGTTCTATGAACTATGACCATTGCGGGTACAGTTTAATTTTTCATTTACTGGATAACACTATCATTATGTTGAAATCCGATTGATGGCCATTGGTTACAATTCAAATCCATTTTATTCAGCGCAGCACAAATGCAAAATAAATCAATTGAATAATCCGGAGAGTTTTAGTGTTAAACAAAGACAGAGTGATAGTCATCTATAGAAACAATTGAAACATACAATGAGATCACATTTCTAAAAAACAGGTATGGCAACAAGAATATCGACTTATTCCACAAACGATCCTTTGCAATGAGGAAAGAAGTTTGATAAAACTCGTAAACCTATTCAAATGGGATATTTAGTCAACATTTGAAGAAGAAAAAAAAGTTTGAAAATTAAGATTATTATCATCCTTGTTTTTACTTACTTTCTTTATTGAAATGCGTTTGTTTGTATGTTTGTCAAGGCGTACCATTGAAAGTTCGCTGTAATCTATATATTTAATATTGACTGAATCGTGGATGGTTCCTCTTATAGTATGATAGAGTATAATACACAACGCTAAACTCCTTAGCAAAAGACACATTGTAAAGTAATATTGAGTTGAATAAGAATTGGTCTATTAAAGGGGCAGTAGTATGTTTTAGGGGGAAAAGGTGATGTCAAGGAAATAGGATTAAAGGTTCCAATTGAAAGACAATGTATTTAAAGTTAATGGAGCAGTAATAATTCAAATATATAACATAAAGTTTAGCCATGCGATTGCTTTTCTTCCACTAAATTGGTTTACACAAAATGGCCGCCAGTGGATTTGATGTGAATCTTCATACTTTGTCCTCTGACTATGGATGATTGGTTTGTGTAATGAGATTATCAAAATAATACATTTAGCATTAACTTACAATTATCAGTGAAAAATTTGAAATATCAAATTATCAAAAAAACGTGCTACTGCCCCTTTAATGTTTGAACGTATGCACTTTCGTTTGTGACATCGATCCATGCTGTGAAACAGGTACACCCACATCATAGGTTGTAGAAAATATTTGAACATGGCGCTATTCGACACATTTTAACCTTACTTTCCCAGTAGAATACTTGAAATATATATTTCATTATAATTGCTTTCTATTGCTATATTAATATGTTCCTCGGGTAATTTAATTGTCTATTTCAAGTAGATTATATCGTCGTTTAAATCATGAATTATAATTGTTCAAAATTGAAAAATATAAATAATGACAGATATGAAAGCCATTTCTGGATGAGAATTATCAACCCCTCACATTGTCTTTGAAAGTTTTCACTCTTTCATTAGAACCTTGATCACATTTTTCTCAAAACTTAACAGACGAGTTTCGAGTTGAAGAAGCTCCTTTTGCAAATATTTATGCGGAGATTCTTCTAGCGTCTTTTGAAAAGAAAATAACCAGAATAATCAGTACATAAACACATACTCGTAATGTGGATGTTTAAAAATTATATGCAAAGATAATGCATTTGCAATAAAGACAAAGTGCTAATCTCATGTGTAATTAAAATCTTGAATTTCAATGAAGGTAGAGTTAAATCAAAACACCTTTTGATATCTCACGCGACAAACATAAATAATATAGTCTTTAGGTCTCATTAAGTAACGTGAGTATAAGAGATTTTGATTTACATAAACTTCTTGGCTTTAAAGGGGCAGTAGCACGAATATTAATGGTTCCAACTGAAAGACAATGTATTTAAACTAAATCGAGCAGTAATAATTCAAATATATAATGTAAAGTTTAGCCATGCGGTTCCTTTTTCTTACAAAAAATGAATAAAGGTGTTCACACAAAATGGTCGCAATTGGATTTTATGTGAATCTTCATTCTTTGTCCTCTGACTATAGATGATTGGCTTGTGTTACGAGATTTTTGACACTTTAAAAGTAATACATTAAGCATTAACGTACAATTGTCAGTAAAGAATTTGAAATATGAATTAACAGAAAACGTGCTACTGCCCCTTTTACAATTACCTGACAAAGACACATGGTTGTCGATGTTATAAAAGAATCCGTGTCTAATGTAAGAATGAATGAGTACAGACCTTTAGTCCGATTTCAGGTGTTTTCATCCTACTGACAATCGATGTTTTGCGTTTTAACTACTGTCCTCATTACATTCCTGTTAAAAAAATAAAACACGCAGTAATCTTTATCTGTAATAAACATTTAAATTATAACACACAATATAGTCGCAGGCGACTACAAACGGATTCCACGATTTATGGTAATGATATGTATCAAAACGATGATGGTTTCAAGAGCTTGAGAGAGAGAGTATTTGTAAAAAAATTGTTTGAAACCGTTTGAAGCAAGGGTAAAGTGACCTTGGAATTTTTCAACTGATGAAGACAGTCTATCCAAGCTCACTAAAGCATTTTGAAATTGCAAACGTTAATATTAAATTAAATAATCTATATATATATGTTTAAAGATTCCCGTGATTAAGTGTATTCATAAAAGTCACGATATTCCATGTGAAAAAGCTAGGAGGAAAAAAGGGAGAGAACATGTTATAACAATAGTTTGTTGAGGAATCATGTTGTTCAGTGTTGATCGAGTCCATATATTTAAAGATTTCCATAAAAAAAGTGTAATGAATCAACAACAAAAAACTTTATTGTTATAGTTCATAATTAGAAACATATTTAAAATTTTACATGACTAACACTTATCAATCTACTCGATAGTGTAGATATTAACCTGAATTACTTACCATAGATAACATATCTCTATTCTATTAGGTATAGAAAATAATGGCTTGACAGCATCATATCGATTTTTCTAACTCACTGAAATACAGATTCGGATTTTAGTCGATAAGAATTTAACCACAATGTCGTAGACATTTCTTCTTATGTGTATGAAATCACAACTTTTGAGATATATAATCGGGTAATAAAAGAACCTTACCTTTGAATCTAAAAAAACTTAAGGTATCTTCCTAATACGTATGATTTGCATATACGTTCTAGATGGTTACACAGTCTGGTTATTGTCAAAATGTCAAACACATGTTTTCAAACTGTAAAAAGTAAAATTCCTTGCCAGTGCATAATAATTGCTTCAGAAGAAACTTCATCATCTCATAAGATTTAAACATACTTTTCAGGAAAAATGCTAAATTAAACAACGAACGAGTATGATAATCATCATTTGATTTAGGAAAGACTTTTTTATTACATTATTTATTCTCGCAAGTTATATAAGACACGTTTTGGAATTATAAATGGTAACCCTCAAATGCATTTTTATGAACAATAATCGTAATTGCAATATTACGTTCGAGTTATAAATTGAAAAAAAATGTCATCGTGGTGTATTTGAATCGAAATGATATAAACTGTTGTATCATCAAAGTTCAATAGATTCAATAAAACTTTCATTATGATAACAAACTTCAATGATGAAATAATCAATTAAGAAGAGATTGGAGTTAGAAATCGAGCTAACATTCTAGAAAACAATCCAACTTCCTGCTCTTAAAAAAATTAATCTTAATTACATGTTACATGTAAATGTACGATCCGTTATATGATATTTGCAATTATTTACTTGCAATGTAAAAATACTATTGTTAAGAAGATACTTTCTGTTCAAGTTTTGTTGTTCTTTACATGGCCGTAAGTGACGAATTAAAAGCAATTATTTACTTTTAGTCATATCACTACTTGGCAAAGATAATTTTAAACAACAAATCTCCGAGGTTATATATGAGATTGAGTTTAAATTGATAGATAAAAGGGCAAATGTTTTAATTGCATTTCATGTTCAAACTTGATTTCTCTTCAATTTTGAAGTTATATGTTTGTAAAATATTGTGTTCATTGGCAAAAAAGGAGGATTGTTGTCATTTATTTGTCATATGTTTTCTTTCGGTATTTAAATGATCAAATTTATCATGGAGATCAAAAATACAAAAAGGACAATTACGTATATTATGCAGTTTTCCTAGCTCATTTGGCTTGAAAGGCTCGATTTGCTTATGGCATGACATGGTGTCCGTCTGTCCATCCGTTCGTAAATTTTGTGCACTTCCGACTTCTTCTCCAGAAGCATAAGGCCTAAAAAGCTGAAACTTTGTGTGCAGACTCCTTGATTAGTGAGGATTGCAATGTATAACTTTGGAGGCCTGTTGTCCCTGTTACGGATCACAGGGGCCACACCCTAAAAACTATTTTCATCTTCTTCTCCAGATTCATAATGCCTAGAAAGCTGAAACTTTGTGTACAGGCTCCTTGACCATTGATGATTATAATTTATAGCTTTGGTGGACCTATGACCATTCCCTTTAAACAACTGCTTCTCCTGAAGCTAAGAAGTTGAAACTTTGTGTACGCACTGTATACAATCTCTTACAGTGCAAACCAGATATAGCTCGCTGTACGCTCGTCCATTGGTTTATATCTATGTTGTCACTGGTAATCTTGTTCTCTCTCTTTTCTAGTTTGTGTGAATGTAATGATCGTGTATAAATACGCAAAATATTCTTCGTACATGTAATTATAGCCATTAGAATTCACATAAAAAATCAAGAAACATCTTCTGAATAACTTCAGATCAAAAACGCATCGTCGATTATGTTCTTTGCGATCCGCAGAAATAGTAAATTTAAACTGGATATGCTATTTTCAATCAAATTCCATAGGCGGATCCAGGCGGGGATTGCAGGGGTGGTTAACCCACTCTCCTGTTACATTTGCCCCAGGGGTCAATTATACTCTAAAGGTCCTTGTAATCTGATTAGTCATGCTGTAAGTACCAATAATAGAACTAATGCGGTTGGATAACTCATTCGTGATGATATTTTGTTCATTTACCGCCGTTTGATTGATTGATTGTCGTTGTCTGATATGATTGTATTCACCCTTTGTGTTTATCCGTAATCGCCGATAAAACAAGCAAATATCAAACAGTTCTGCACGTAAATTTATTTCTTTCTGCGCGATATGCACAATGGTGCATCGAATCGACACTTTGGCCAATCATTCGTGCATTTAATTTGGCTTGTAATGAAAGCATTCGAAAAATATGCACTCTTGGCGTCATTCATGGACGTGCTATATGCCATACAGGAATACGTGACGTTTTAGCAATAAACCAGTACAGTGATTTTGCATCCCTGCTACTGATCGCATTGATAACATCCAAATTAGGTATCTCGAAACAATTCATATCACTTTGAGCTAATATGATGTTAAACGCGAAAACATCGAAAACGCGGTGGGTGGTCAACTTTTCTTCGATGCGTTTCTGAAAATGTATTTGTTTCATTTAGATACATTTTTATGAGACTTTTATTGCACTTGGTGTATTCAGATCACGTAATGATGCAAAGAAATCCATTCACATGAGTTGTTTTTCTGTGTTTTTATTGTAAGTTCCAAATTTGGATCCAACGTATCGTTCCAAGTGAGAGAGCTATGAACCGTTCCCCTTACGTACAGCGAGCTAAATCCGATTCCGCTCTATTAGAGAGAAAGAAGAAAGAAAAATATGTTATTTAAGTGTCACACAGCGTACATATACTTCAGACCAACAATGGCCTATGAGACACTAAAACACAATAAAATAGCTAAAAGCGCATTAAGCACTAACATGGTTAAAATATATCACAAATATCAACATTTAAAAAAAAAAGAGCCTTTAGTGCAATATAAGATTGGTTTTTAGGAAATTATGTATTTCCTGCGTCTAAACATAGCGCTTGTTGTAGCGGCAAGTGGTTGGGAGAGTTGGGGTGACTGCAAGAGAAATATGGCTTGATCTGTTGGAGATAGATTTATAAACTGAGTGTGAATAGCTTGCGCTTTTAACCATAACGGGGACCTGATATCTGAGTAAAGCTGACAAGAAGTTAGAAAGTGTATCTCATCTTCTTTTTCAGAAGAATAACAGTATTTACATTTACGTTGATTTAATGGAGTTTTTCTGACGAGAAAAACGACCTAGTTCTATCTCTAAAGGGAGAGAACCACATCTTAGTTTTGCAAAGATACTTCGCTGAGCGCGATTGTACACCGTGTTACAGGCTCCTAAACCAGTGAGGATTATAATCTATAGCTATGGCCCCAAATAAGGGCCAAATAAGGGCCTTCTCCAGAAGCAGAAGGCCTAAAAAGCTGAAACTTTGTGTACAGACTCCTTGACTAGTGAGAATTATACTACATCGCTTTGGTGACCCTGCGGTCCCTAATAAGGGCCACAGGGGCCACGCTCTTAAAGCCTTTTCTCCAAAAGCACTAGGCTTAGAATGCTGAAAATGTTTGAACACGCTCCTTTAGTATGGGGATTCGGAAAATGTACATTTTGTGACTATGTGGCCCCTATTTAAAGGGAAACACATTTACCACACCCTAAAATTAAATATGAAGCCTGATGAGCTACAGAGCCAATGGCTATTATTGTAGTTATAATGATCAAGATATTCTTTTTTATTGGCTTAATCTCTATTTTGACAGTTTATGACAATTATGCCAAACAGTGAAGATAATGTTGATATATTTATTATTTTTATTAGCACAGTTTCCTCCATATCCTTGAAACATTGTGTTTTTTGTAGTGTGACATATGAATCTGAAACATCAATATAGTGATGGAAAAGTTTAAATTGAGGTAAGATAAGTAAAATCTATACACATTGTGCCATTTTCGGGGGATATAGCTCGACCATGTCAGCTGCTTGTTCGAATAACGAAAAAACTAGTCAACTTAGGTAATGAGCTTGCTAGAACGTCTAATTAATGGTTAATTGAAATTCCTCTCTGTCACACAAGGGTGTCACCGTGTCAGTGGCGATATCTGGTTGTTTACGTTATCTCCCTTCAGGTTGCTAATACAAGTATGCATCTACTGTATATAATGATCATGTAAGAGGTCGTTTTATAATAGTATGTGTATAGTAATAGTACTTAACTAAAAAATCAAGAGAGTGAGGTTATGCTTGGAATTAATCAGATATTGATATTATTGGTAAGTTAATTTAGGAGAATTCATAATCTTAATTGTGACTTAAATATATATAGAGAATCAAAGATGCACAAGGATTTGATTTGTGTTATATATTTTACTGTGGTTAAGATAATATATAAGATAGAACTGGCTATATCATCCAGGGGGAATTGTTTTACAACTTATAAAGGACAGCAGTGTAAAACTAATAACAATAACTCACGTAAATACTATTACTTTGTATTGTACTATAATCGTAAAAATTGAAGAAAGTCATTTACATAAAAACATCAATTTGCTTCAATTACATTAAATCTCTTAAGTCTCGTATTTGGCTTTTAAAAATGCTCAGGGAGCATTAGCTTGGGAAAACTCATTTTCAAGTCAGAAGTTGATCAAGGATCCTTGTATCATTGTTATCATACTCCCTGTTCGCAACGGATCGTTTCAACTATTGCTTAGCAGTATTTGTACAATGTCTCTATACAGCCTAATTGGCGATATATACACAAAGAACTTAATTAAGCACCGCCCATTTTGTAAAATGAAATTGGGAGCTCTTTGAATATTGTGATATGTTTGATGTATTGACCACTCTAGATATAACAATTGCCGTTTTATTTATTATTTAATTGACGTAAAAATCCTTATAACACGAAATAATTGAAAATATGAGAAGAAATGTGAGACCACTGAAATTTGGCAAAATATAACTATTGTCTGTGGTGAGAAACCACGCATGAAACTTTGGATTTTTTCAATCAAAAATAACATTTTTGATCCCTAGTTGACATTCAAATAGAGATACCCTTTTTATCATGCACGATAAAAGCCTAGCAGGACATTGAATTTTCAGTACTTTTTTCAACCATAATTGAGAAAATTCCGAAATTATTCAAATCTGTGAGTGAATTTGAGATTCTTTGAGTTTGACTTGTGGGTCAAACACTTCTTCTCCCTTTAAATAAGCCATTATCTTAAAGAGTCGCCAGTTTTTTCTTAGGGAAGCTTTTTTCAAATTTGATATTTGATAATTTTGTGATTTTGAAGGCTCATACTGATCTAACGACTAACATTTGCTAAGAGGTCCTTACCTAAAATCATCAATTCAGTCAAGAGAATAATCATAACCATATTGCAGCAAAAAATATTTACTTTCATGTTCAGTTATAAATAAACTTGAATTTTCAAAAATACCAAGTTTGGGGATATAAGTTATCCAGAGACAGTGAATCGTAAATTGAGTGAAGTTTTCATTTCTACACTGCTAAATGATCGTTCTATCGAAAAACCCTAATTGTTTTTCTGGAACCTTGTATGGTTTATTAGCAGAAGCTTATTTTCTGAAAACATTGGTGGTGCTTAACTAAGTTCTTTGTGTATATAATTCTCAAAATAACTCTTTGTTACCTTTATATCGTGGCATGGATCCTAAATAAACAATCTGACAAAGTAATCTTCCCTACAAAAACATCAAACTTATGATTACATGTACCTGTTTTCTTATAAATCCTTTTTTCAATTCAAATGAGAAAAAAACTGTGAATGTATGACCTTTCAAGGCGAACAGTGTAAGTAATAAAATCTTCCTGTGGTTCAATTACTCCTATTACTTTTGTTGAACTCCATGGGTTCGATATCTTCTCTCTAAAATATAATCTATCATTACGTAATATTAAGGATTTTACATCATACCCAATCCGAGTCAGAAGCAAGTTTACCCTCTTTTCCGAAGACCATACCATCAAATTTCCGCTCACAACATAGAAGAGATTTCCAGAATTCTCAATAGCTATTGTTGTTATGCCTCTAACCTGAACGATGACCTCTATATCCTTTCCTTCCAAAGTCATCATGATGATCTCACGTCTATTATGAACGTACAGTTTTCGCTGCCTGGTGTCAACAACAAGTTCGTAAAGCCAGCTGTACATCTCCAGATAAGCCACAGTAGTTAAAGTTTCCCCATTATAAGACAGTTTCAGGATTCTATGTAGAGGTCTGTGGGTGCTCACGTACACGGCGTCATCCTCTTCATCCAAAGCCATTCCGAATGTTTCAATTCCTTTTCGTATTACCCTCTTATCGGAACCATCATAGTTTATCATCACAATCTCACCTGGAGGTGAAGCCATCATAAACTTATTCTTTTTCTGGATATAAACAGCTGCTCTAATGACTCCAATGTGGGATCCTGGTTCTTCATGTACAGTGAAACAGTCCAAATCCAACTGACCCCAAGGTTTAGAAGCTTTTGTATAGTATGGCATTATGATTAACTTGTTATCTTGTCGAAAGCTGAGTGATTGGCTTGTGTTTGGTGTCAAGGAACTCTCTCTATGAGGATTATATTTACCAGATGCGTTTGTAAATGATTCCAGGCTATATTCTGTATTTGAGTTGCTACCTCTGGTATTCAGATGATCATTGATATCAACGAGCTGTTGCTTCTTATTCTCACATTCATCGGCAGATTTCACCAGGGAATCCTTAACTTCTTGGTCTTTGGGGCACCGATTTTGAACATCTTCCCTTGATACCCTTTTAAGATCCGCTCTACCGATTGAAATGATGTCAAGCATTCTTAGGTCTTCATTAGTTCTTGCAACTTCTTCATTCAAGAGCGTCAACTCTGGTTCCAGCTTTCCAAAGATTCTTCTGTCCATGCTTTGAATTTCATCTATTGCTTCATTTATATGCCTTGTCAGTTCCCTGCTTGAATCAATCATCTTGTCCTCGAGTCTTTGTGTCACAGATTCATCTAACCTTTTTAGTCTCTGATGTACGTTCCACTTCACATGTCTCATCTTTAGAATTAGTAAGTCTTGGCTTGAGGAACAATCACCATTTTGGAAGAAGAATAATAAAGTTATAATCAATAAGATATTCATTCTGGACATAATGATTCTGTGTGCAGGATAGGTGGACTCAATCATCCAACCCAATGTTTTAAAGTGGAAATTTAACAAGGGTCAGATATATGATACATATATATCAAGTGCAATAGATCGCTTATCACTGAAGTAGTGGTTACACAGCAAGACATTGTAATGAATACCTTTGTGCATCTTTGCATCTATGTGCAGTAATGATTTATCAAAATACATGGTTTGAAGCTCCTTTGAGTCATGATTTCTTTCAACACGATTTGTCCATTTGATGTTGGTAATTGCAAACAGGTAATATCATTAACATACAACCACCAGCAGCCTATATTAGATAACCTTGGTCTTAGGCTTATGATCTTTACTTTTGTTATTGAAATGCGATACCCTCTGAAAGATAAACAACACATACACATTATGAACTAATTAAGGACCCTTGTACCTCACAGTAGTAATCATACACTCTAACACATATCTGCTCACTCTGACATATCAGATTCGCATATTTACATATAAACACGCCTCAGATTCAGTTATTACCAATACCAATTAAAGCAACTTAACTTTTACAGATTTCGCTGATGCAACTTCAACTTTTGATAATAGCATAAATGATACATGTATGTCAAATTATTGCATCCTAGTCTGTTACTGAATCGTTTTCGTCTGTAAACGTATTCTAATAAGATGCAACGACTCACTTATAACTCTTTAGGATGATGTAAAAAACCGAACTGAAATACACCGGGAAGTAATTGCTGACAAGTGAAATGAAAGCTTAATAAAGGTGAACTTGCATCCCCTTTGTCCATTGCAACCCTTCAAAAGTGTCTTGCTCACGATCGATTTTGGTTGTTCTTTATCCCGAACAGTTCTGACAACTGACGAACGCATATTTATTGAAAAGATAGACATACAAAATTACCAGCTGTTTGTCCTAGTATGATGGGGAGGGGATGTTGTTATCTATATTGTACATCATTTCAAAATTTACTATTTTCAATTTTCCTTTGGGGGAAATTGCGCCGAACATAATGAATTCGCGCTGTGGTACGAAAGAAATATGTGCCAATCATCACTCTGATAGATGTAAAATTTGACAATTTATTCAAAAGATATTGATCTCATGGTTGATTGTACTCGGTTAGATGTAAGTCGGGTACTACCATAGTTTATGAGATGTATCTTGAAATGGCAGTGATACTTTGTCCTCTATTCAGAATTCGGCTACGCCTCGAACGAGCAACTCAGGGCCATCTGTGTATATATACATGTACATATGTAAAAAGTATAATTCTGGGAACATTGAAGACGAATTCCATGTATACTTGCACCACAGTGGAGAGTTCAATTTCATGAAAATCAATATCATAAATGCGATTGATGAACTGTCATAACTATTGAAAGTTTGGAAGTAATAGGTTCGGTCTTTTGTGTCTTTGCGCCTGCGCAAAATCGTATTGGCCCAGCTTTTCCTGCATTGGCCCAGCTTATTGTCCCATTTGCCGAATCATACTATACTATAAGTGACATATTATGAACAGTGTACTGTGTCACTTGATCAGACAATAAAGTATCAAATATCAGCATTTGCATTCACTTACACGATATCAGATGCGATGATTGCAAACTGATAGCTTTGGATAAGTAAGAATCGCGATATGAAAATTGAGATAGGCATAGTTCAAACATTATCTTATCACACAAGACGGTAATCTGACGAATATATCCTCACAGGACTAATTATACGTTTGTTGGGTTTGTTTTGTCCTCGTTCAAGAAGGTACATGTACATGTATACCATTTGACTTAAGCATATTCTATTCATGACATAAATATACACCGAAAGATCACCTACTTGATAAACTTTAAAACTTGCCTGAAAAATGTTGATGAAGAATTGCATGCATTTGATTGTATGTAATAGTAGAATAATAATTTAACAATTTAACAATGGAAATTTCATCGATAAAATCATGCCATTTTGGTAATCCAAACAATGTTCGGTTCTTCTGAAAACAATGATAGTCTTTACTGTTTGTAGATGTAAGTAGTTCTTGTCTGTGAGCCAACACTTAGTAACTTCATTTTAACTAATGTTAATTGTTACAGCTGTATGAATCTATACAAAGTTAATTTTGTGACTAGATATCTGCTAAAAGGATGTCAGGTTATAAAGACTTGCATTTGAGATTTTAGAACATTTTCAAGGAGGATTTTACAAGATGATAATTTGTCGGAAATCGGCTACCCAACAGCAGAAATCACATCAAATCTTGGGAATAACGTGGTCAACAACTGTTAAAGTTAAAAAAACAAAATACTAACGTAAGATGTTTAAATGGAATCGCTTATCTTACTGAGTTAGCTATCGACTTTTTAATTGAAATCGTTCCATCCTATAATACTTGGGTGTTCATTTCTCTTCATCTGTAGCCCGTTTCACAAAGACCTCTTACCGCTACGACCTCGTAAAGCAGGTCGTAGCCCACCTCTTACAATTTTTACCCGTTTCACAAAGAGCCCATAAATTTACACTGCGTCGTAAACAGCCAAAAATTTAGGACCCCGATTGACCTGTCCTAATTCATTTAGGACGTCGTAAATTATAAAAAACATGGCGGCAAGCTCCCGCTTGGACTAAAAAAAACATAGTTTATCTGTGTTTCCGAACATTTTGTCGAGTAAAAATTCGTCAGAACTTCGATCTTTTCATTCACTGACGGATGGATTCACCCCTCATTCAACCAAACTCTTGTAGTTGCAAATAAGTCATTCATATGATATTGAGTTATGTGAGGGTCACAAACAATAGTTTTGAAAACTGTAGTTAAAGGGACATGCCTGACAATGTAATTTCACGAAAGCATACTCATGCAACAAGCCGTCTAAAACTGCGGCGACTGCCGGTTCTGTGACCTTCACCTTTCCATGTCAACAATCACTTGTAACATGCGAGGATTTCTATTCAGTACAATGCTTCTTAAATGTACCGCGCACTTTAATAATATTCGAAGATAATTAGTACGTTTTTCGTTAGTGAATGATTGTCAAGGGAAAAAAAAAATTAATAGCACACATACTGGTAGCTTAGCCTTTAATTCGTAGATAGTAGGCTAGATATTTGTGATGAAGCGTCACTTTGCTGGTCACTTTTCTAGACTTTATATACACTGTAGGCTCTTGTTTTCAAGAATATAATTTTATGACGATTTGCATTGTATTAGTGTAAATTATATCTCTTTAATGAAATTTAGTAGTTCTTGAACTTTCTTTTTTACATATTCTCGGTGAAATATGTTCATCTATTTCTAGATTTAAAAAAATGGTCAGTTTATGTATTAAAATGTCTACATTTAAAAAGCCACAAATGTTTCTAGCTTAAAATTTCTATGCATATTCCAGCTCAGCTGTATAAAATCAGAATTTACAATAAAATATTGATATGATAAAGAGAAATTGTATAACAATATTTGGAATTAAATTCATAGATAATATATAATTTGTCTATTTGTGTATTTATTTATGTTTTATGTTTTAGAAACTGCTGATTAGCATTTACTATGAGTATTTAATTAAATTTATATCAGTGTAGTTGAAAAAGACTGGAAACCTTGCCTGATCTTAAAATTAATTGGTCAATTCCTTGAAGAAAATAAAGAAAAAATTTGAAAAAATACCAGTCCTGACCAAAAAGTAGCCAGTTGAAGGAATGACAGACAAGCTTTATTTTAAAAATGGTTATAACATATCCCTAAAAGATCCTACCTCAAGAAACAACACCAGCACAGGAGTTTGAAAATAATCAAATAAAATTTTTTGTAATATAAAGACTAAAATAGTCCATCCACTGTACTCATCATTTCATATATATTTAAATACTCAATTTTAATGTGTTATTCTGTAATATTGATTATCTTTCCTTATTTCCACATATGGTGGTAGATAAACATGATTTAGATATCAACAAACTGCACTTGATGATAAAATATAGTCTTTAATATTCATAAGCTGTGAATAAACTTACCTGTTATTGCCACACAGAATATTATTGATTGCCTATTTTGTTTGAATCACTGATGTGTTAGTACAAGTAACTCTATTAGGTTAATACTTTATAATCAGTTAAGAAACATTTTAAATTATGTAACAATTATTTGTATTAATCTTCCAACAATGAAATTTTTATTCATAGATCATGTTACTGGCCCAAAACAATGTCTCAAAGATAATCACTGTTAGCTTATGGGATCAGTCAGTAATGATTTATCTTTTGTTTTGCTGTACAAAGTGAAAATCTTACACATAATTCCCAACAACTTTTAAATTAAACAAATATTTAAAACAAATTTAATTTAGGAATTCAGCTTGTAATTGGAGCCTGTTGAGCTTATGGCACAAATTATATGTGCAAATATGAGTATAAAGTACATTTAGAGGATACATTTCTATTTCATTTTAAAAAACAACAAATTCTTATTTTAATCCTATATAGTATAAAATTTGTAACTTATGCAAAACATGTGCATATTATATTCTTGAAACAATATTGTTTGAAATTCATGGATTTTATGCAGCATTTGTTTTCCTTCTGCTACACACAAATGATAGATTGTTTTAGTGTGTACTAGGCTGAGAAGTCATTATAACTAGATTCTAGATTCACTGAGAATATCTATGATAGACTGAAGAGTGCCCCTGTATAGTTTACTTACTTATTTGAACATGTAATCATAATATACACTATTCCTTTCCTTTTGTTGGTGAATGTTTTTTCTTCACTGGGATTGATAAATTAACATGAAATTTTATTTGACAATCTAAAACTTAAAGAGATTACTGATTTGAAAAAAACTATTTTTATCCTTGTTTGAAAAATTATGTTTAAAATCAAATTACTTTTCTTGCACTTGACATGCAAAACAGAATATCATAATTGTAATAGTCTTGTTTACAAGACTAATCTTATAGAAATGCTTGAAATTAGACAAATCTGTATACAGTACAAATCAAACAGTTCAAGCAAAGGATTATATTGTATTCATGAACAATTGTGACTCAGATTGGAAAGTATTTTACAGTTGGCAGCATGAGTTATCAGTTATATGCTATTGATTAAGATATACATTAAAATGTACAGTAGATACAGTAGATATTTTATTAACGCTTCATGTTTTACCTGAAATAAGACAGTGCCAATCTTCACCTACCTAATATTTCAATGAGGCCGAGTTCTACCAAAGTATCCGTGTAATGGATGGTTCACGGGTTCGAGACACCAAGCGATTTGGTCGAGCGAAGCGAGATCAAATCGCTTGGTGTCGAGAACCTGTGAACCATCTAATTTAGCGCATGACTAACTTTCACGTAGTCCGATCACGTGGTTTGCCGTGAACCAAGTCACACCAAGTGATCGCTTGGTGTCGAGAACCTGTGAACCATCTAATTTAGCGCATGGCTAACTTTCACGTAGTCCGATCACGTGGTTTGCCGTGAACCAAGTCACACCAAGTGATTTGGTGTCGTGGAAAATTAGCCATCTGATTGGCTGACATGCCCCAGTCATGCGCTAATGACAGATGATTCATATTTTCAAAACACTTCAACCAAGTTTAACAGGCTCATGGTGACCGATCAAGGATCTTTTAAGTGTTTTAACATTTACCGTCGGCATTCCCGTCACGCGACAGAAGGAAAGTAAGGGAATTAACTCATGCTTTCTATGTTATTGTTTTCAGACGAAAGTGTTTACAAGTTCAAATCTCATAGATTTTATCCGAAAATCTTTATTTTGTTCTTTAATCATTATTTCAATTTTGGTTTTCGAATGTTTATTATTTTTTTGAATTAAAACTTTGTTATAGAACAACATGCATTCAAAAAGTGAATTATTTGATGAAAATTTATCAAATTGTTTATATTGTTGAGACAGAGAGGTGAAATATATACAAAATTGAGGAAACAGGTGCCCGTCCTGGCTAAATCATCTGTTGCTATGCAACATGTACCTCTGACTGGATATACGACATGGATTTACGACCCGGTCGTACGACATGGATACGACCCCGTTGTGAAACGGTCGTAAGGCATGTCGTAAGAGGGTCGTAAACAAGGTCGTATATGCTACGACCTCCTAAATTTAGGAGGCCTTTGTGAAACGGGGAACTGGACCGTGGTACGTACACAGAAAACTCTGCCTGAGCAGGCGGTTAAGATTTTAAATATATATTAAATATAAGTCGTCAGTTAAAAGTTTTCATAATTTACCACTGACTGTTTTGCTGTTAAGTTTTTGAAATTTATATCACTAGTGTTAGCGTAAGACAATTTCGCATTTTACTCAGTAGATTCCGCTGCTAAAATCATAATCTGATGATAGAATATGGTAGATATCTAGATCTTAAAGGGAGGATCGCCTTCGCCCGCTATGTATTGTATCTCATATTGATAATGAGTACCACTTCTGTTCAAATGCCGTTTTTACCAGAAATTAAGATGTGATATTCTTCCTGTATATTACCATTTATATACATCTGAATTAAAACTAGCCCGATTATTTGAATCACAGAAAACTTTTGTTATAAAATCCCTCGCAAAATACATATTTTTGGCATTCAAACAAAGAAATTGATTTCTAAATTGTGTAACCACTACCAACTTACAGTGATGTTAATAATATGTACCATGGTGCCCCTGTATGTTTACATTTTGTAAAATCGGATGCATGATGGGTCTGTGGCCGTTTTACTGACATAAACTCTCTCTCAGTAATAGATTCTTATAAATATTTTTTTACGCCAAACACAAACAACCATTCACTCCTGTCAATATCGAACATTGAAAGTGTCAGCTCAAAACCGAATTTATAACATTGGGATTATTTAGTTTGAATTTCTCTGGAAATGCAAACCGTGTTTAAGGTTGTCAAGCTACATTTACAATAGCATGTTATATGGGAGTATCCTGCACACATGATGCGCCTGCTATTGTCCCGTAAGAAAAGGTCAGGGTAATGCAATCCTTATTTGTTTCCTATCTTTTGGTATTTTTACCTGCAACGAGACGTGACCTGTCAGATAAAAGTGAAAAATTACGACAGGCTAGACAGGGTAGTTGTCGGACAAGTAGATATTTGCTATTATATTTTCATATGTGTATAGTTTCATTTCAGATCGCAAATGCGTTTTTCTAAAAAGTCTGGCAGTACTTTAAGTAAAATGTGGCCTAATGACGATTTTTGAACAGTGTTTACAGTAATTAATATATTTACAATATAACAGTAATTAGCATATTTACAATAGGGTCGAGCAAAGTTCTCACACAATTAAGAAGTCGACCACTGCGGTGGTCTTAAAGACACGCATACAACATTTTCACAAAATGGGAATAGAGTCCTATACGTTATCAGTTGAACCCACAGGCGAATAAAAAGCCGCTCACAATCTATCACTATTCTTGATCAGGAAAACATGAACACACAATCTGGGAACCCGTCATTATATTCCAATAGTTGGACATGTAGACAAGTTAAGAGACTTTCTCAATCTCAATCCACACTTTACTTGACCACCAAAACATTAACCCTGACACAGCCCTTCACAATCTAAACATCGAGAATTCATTTGGACAAAAACGAATTTAGAGACCCATGCAATATAGGAATAGACCCGATATTCCAATGGTTGGACATAACGACGAACAAAGAGATCTACAGGGTCGCTGATTGCACACTTGCTGGTATTGCCTATCAGGCAACTCACATTAACTCGGCTAATAATAACAGAGGCTAGATCAACTTTTCATGACTTGATCTGCCTCGGTGGGGAGAGAATGCTCAACAGTAAAACATTAACTTGATTAAGACACGATAGAGCCCTCACAATCTGGGACTCAAGAACTATACTCCTTTGATTTGACATAAAGACGAACAAAAAGCCCCTGACAATCTAGCAATAGCCCACAAAACTGAAACATTAAAATTATAAAACACCCACTACATCCATAGACAAGAATACTGGAACAGAAACATTTGAAGTCACGGAGACAGCCCCTCTCCCCCTTATTCCAATAGCATGACATAATTACGCGGTAAGCACCCTTTACAAAGAAATTCCTAGTTTGTGATCATTCCAGGTTGTTCAAACTGCAGATCGTTTAAACAATCTAGGAATTATGGAACATTCTTAGGTTGTATCCCAGATTGTTCGTAGCACCAACACGTTCTTATTCTTATTCTTAGAACAGTGTTACCACTTCCTATAATCTCAATTCTTTAAATTCAAAGGAAAAATACAGTTTTATTCCTACAAACCCATTCACCAAAGCAACAAGGTACCAATACGTGCCTGCCCCAGAACAATTTCCAGTCATGTGATACTCTCCTCACTGCAAATCATTTAAAACACGAAAGTGTACTAATGCAAAGAATAGCCAAATAACTAAATCTAACTAAATACATATATGTTTTTTTACGTTTTTAACTGTAACTGTCAATTTGAACAAAATCTATGAACACTTATGATTACATAGATGTCTGGTTATTGTCAAACTGTATGTAAGCTTCAATTAAATTTTTAAACACTATCCCAACTTGAAAAAGAATTACAATTTAATCGGTTCAGAGAAAACAATAATATGTAATCGTTACAACAATGAGAAAAAGAGATAGTTTTGATAGTCGTCATATTTTAGAGGGAATGGAACAAACAATTTTCTTGGTTTCGAAATATAAATAAATCTTGAAATATAAATGATATAATTTCTAACTGGTTTTATAACTGAACGGCATTACGCTCTCCAATTATTATCATAATTGTATAACTTTTGTTTTTTATTAACATGTCAGACAAAATAACCACTTGAATCTTCAGTGGCACCAAAATACATATTTGTTTTTACCGAATGTAGAACGACTTGGTTTGTCTGCATCGCAATGAAATTGTTCTTGTGTTGATATATTTCCATTTGTAGTAGCATAAAAACAATATTAAAATACTTAACTTTACCATAATACCTTAATTGATGGCAAGGACATGATGTCAGTAAAATATCCGGTAGATGTTCATACATGTTGTATGCATATATCATAATCTACACACAAAACAGAACATTAATTCAATTCCAAAAACAACGAACTGCCACAACTTTGGCTACCTGAGGAAGAAATTTGATGTCTTCCATAAATAAAATCATTGTTTTTAGTTAGGCAGTATCATTTGGTGTTACCAGCGACTCTATTCACGTCGAATGTTACAGGTTGAAATAACATCTAGGTTGCAACGGTAGGAATTGAAACAAACAAAAAATTGGAGTTCATGTTACACTCAAAGACGTTTAAATGTTGACATTCCATGATAAGTTATAACATGAAAAAGATGAAGGTTGTCATCCATTAAGTTTTGTTCTTATCAATATCAGTATTTCCTAGAGATACTTTAGTAAAATTAAAATTATTTTCTGTAAATAATTGTGACAACATCATTGATATATTTAGTAGTCATTTGAGCATAAAAATGTAACATTTTACTTGTTATACAAAAAGAAATGTAATGTTAAATGTCAGAAGAAAAAAAATTTGCAGATGATCTGGTCATTTAAATTAATTATATGTTTAAATGCAAAAAAAACAAGACTTAGAACGTTTGATTCATTGAAATTTAAAAACGACGCCTTACATAATCTTCAAGATAAGCATGTTTATTTCAGTGAAGAAATATATATAGAGTTCAATACATAACTAATCATTTCAACAATTTAGATTTTGACTGCATTTCCGACAAGAGATATACCCTCATTAGTTCTAATAGAATGTTCTTTAGTCTCGTTATGTTTCTTCATGTAAAACTCAACCCTGTCCTGAACCTTATCTTTATAACCCTAATATTAGATTGTAATGTTAATATGATAACCGACTTGTTAATGCATTTATTTTAATATAATCATTACCTCGGTATAATACGTGGTTACTATAGAGGACTGAAACCTGTTTTGTGTTCTGTTTATTTTCTTAAATGTAATTCGTTTTTACAATATTCTTTTTCTTTATGTTTTAAAAACTACTGTTTCCTTAGTCATATCCAATGTTCAATATAAAACATGTTGTTGAAAGATGGGTAATGGCATACATTGGAGATGTTCCAAGAACAACACAATTTGCTATCACCGAAATCATAAAAAAATTATTCTGTTGATTGAAGTAAAATGGATATGAAATAATTCTTTAAATATTTTTAAAAAGAAAATAAGGCAATTTGAAGATGAAAGGGTGCTTCACACTGTTTTTCAAACTACCACACCATTTATTATAGATGTACATCCATCTATCTTCTTGTATTTGCGAAATTGGTTTCTAAAGAGCAGAGAAGACCAACAAAAAACTTTTTTAGAGTTTTCTGATGTTCTCTAATGTTGTAAATAATACACTTGATCTGTGGATGGTGATCTAACAACAATATCAAGCTACACCGTACCGTGAACTATTATCAGAGGGTTGAAATAGCATCTAAGTTACTATATTTCAATAACAAAACATTACGATAAAAATGTGCCACTCGCTACTTATGCTTCAATTCTAATATTCACTTGACCAACAACCAGGTATTTTTCATTCATTAATAATTGTTATATTCAATAGAAGAATGTACTAACTGAATATAGTGACACATGGTTCTGTGCAATGCTCTTTACAAAAATCAGCATCTATTGGCCCCAAACTGCGATACGACTTAAGGCCCCAAACTGCGATACGACTTAAGGCTCATGCTGTAACATTGGCTAAGAGACTTCAATAAAAGTTTACCTCTGTTCACCCAGCAGTAATTTGGTGCCTGGATGTACTTTAAAGCAATAAGAATAACATCGTCTTAACTGCCAGTTTTTTGCATGTGCTCCTGGAGTTTAAGTTGAAATAGGGAAACATATTTATATCTAGTGTAGTCCTTAAGGCATGTTATCTTTATTGAATGTATTTATCCTTTGCACAATAACGTATCTAAAATAAACATTATCTGTACTCTTCTATTGCTGTCCATAACACTTGACTTTAGCGCAAAGTACATTATTTATGAACCTTTAACCTCACATGTACCAATAGGTACCACAGGATTGTTTTATCATTCAGATCCCTATTATCCAAATGCGCACTCTGTCTCTCTGTATATCGGTAATGCGGCTTTGAAAGTTCTTGGGATTGATATAACATTGTTACTGGTACTATTAGTGACTTGTACCCTATTTCCAAATTGATAGGTCTCATTATGTCATATGATTTTTTTTGTTCAAATCATTCACGCAATGTCAACTTTTAACATTCTCAATACGAACCTATATGCTAAATAAACTGACTTTGAATCTAAAACCATTTCTAGAGTTGTTGATGGGGATTCTAAATTGAATGACGCTAAGCTGTGTTTCACTGATAGTATATCATCAAATTTTTTAACATTTTTTTGACGGACAAAACAGAGCGGTTGATTGTTTACATGCTAATCACAACATCACTCTTTTTATACATCCATATATTATTTTGTAAACAAGGTTTTGATATTATAATTAATATACGTTTGTTTGTGTAAAATGATGACTTCTGGGCACGTTGAACAAGAACTGTTGTTTTAAATTTTTTTATCATAATGTACGCCTTGCATATGCGTTTCTTAATCAACACAAAGCTATAGCCATAATAATATTTATATGAATTTTGTGACTGTTTATTGCTTTTTATAATCATTTGATTATTGATCGTAAACGCAACCGAATCAAAAGATTCACTCAAACTTTACTCAAAGATTACAGTTGTATATTTGATAGATTTTGTGAAAAATAGATTGATCCTTAAGTCGTTGTTGTGGAAATACTTTTAAATATCCTTGATGATTGAAGTTGTCCAGAGGGAATACTTGTAACCAAGCCATTACACACTACTTTTTCACTTGAGAGAAGATTTTGAAACATTAGAGCCGACGGAAGCATGTGCAATTTATCTGGCTGAGCAATTCTAAATACCACAAAGCACAATCTTAAATGCATTAACACTTATAATCTATTTACCTTCTGAAAAACGTTTTCTTTGTACTGATTGAAATTTGGTCAGGTGTTAAAAACAAGAACTGAAAACAGAGTTTTTAGAGTTGGTGTTTTAACAAACATTTAAAGAATTGTTTGACATCGTTGTTCTGTGATGTGTTTCAAAGATTTCTTTTTGAAATTTGGTGTTTTTGGCCAGTTTGTTTAACGAAAAAAAAAACGACATTACGACTCTAAATTCTTAAGATCATCTGAAATAGTTTTTAAATATTTTACTTTTGGTTATCCTCATATAATTACTAGATGTTTACATATTAACGATATAGGAAATGCATACAGCTGACGTTGATCAAGCTTTTGTAAGCATTCAATTTGATTATGTGTTAAAATATAAAAAAATAAAAAATTTAATTTGTGAAATATCAATCGATGTATGTATGCATCTTAAGCCTTCAAACTTACCTTAAATTATCTGTGAATTTTTACTAGTTTAACTTCAATATCACATTTTAGGTCTAAAAAGACTCGGTTAACAATTGCAATGTCCATGACAACATATTTATATATATATATTTATTGACGATATTCCAAAAAATATTGTGACAAATTAAAAAATCCATGATTGGCTACTACTCTTACAGGGCGAAAAAATCATATCAAATGTGGCACGTACTTTTTTTAAATAGTCATATTATTAGACAAGATACCACCAACGAGGACAAAGAATACTCAAATGTGTTGTTATGGTGAATAGAAATATTTAAAAGAGAACTAAGAAAAATATAATGACTTAATTATTTGAGTGGGTGGGTGTCTTTGAAATCAGATATCTTTAGTTACGTTTTTTAATTTTGTAAAAGTTCATTGCATGTAAGTATTGAAACTTTATTTTATCAGCACACCGAATTTGCTGTTCTTTGGTTCAGTAAGAAAAACACTACTGTTTATGTCTAGTTTTAAGGTTGCTTTCGCATCATATTCAAACTGAAATTCGTTTTAATGTTGTCAGGAATAACCAACAAAGAGGTTCCGTTGTTTTCCTACGAGTACTCATGTGAGTGTCCTTGAGAAAATGCGTGAAGAAAAAGATTACATCTAGACAACACGTGGCACTCCTGCACACTGAATATGATACTGGACTAGTACGGTTCTGACAAAAGAGGTTTTGCGATGTTATCATGACATAGAGTCTTGAGGTTTTGTTTCCACTCCATCACCACTGTAAAAAGTTCACTACAAGAGAAGAAAAAATCAGGACAGGAAAGATTTGTGCACAATGCTGGCATTTTGACAATATGTTCCTCGATCATGTATGGTTAAGCACATAACAATGTTTTTACTTAACACTCTAGCTGGTGTTCTAATACAAAAAATGCATCAGCTGAACATATCTCTTCTCATTCACATATCGACTTTTATCTTTTACCTTTAGCTTAAAATTATCTGTAGTTACTTGTCAATGTATTTAAAAAGGTTCTTTTCTCAATCCATTCTTTCAATAAGGTGGAATTATATTTCGTTTTGCATAAGGTAAAGTTTTATCGACAATACGAGCAAACGTGTATTTTTCAGTTTAGATTGAATATGTAATTCAATTATTTCTACTACTAATTCAGCCATGTCTCGGAGGATATTAATTCTAATTTCATAAGGCTTATGACTTGTTCTATATGCCCATGCTACCTAATGTCATGGTTCACCTGTTTTCATGGTGTTTTATTATAACGTCATATTCCGCGTTTCAGCTTTTTGTTCCACGGCGCAACGATGAACGGGGTACTATGTATTCATCGGCGTCTGCACGTCCGTAGGTACGTTTGGACTCTTGTTAATGCGTTATGTCATGAACCATATCATTCAAAGTCTCCAAATTCGGTATCATCTTACACGAGGTAAATACTCCGAAAACAGTCGATCATGGTGACATTGACCTTACTTTCAAGGCCATTACGGGGCTTTGACCGCCTTTTATACAATGTCTCTCAATGTCTTCAAATGTTGTGTCTACATAAATAAGGGGTATACGAAGAGACCAGTGGATCATAGTGACCTTGGCCGTCTTTGCAAGGTCAAACTGTTGCGCTCAATGTTTTCAGATTTTGTGTCAATCTACATGATGGGAATACATAGACACCATTTGATTATATGACCATGACCTTTTTTCAACGTCATTACAACATGTTGACTGCTTTTGAAACTGTAGTTAACAGAATGTCTTTAAATGATGCATGGAATGTTTTTAAATGTGGTGTCAGACCAAATCTGTGAAATTAGGAGTTACTTATTGATTACAATGACTTTGACCTCATTTTCATTATCACCTGGCCACTTTGACATAAAATAGATATACCCACATTCCCGAGGTGTATCGCTCAATATACCTCCTGTCCGAGGCGTAGCTTAGCGCATATCTGACTTATACCTCACTCCTGCTGTCCACCCTTCTCTATGTGTATGTGTCTTGACCTAACAAGATCAAAAATAAATATTATTATCTATTATTATAATTATTGTTAACAATACATAAAAAACTTAAACTGACTTCATTACATTAAAATTTGGTACAAACTACTACCTATACATACATGTAGGCTTATATGGGAAAATACAACAAGCTAGACATGACACAACGAAAAGGACCGCTACCTGTATCAAGCCTCAGTAGCTCAGTTCATAGAGGCGTTGCGTCGCAACATTAAGGTCTCTGGTTCGATTCCCACTTTGGGTCGTTAACATTTCTAAAAAATTCTAAATTTTACGACTCCGTTGATTTGCCAAATATGAATATCACCTAACTTAATGTGGGTGTGCAATAACAGTAGGTCTATTAGAAACGCTGAGGTGTATCGGTCAATATACCTACAGTTAGAACAAAGGAAGCCATAGCAACGAGACCGGAAGTGGTGTGTAAATTTTGAAAACCCTTGCTTGTGACAGAACTGAATAGTTAGGGTAATATACTTGGACTATTAGAATTCTTAGGGAAAGTTTCACAACGGACATTTCATGGTCAAGTAAACACTGTTACTACATATCATTATAAAATCTAATAAACAAATTCAATCTAAGCAGCGGGGGACAAGCATCAGTTGCTGTTTGTTAGTATACAGATGCAGATATATATTGCATGAGATAATTGTTAAGAATGACAGCATGCCTCAAAAGTAGAATGATATTATTTTGATAACACCAAAAGTATGTATTCCAAGTGGGAAATCATATCAAAATCAATTATAACTTCAAGTATCGATTACTGTATCATTATTGATAACTTTGCTATGAATATTGAAATTATTCACATATCATTCTTCAAATGTTAAAAATAGTCGTTAAGTATTCTATATAATATATAATAGAACAGTATTCTATAGTTATTGATGCTTTAGCATTGTGATGTGTGTAAATCTTGAATAAACGAAATAGCTTAAGACTGACAGGTCATTGATAGGGTAATTGATTATATAAATGCTATCATATGTTTTGTATGGGAATATATGTGTAGGTTTTTTGTTCTTTTAGAAGGACAAATGCTATGTTTATCTATGCACTAGTTGTAATCAGTCTCTTGAGACCAAGAAAACTAGAAAACAAAAGGAAGTGTTAACTTTAAAAACTTATTACTTTAACATTTGATATTCCATTTATCAGCTACATAATGATAAATCTTATATACTACATGTACATGCAGGGTTTATCCAGGGATTTTATTTGATTATTTTCAAACGTTGAAGATTTTTTTTTATTTTCATCTACAAGGGCTATCAAGCTTTTAACTTGATGCCATGGAACTTTGGGAAAGCTTAAGCCTTTTTCAGTGTGCACTTAGTGTACAAAGTGGTTTGTGTAAGATTGTTATCAAGCTTAAAAACGCGTTAGACCACTTCTTACACTGATATAAACATCTAAACTCAATCATGCATTCTTCTAGACTAATCTTCCTAAACTCCAGACACCCTTGCAACTAAATCTTGATGAAACCCGCACTCTTGAACAGACAAATCTACATCAATGTGATTTCCTTGAGAAAATACAATCATTGAAGATGTGTCAATCCCTCCTTTACCTAATATTACTAGACGGATTTGGAAAGTTGCTCAAGTCAACCTCAGATAAAATTTGTCTCAGGAAAGAAGTAAAACTCAACGATACCAAACAGTATTATTAAACAAGTTTTTTCAACATCATTTTTATTTGTCCTATGATAATTATTATGTGCTGTGACGAAACATATGTTTTGTCTGTGATGTTAAAGAACTGACAAATGATATTCATAATTGTACTGTTATGTTAATTTGTTTTAAACAAATATTTTAGTAATTTTTTGTCACTATTCTGAGATGATGTTTTTTGTTATTAATCACTAAACAAACATTTATAAGCAGAATAAACAGACACTGACAATAAGTTTTGTGTTAATACTTAAAAAGGGCAGTAGCCCGTTTTTTGATATTTTTATTTTCTAAATGTTTCACTGATAATTGTAAGTAAATGCTAAATGTATTATTTTGACAGTGTCAGAAATACCATTACACAAGCCAAACATCCATAGTCAGAGGACAAAATAAGAAGATTCACATAAAATCCATTGGCGGCCATTTTGTGTGAACACCTTTTATTCATTTTGTGTAAGAAAAAGGAATCGCATTGCTAAACTTTACGTTATATACTTGAATTGTTACTGCTCCATTTAGTTTAAATACATTATCTTTCAATTGGAACCATTATTTTCCTTTTCCTGAAAATACCTTATATTCCCCCTAAAAACGAGCTACTACTCCTTTAAAGACAGCCATATATTATTCTATGTATTGATATGAATATTTGGTTTGAAAACAACATTGAATAACATTAACTTTCCTTGACAACACGGAGATGTCTTTAATTGTTTATTTAGTTCTTAATTGTTCAAAACTGATGCATGAGATGAATGTAGCTCGTTATTATGAATGCATTCATAATCTATATACAGCTTTCCAGAAGAGAGTATAATGAAGTATGAGCGTCATCTTATAAATGTAGCGAGAAAATATAATTTGATATATCTGATGTACAGCTGCTTACCAAAATATTTTTAAACTGTGAATTGAAACTGCAATTTGGCACCATTTTTTACAAAATTTCATACAGTAAAACTTTTGGATGAATTTGTAATTTGTTCATATCCACACTAGAGATAAGTGGCATGCCAGATAAAATCCTGGCATAATGCAAGAGCGGCATGGGGTGAACATTGAAAATTCCGATTTTCTTTTTTCTTAGGTGTGTTTTTCATTAAAACACCTTTTCAACAGAAATAAATAATCAAGAAATTTTAGTTTAAACAATTTAGACTAATACAAACATGTATATATCCCTGCTAATTATGTTACTCAAGAAATGTTAGTATCATTGTTTTAGTATGTGGTGGGAAAATGTTTTGTCTTCATCTACTCTAAAGAAAAGTAAAAATTTAAACGCCCATAAGCAACAATTTTGTACGTGTCAACCTTTCTAACAGTTTTACGGTGTTTCGAGTTTCTGATGGTTAACGTATTCTAAAATCTCATTTTAGTGTGGCACAAACATATCATTGTCAATAGCTGGTCGCATTAGCTTTTACCGTACTCTGTTATAAGAGTGACAATAACCTGAATAATAAGAAAACATCCAAAAGTGTAAGGTTTTAACTTTTGAATAACAAACCTGGCGGGGAAAATTTGCACCACAACAAATTTTGAGAGTTTTCAAGCAAATGGCAGCGCTTCTCGCATGGACAAGTTGTTTCATATCACAATGCCTTTGCCATGGTCCAGTAGCCAGAATTACAAAACTACCTTTGATAACCTACATGTACAATCAGACATTTCCCATTCTATTCCACAAACTTGGCTAATTAGAACAGAGGCTCGAACAACATTTCATGATTTGATATGCCTCTGTGGGGAGAGAATAGATTGGGTTAAGAAACAACTTTGTAACACGTTTGATTAATGGATTCTTACACAATAGCATTACATATAAAAAAAACTTAAAACCAAACACAAATTGGTTTCATTATTCTGAATGATACCTGCACACATTATAATTTGATGCTGTCTCTTATTGGAGCAATTCAAAGGAGAATAACCACCATGTCCATTTAATCTCAACACAAGATGCATTTGATTTCATGTCGTTTTCAGAATACTGAGCTGTCGTCCACAATGTCTCACATAAAACAAACTAATTACTGATTGAAACGGAGTACCATTTCAAGAAGATAGGGAAGGCTTCGAAAGGAAATGCTTTATTTCTCATTTACTATTTTGTGTACAGAATTATCCTGAGCTGCTGCTGCAACAAAAACATTATGTAGATGTTGGTCTTAACTGTAGGAAAAAACATTGTATTTCATATTCAAACCATCTTAACGAGGTAACCTTGAGAGTAGTGAATCACAACATAAAATACAGTTGAATTGCAATTTGTACTGTTGTTTAATGTAGGAATTTATATATATTTAGCTGTTGTCACCTTTTTACTTACTTTAAGCTTACATTGCTGAATGTGTATAATGTTTCATAAGCCCACGGATTTTCAAGAAGTTTGGATATGTTACAAAGTCAATTTTTCGAGGAGTTATTGGTTAAACAATGTTCGGAAAGCTTGTAAATTCTTGAACGTGCAGTCAGTGCATATTCTACAAGGGTCATAGGGTCTGATACATCATTTCAAAACACATTCTGACGATGCAATCACTTTTAATATCTTACATTTCCACATGATTATTTCCTTTTTAAACATATGAGGTCATATGAAATCGTTGATGCAACGACAATGTCTTTATGGGTGACAACTTTTGGATTTTTAGATTTGAACCTTTCCAAACAGTTTCATGTACTGTCATCAAGCCTGACTGTGTTGTATGTGTCGTTATAATAAATTAAGAGGACATTTCCTTGAAATTGTATTAATGATGATTGAATATAGCTCTTCTACTGATCTAAATAATCTTTAATTCTTATTATTCTGAATTATAGTCAGGCTTTTCATTTGATATTTGTAAAAGCGATGGCCATCTTATACTAGTTGCCATGAAGTCTGTTTGAACCTATTGTAATGGTATTTGCATCACAAACAGGTCAGAATGTCATGTTTGTTATGATATCAGTATGCAGTTGTCATATTTCTTTGTATTTGTTGTCATTTTATCAGAGAGTTGCTGTTTCACAAGCTCAAAACACAGCAATAAGGCAAACGCAAAAATTATCATAACATGAAATAAACTTTAAAATCATAATCATCCCTGTTGACAAAAACATTAACGAGTTTTTTAGCAAGTCCCGTTTTATATATATATATAGATGTGATGTATATAGTTTACAGTGTTTTGCAGTTGCAGAATGATTAAGATTGGATCTGTTTTTACTTTGTGAACAAGTTGTTACTTTTTATTTAATCCACAACATGTTTTATTCTGTTTGCTGTTCTAAAACGTGCATTTGCAATCATGTCAAATGGATATTGCAAAAAAAAAAACCTGAGAGAAATACATGTATCATGAAAACAGCAAAAACATTTTTATTCTTTAAGTTAATCAAAGATAGGCCTAATTATGTATCTTATTACATTCAAGTCGAATGAGAGGTAAATATGTAAGCTTCGTAATATGGTGAAAGTCGATCTTAGAACAGAAACTTTAAAAACTTACTTCTTATTTGTTTGAATCAGGTAGCTTATTTAGTCAGATGTCACATAGATGACGCTGTGAGGTGTTTGCTGTGATCTGAATTTCTGTGTCTCAACGATTCCTTATGGATTGATTGATTAAAAAAACAAAATGGGAAGCCGAATTCAGAAGTATTCTTACATTAAAATCAATTCACACCCAGGAAGTATTATGTTTTTTCATACATAATATTGAAATGTTTAAGCATAAAGCTATACTCGATTTTTATAGAACGAAAAATCTAAGATAGCTGAAACAACTATATCATTATTCATTTTAGATTTGGTGAAGTTGTCAACTGACGAAAAGACTATCAAGTGTGCGTTTTTTTCTGAATAAAAAAGAGAAACTAAGAATAAAATATGTTACCTTTACTATGTTACACTAAATTAGCTACAAAGACAAAATATTCATTATTTATTTAAAAACAAAAATTCAAGAAAAACAAACGAACGAACTTGATAAAGTACGATAAAGTAGCAACACTTGCTAGATGCCCTGTTCTAGCGAACATACAATCAGTCATAAATTTTTATGCAATTCCACTGGGGAAAATTCATTATCACGTTATTAAGATGTTTTTGGGATAAAATCACTATTTTATTCATTTCTGCCATAAGTCTCTATGGGTTTCTTATATAATGATTTAAAATCTATTACCAACTTTTTTACAGAATAAATCATCCGTTCTCAATTCCTAATAGCCTTTAAAAGGTTTTGTTTTTCAACCGCCTTAGGAAAAAACAAAGGGTTTAAATCATGAAGTCTTGCGACTTCTCTTTCCTCCAAATTGAGGGCATGGCCATTGTTCTGTGGGATTCGCTCCTTTTTTCAAGAACATTCTGATTTGTTTATCTCTATAATTGTTTTATTTCTCGTTTTTCTCACTCCTTTTAAGTAGTATATGTAACCGATAAGGATAGAATTGCAACAAACACCTTTCTATTGGTGAAGTATTCCAACCTGACTTTTTTTCACCAGTTATTCACTCAGAAGATGGAATCAATTCTGCCTAATGTATCAGGTAGAAATAGAGCGTTTTTGCGTAAGTTGTCCATTAAAACATACATGGGAAGTAGAGTGCTATGTAGGTATACACATAATGGATTATCCAATGAAACCATACAATGTAAAAATAACTATCGTTATAAGCATGTGATACAATAATTATGTTCGATCAGTAATATCAAATGGTAGACAATATGTTATTTGCTCGTAAAAATCAAAAGTGGAACACATATCAAATACCATTTTTGTAGGTATGTAGGATTGCAGGTTTTGTAGCGTTTAGAAATGTGAGACAAGAACTAAGAAATGTGTTTGTAACTCAATATTGGTAATTGCAGTTATTACTAGCCTATAATCGAGGCTATTACATATTCTTACAGGAAGGTAATGATCTACATGTGTAATATCTTAGCGCAAATAACTTCCAGATCAGTCCTAATAAATGAAATGGTGTGTCTGCCATTTGATACAGAATACCCATCCTACTGGATTGAAGATGTAAGTGCAATCCCTACTTTCTTCTGAAAGAAGGATTTCTTTTATTGCTAAACCTTTGCAGTAAGGAAGTTCTGAGACTCCAATTACTCAATAAAACCTGTGCGTTGCTTTCCAAAGACTTAACAGATTAGCAACTTTATCCATTAAAAGGGTGATATTAGTATAAGGTAAGCTTGACAATCTTGTGTAAGTCCTTCCTGCAGGGTATGCATAACCATATGACAGTTTTATTGCAAAAAAACTCGTGTTTTAAAGAAATTAAGATCATATGTGTTTATCATTATTAAGAAATTACATAAACATTGTTGAGGGTTCCGATTGCGGTAATCTGATTGATTTATGATTGCTTGATATTAAGAATATAATCCAAAATTTATGAACTGGACAAATGATCCTTTATTTTACAATCTGCTTATGAACTTTCTCTAACACTTATTGGTACTTTTATTCTATATATACGAAAAATACAATGTCTTATGATTACAAATTTCATTTTTCTCATGGATTTTTGTCTATCTTTGTCTCATTACTTGTTAAATTATGAAAACCATTATCTCACATTTAAGATGACAAACAATATCCGAATGAGATACAACTTTTCAAGAAACATCAGAGAACTTCTGCCAATGTCCAAAGCGATAGATATTTTGTTAAGTATTTGCATGACGGATATTTAGAAAACTTACCAATTTTGTAGTTCAATTAAGGAGAGAGCGTTTGATGTGACAACATTCATTCTCTTTCATTATCAATCGTCTTTGAATAGCAAAACGTATTATTGAAATAAAACAACATCTGATGAGATTTCTTTTCAATGTTAATCACATCAAAGTCATCATGATAATAGAAACATTCACTCATCAATATAACGTTAACTGCAATTAAATGTACGGGAAAGACAAACGAAGCAAAAACGAAAAATAAATCCACAAGCTGCTCTGAACCTTCTATTCTAAGTAATATAAACTTGCTCAGGATCCCTTTTAAGGTTTGAACTTATTGATCTCAGCTTAATAAATTGAGTTTTTATATCAACTGTTTCCAGCACAGTCACAGCCAAATAAGTCAATAGAGTAATCAGGTGGAGTTTGGTCTAATGTGCTTTAAACAGAGACAAAGTGCTACTTTTCTCATATAAAAGAAGACACTTAAAACATTACGTTTAAAAGAGAATTGTTTTAGGAAGTAGTTCAAACTTGTTATTTATTGCTGTGTCGCCTATACGGAGCAAGATTACATATTGACCTACATTGTACCTGCAATGTTTTTTTCTCTTTCATGAGTACTGATAATGTCTTCTCAAACGATTCTTTGATTATTTAACTGAATTATACCTACATGCCCCGGATCAAGCTAAGTATAGTATTAATGATTGTTTTAAAAGAATGCCTTATTAGCAAAATACCTATTTAATCAAAGTATCATTGTTGTATGTATATACGATATGGTTTTGGTTCTTTTTTTCTATGTATTACTGTGGACTAATTGACATCCTAAATGTTTTCAATTGTCAAAAAATATCTTTACATACAGTTACACAGTAATTGCTATCTACTCATTGGTTAGGCAGAGCGTTTTATAAAAGTCTGTTATATTATATACCGCTAATGCTTCTCCCTATTTTAAGAAGTTGAAGTTTTGCTCAATACCCAAATTATGAATCACAATAAAACGTATGAATATTTGTCTTTACAAATTGGAAAAGATAGATAATGGCAGACATAGGAAAGCTATTAGATAATGAGAATATAATTTCAAGATACGAATGCTTTGAAGTTCCCTTTGAAGGTGTTTCAATAGTTAACATTTCCTCTCCTTTCGGAACAATCCGTTGTCATTTTTCTTTTTAAAGCCAGAGAAGAGATTTCAGCTCTAAGATAACATTCAAAAATTCAATAAAAACATTAAGTTGTTTATGCTAGTCAGCAATGCACACATTATTTCTATTTCGGAAACCTCTAATGTAGACATCTAACGATAATTCAGAAAAGGGATCAGCAATTTTTTTAAAGGTTTTCCTTGATAAGCGACACTGCATTTCAATACTTGAAACGTATATAACGTTAAATGTGATATGGTTGTTAAATAGAATGCGAGTAGATCCTTTTAGATAGTGACCAACTACATGTATGAACAGCAAAAAGCATATCGACACAAATACTACCAAAGAACAACAAATTACATTGTCATATTTGCATGACATCATGAAGAAATTTAAATGAAAAAGAGTTGATTGGTGTTTATCATTTAATGAGATAATAGAATATAGACAAGATATCGATTGTCCCCGATTTAATAGACCAATGATGTTTGTAATAGTTTAATAACACACGTTATGTTTGTAAAAAGAGATAACTTACATCTGAGCGTGGGGGTTCACACATCGTCAGTGTTGATGAGGCCGTTTTGTTGAGATATTTCATTGTATACGCTGTCAATTGCTTTTATTCCTATCGTTATCTTGTATAAAGTATCGGGAAAAAATCCTTCATTCACAATTTTATTACAAATATTTTTCCTACCCATTTGTTATTAACTAGTTGATTGACTTCCAATTGTAAATGATGGTTCAGATCCTGTTCTGGACAAACTTTTGAATTGTAGGTTTGTATCTTGATACTAGTGATGTAACAAAAGAACTGAAAAGTAATGAAATACTATTCTTTCCATTGACAAAGATAAACTCGTCTGGAAGAAACAAGAACTGTCATTATAATGGAAGCTGACGACATTAAGACATGAATTGAACTACTAACCCATTTCCATGCATTCTTTTCGTTTATTGTACTATGCTTTTCAACTGTAAAAATAAACCATCAACTATAATATTATTGTATAAACGTCGACTTAACAAATCCAATGATAAAATACGTGTTTACAGATAATTTGAAACTTGCATTTTTGTCTCAAATCAGGAAAGCCAATCATTATGCAAAAGATTTCAATTAATCATTAATCATTCTACACATGTTTCAGACAAAATGGAACCTTAACTCAATTCCCAAAAGACAGAACTGCAAAACACGTGAAACTGAAATACGATTTCACCCTCTAATCTAATCATCGTCCATAGGAAGGAAATATGGTTTGTCATTGTCATTGATTGTAATTTAGTTTTGTGGCACAAGTTACAATAAAACCTCTGTTATGCTATCGGCGTTGTAAACCATAACAAGAAATATTGATCTTATCCAAAATTTCAGCACACTTGTCATTTGAGCAAGTTTATATAAAATTGCAACATTTCGTTAAATACCGTTTACGAGGTTTCAACGTTTTACACCACAATAATGCTAAAATTGCAATGAGTACATCCCCCCCCCCCCCCCCCCCCCACTAAAAAGGGTTTGAATTGATTTGGTCGATCTCAGATTAAATGTTCGAGGTGTTTTTGACAGTATGCATTGTCCAGAATCATGAACTACTATGTAAGCCATTCAGACAATGACACTTATTAGATAAACAAAATGAGTGTTTTGAAAAGGGGGATATAAATTGAAAGATTCTTTGTCTGTGCATGAGATGAAGAGAGGGAGATGAAGTGTCTAAATTTGTTATCTTTCTTCTCTATTTATGACAGCAAAGACAAAGACCTTCATCTGTAACAAACTCAAACATTCAGAGAAGACACGTGGGAATACAGAGAGTCAAATTGTGCAAACTCTTTACATTTGAGTCGCATATTTTTTTAAACACCTGACAGTTTTTGCGTGTTGGTAAGAAGAACACATAGAGAAAGTCAAAGTTTTTGTCTTCCATCAGCAGTGAAATAAGATAAGAAGGCTGTAAGAAGCAAAAAAACTAAACGTGGAAAGAAATGTAAGTAATTCTGGCATGTTGGAATGTTTGCTGCCATACTGTATGGTAATGCACCAGAAAATAAAAGCAAACGGTGATATTTGATACCAGTGTACTGTATGTCTAGACAACTGAAGAAATAGTGTTTTCTTGCACTGTTGATTTACTACTTTCTAAAGTGCAACGTTAATCGATTTACAATATATCTCTTCTGTTGTTGTTTTTTTTTCTTCATTGGTATTTTATGAAAATAAAGACACTATTTTACAAACATTAAAAGCTTTAATTTCCATAGAGTTTTTTTTTCAGTATAATCGCCAAGGGCAGCGGGAGATTATGATGATATATGATATTTCAAATATTTATGCTTTCAACATTTACATTTATTATTTCTATTGAAGACAGTTTTAACTGACTATTACCTTTGAAAAAAACTCAAATGTTAATTTAAACCTGCAAATGATTTGCATGTATGCTATCTTGATCACTCCCAAACGCTGAACCCTATGCAAGGACCACTGCGCTATTGCAATAGCGCTGATAAATCCGTTATGTTAGACCCTCTCATAACTAAGGTCTGAGTTTGGTTACATTTCTATGTGTGGTCGCTTCTGTTCTTTTCAATCTTTCGAATCAATGTAACTATAACTAGTGAGTGGTTCATAAATAAAGACATTGACATGATCTATCTGCACCAATGTCATCATTTGCCCGCAGACATTCAGGCCTTTGGTAGAATCTTCCTTTATTCCTAATAATTTACGTGTATTATCCAATAGTAATGCCATAAAGAACTTTGATCGCTTGATAAAACTAACATATCAATCTTATCATGGTGAATTTACACGTTTGTTAGTCTAGCTCTCATTTGTTTGAATAATATGGATGAATTAAAATGAACTCAATGTCAACATAAATATATGTATATGCATGGCTATATAGTCTAAAGAAAGAATAGATGCCAACTAAATATATTATTGCCTGACATGCAAAAGGTGAACTTTTCGGCTTACTAAATAGGCTACACAGGGCCCAGTTTCTTCACTTATCTACAAGAGAAAATTCAGTAAACATTACAATAGCTTTAAATAAGAACTCAGCTCAACAAGAAGAATAACAAAGAAAGCTACATTCATTGAAGAGACTTATAATAGAATATAAACAAGATTCTTATCAGCTAAGGTGTCCATGGATCGACACTACACTCCAATAAACCAACACTTTAAAGGGGCAGTAGCACGTTTTTTGGATAATTTTATATTTCAATCTTTTTATTGATAATTGTACGTTAATGTATTATTTTGAAAGTGTCAAAAATCTTATAGCACAAATCAATCATTCACATTCAGTGGACAAAGTATACAGATTCACATACAATCCATTGGCGGCCATTTGGTGTGAACACCTTTAATTTAGTTTTTGTAAGAAAAATGAATCACATGTCTAAACTTGACATTAAATATTGAATTATTACTGCTTTATTTAGTTAAAATACATTGTCTTTCAATTGGAACCGTTTATTTTCATTTTCCTGACATCACCTTACAATCCCCCTAAAAACCTGCTACTGCCCCTTTAAAACAGTTTCTTCTGCACAACAGATTGATTGAATTCTGGCTAAGAAATTTGTTCTGGAAATATCATTTCGTCAAGCATCAGTTATGTGTTTACAACCTCTTGCGATAGCTCCACCTACTTATGCCAAATGAACACTGACAAATGAATTATGTACATACCAATAAAACTAATACAGACGAACGGAGAATATTTTTGGAACAAGACCTCCTCGGCATACCCACTTTACTTATCATTGAACTAAATGCCACAACGTAGCACAATAACCATTTTTTCTTTCGACTTCAATCAAACCCTTTTATAACGATTTGTCCCCTTATGCCGTTGAAACAAACTTTACACAAGTTATCTGTCTTCTTTAGATACTTAAGATGCCTTTGAACGTGAACTCTCCCCCCCCCCTATTATTGATAAACAATACATTCAAGGACCACATTAAGTAGCAAGTTCATTTCAGTAGCAAAACTCTTTATGTGATGTTATGAAAAGTTATCATTTGCAGATAACAAGATAACTTAATTGATAAATTTACATTGCACATCATTGAATATAACTTGATATCGAAGGATATATCATGATCTGTAAGCGAGTTTAAATTACTAAGGGTATTTAAATGCATACTGTACTTTTACCACTTTCTTTTAAATTCCTCTGATAGTTATGAATGGGCCTACATACACACATGCACACACACACATGAGTTACATTAGAGCTCTCAAAACAAATTGGGTAATGGTTGGATAACAATCTGCAAAGTACCGAGGTGATTTCAATCCAAGATAAATACACATATTCTGGAATATTCTATCATGTTTCAAAACAGCAACAATGTCAATGATTTGGATGTTTGGACAAGTGAGACAATTTGTTTTATAGAATGAGCGAGAAAATATCTTTGGGTTTAACGTGTCAGCAATGTTTCATCTATTTAACATGTGGCTTAACTATCATAAAACAGGGATCGGAAGGATCAGGCTTTATGTGATAGGTTATGTGTTAATTTCAAGGCTATGAATATCATTGCTTTCCCAACATAATAACGGCTATTATTTACACATAAACCTGACCTTTTTGGCCAATGAGATATGTGCCCACGGTCATCCTCAGTAAAGAAAGACTTTCTATTCATTTATTTTGTAAAAAATGTTCCTTTCACGACTTTGTGGCAACAATCATATTTGAATACCCATATTTGACCATGTTGAAATACCTTCATTTGATATCATCTAACTTGACTGGAAACAAAAGCAATACCTATTAAGATAGTAAATCAATTTATCAGGATTAGTAAATAGATCGATCTGAAAGAATAAGAGAAGTCAAAGTTTTAAATGGGAACCAAAACCAAAATGGCTAGCTTCAAGATAATAGGCACGAATAATGTTCCTTCCGACACTGTTGTTTCACCCAAAACATTAAGCCGAGTTCTTCTGTCACAATGGATACCCATATTGCTTAGTTTCTTTTTGGCAGAGATTGGGTGTAAATTGTGATTAAATCACGGATTTGCAAAACACTGTTTCTGCAATACAATAAGAATGATTGATCAATTTACGCCTTCCTCTTTTTTGTATTTAAAATTCATTGTCTATTATAAGAATAATCAACGAGTTGCGAGGAATTACGGATTATCTGTCCTGAGTTAATTATTGCGATTAACTCCGAGCTTCAGCGAGGAGTTTGACACAATAATTAACGAGGGACAGATAATCCGTAATTCCGAGCACCGAGTTGGTTATTCTTTTTCTTACACAAGATCATTTTAATGCATAAAACGGGGAAAAAAGAGTAGGCTAACATTAAAAACTACACGCGGCCGGTAAAGTATAAATTGTACTCATACGCCATTCATAATGTCGCTCACTACTTCAAGATGGGGGCTCGAAGTAGTTCGCAAAATACTCTCTAATTTTAAATAGTTAATAATTTTTATGTCACATTTTTTCACAAACATATTGTCTCATATGAAAAAATATCTATTTATTGACCGCGCACAACCAGAAGGATAAAGTTAGACGTCGTTAGCTTTCGACAAGCCTAACGAGGAATGTTATGACGTCACTGTTTGACGTCATGTTTAATGACGTCATAGAGCTATGACGTAACGACAGTTCGGCTGGCGACTCTTCCACAGAGCGCCGCCTTGAAGATTTGAAATAGTATTTACGGCAAAGAAAACATCAAAAGCTCTTTACTTCCCCTTAAAAATGTTGTAGTAATGTGTGACTTTCGCAACTTGGGTATAAGATTTGTCATATATATCTCTCGACTGAAATAGAAGATCCAAGAGAATCATGAATGGGTGTAAAAAAAGTTCCGTCAACCAATCAAAATGCGAGTTATTTTTAGAAAAACTGTAATTCCCATGACCATTATGCAAACTTTAATACCCGGAATAATCATGCCCACTTGGGTAAGAATAGACTTTAATCAATCCCAAAGCAATGTTCAGACCTCTGATGATATGGATATCAATACGTCTGTTGAAAATATACAAGAAATCTTAATTTTAGTAATCAATAATCTAATCTAACTCATTTGAGCTTACGATTTTTCTTTATTTAACACATTGTCATACCTAAAAATAAGAAGTTTTTACTTTAGACTACGAGAGGATATCAATTTCAATTATCACAAAGAATGTACTGGTGAATACGAAACAAATGGTCACTGTAGCATAAGTGATCCTTGTCTAATTCCTGGGTCAACAATAGCCTTTTTGCGACAGCAAGTTTTATGTATGTTGACCAAATAGCACAGTGTCCCTCTATTATGGAAAAAATTAAGGTGTGCAGTGTAGTTAAGTTGTTTACCTCTGAAGGGCTATACCAAACTACCAAAAGCAAAATATTATGCATATGAACCTACAAAGAATAATGAGGAAGACGACTAAACACGTTTAAGATCGTCTTATCAAAGTTATAATATGTGTTCCCTCTTTATATTCGGTGTTATCATTGAAGATGATTAAAATGTTTTAAAATTAAAATGACAAAACCTTAAGATCTGTAAAATAATTTCACAAAAATGTTTTCTTTAAAATGTATGCTACTTAACAAACATTCAAGATAACAGTGTTATTATCAACACCGAGTTTAGTCAAAAACATACTCCATGTAGCAATCATTTCATTTCCGTACTATTCTGTATTTGAATTTGATGTATGTACCTGTTCAAGCCCTCAATTTGAAACTAGAAATAAACGAAAGAATACATTTGAATTTCTGTTTAAATGTTACTGTTCCCTCAGATACATTTTCACTCTTTCTTTGGTCCTTCTAAATACCTTCCAATTAGCTGAAAACTTGATAGCAAGAAGGGAGGATTACAAGTTCCTTTAACATTTGTGAACAAAATCATATTTTAGTACTTTAAAAGGTTCATGAGTGATTTCTCAAGGGTTGAAATTAGGCCACACTTTTACAGTGATTCAGTCCTTTTTGTGCTGCAAGGTTAGTGTCACCCAATCTTTTTCATTAAAATTAAGTGGTTTTAACAGGGTAATAACAATGATGAAGGTTGGAAGTGCTTCCAGATTATCAATCAATCGTGAAAAAAACCTTCTTGTTTAATGTTGCGATTTTATTTGTACAGAATCTAAATTCATTAGAGAATCTAACAGATTGAACTTATTTCACAGCTACAGTTTGAATAAACTTGAATTTTTCCCACATCAATAATAAAAGCACAAATGGTCTCGAGACATGCTGAATGAACACATTTTAAACCTCTCAGTATATATCTTACCAAAGTTACCAAAGCTCTACACATTTAAAGGCATTAAACGTATATTACGCAATAGCAGTGTACACTTAAAATGTTGCAACACATTAACTGATGATACTACTAGGATAAACGCTATATGAATATATTTCTGCAATCAACATATTTACCATAAATCAGTATCATACCATTATTAACTATCAATTGATGTTATTTGATCTAAGAAATACAAATATAAGAAGTCCTCACAACTGTTTTCTATTGGCTTGCCTCTGCATCTAAAGCTATAAAGACCCGTATTGAAACACTGAAAAATATTGAAACAAAGTTTAATTTTATGGACAAGTACATGTAATGATTCAATGCCTTTTGACATTTAAAATACATGCGTGGAATTGCTTAAAGCGTTTTAAAGTTTTGATGAGTCAAACTTTATAAATGGCATTGTCATTTCACTGGTAACTATTAAAGGTTTCATCGAGTTATGTTTTCATAAAAAACAAATGCCTTTCATTTTATTAGATACTTTTATATACATGTATTCCAACTCATCACTTTTATCCTAATGTCACTATTATTGTGTATTGTGTAGCTTTCTTCTCAATAACATCAAAAACTTTTCCGACCTTTTGTGATTTTTGCCGGGCTTGCTTGTTATTTGTAATGATTTTATTTCATGCTGTACTAAAAAGAGGAATGACATTATCACTATCAGTAGCTATTCCAATAAAACAATCTAAAATAAACAGTAAATAATAGCTTAGAAACATATATATTTTTTTTAATATTTTAATATTCTCTTGTCACCGATCGATATGATCAGTGTCTTTGTTTTGATTTTGAAGACATTAAACCAGTCGTTGATATCTCATACATGTTACATTCTATTCCCATATTATATTGCGTAAGGAGGATTTTAAAACAAATGGTGATTAAATCTGTAAGGATATAATACCTCACTATCATTTGGCTCAACTTTGGAATAAGGAGTATCAATTACTATGCATTTCAATAGCCATCTCAAAACGACTTAGAGCTTGTAACAGCGGAAGGTTACTAAATGGCTTTCCCATAAAAAAATTTAAATGCATTTCATGTTTTTAATGCATCTGCTTATAAAGAAACACAATTAAATAGACATTGTTTTAGACATTCCCAACATATTCAAAATTCAATTCCGTTAGAAATATTGTTGGTACAGGTTGTCAAATATTTTTCTGACAAATGTCTTTCAAAGTGCAGAGTTTTGTGTAATTATCATGAGAATAAATAAAGGTTAAAGCATCCTAACAACAGAATTATAACCAACAGATATGTCAATTCTATGTTGTTTCCCTAAAAGTTTAGCAAAAGCCCAGAAAGAAAGGTTTTGAATAATGCTTTGACTAATAATTTTTGACAGCATATTTTCTATCCCAGACAGGAAAAGGATGTAGATGGTAAATGCTTTTGAGATTTTATTGCTGTCTGCAACTTAATGTCAAACAGAAGTCTGAAGTAGATATTCAAACTAACAAATTGTGTAACTCAAGAACAGCTGCAGGGACATATATGGAACTTTGTCTTCACTCTAGATTAGATGTCTGACCAGGGAATGGAGACTTCAGGCAAATGATATATCCTACATATTCAATACATGAAAACAAGTAACAATGTAATCAAGGAATAGTTATGTTAGTAATGTTATGACAGTAAAAATGTATTTTTTTGAAATTGTTTTCTTCGAAGGCATGAGGCATTAACCATTAAGTATATGGCTATAAATGTCTAGTTCTAAATGTTTGATCTTCATTTAAAACATGTTAAATTTTGTTCACATAATTCACCAATTTCCAAGTTCCCAAAAAACGATATCGAAATAGGTATCTTATTCTTGAAATAGAGGTGACTTGACTGAACGTTTAATTGACATCACAAATTCAACCGGTGATATGACATAATACATTATTTGCTAACCATTTAAGCTAGAAATAGTGCAATTAAGATGTGATTTATAGGATAACTGTATTTACAATAGTACAGACTCTTCTACTTTATCTGTACTTTTTAAAGTACATTCAACTCTCACACGCTTTTCCAGTAACAAGTCTTTTAAAGAAGTATTTCCCAATAGAATGGAAGGAATGACGAACTCAATGCCAGGAAACGTTCAAGAATATACATCTAGAACATTCTTCACCAGCCCTACAACCCCGTTTCCATAATGGCACGTTACTATCTCTTTAACCCCTGGCTTGAAGCAAGCACATTACACAATGGCACTAATTTGCCCTTCTTTCTGGGGATTTCTTTTTGTTTCCCAAAGACACATGGAACAACAAGCCATAAAGGATTGGATTGTAGAAATAGATAATGTCTATGCAAGCCTTTCTCTCGGCTATGAATATACATTTTGGCCTGTTATTCGTCTTACTATGTATTTAAATAATATCTTTAAGTCAAGTCTAAAATAGGCAAACTTTTGTTTATTTTTGTAACTAATTAGTGCAATTTGCTAGAAGGATACTAATAGTTCAATTTTGTATCTGGATGCTGCTTCAATCTATACCACAACTATTATCAGATCTTATAAAAAAAGTGCTCCATAAACAGCTCGATATTAACAGTTCCCTTTACTCATTTATCTATCATAATAACCAGTATCTTTTTTTTCTATATGTGCTTCACGTTAAAGGGAAAAACTTGTAAAGAACGCTTTGCTTAGTATACAGTTTGAATATATCTTTTATCTCTCAAAGAATGTCAATTGTTTTGCATCAATCTTTCATCTTTTAAAGAATTACAATGGTTTTGCATCATGTTAAATGTTGATTTAGAATCGTAGTCTTGTTGGACATGTGCTGAGACAGATAATAACAAAATAGAATTATTAGAATCATCATCCACGCTTTAAATCTAAATGGTCTGCTTAGTGCAGTTTTACATTATAGGTTATCTCTCAAAGACTGATAATTGTTAAGCTTCTAAGAGTTTTTCCTTCAGCAGACTCCTATGTTTAGACAATTAGATAAAAAATCACATAAATTCCCTATTAAATTTTTGTGTTTTATTTTTAGTATTTGTAATAAATAATTGGAAATATTCACATATAATAAGTAATACAGACAACTATCAATATGACTGCCATGTAGATAGTTTTATTTGAAAAATAAACAGTACATAAGTACTACAGAAACCCAAGCCTTACGTTCCTTTGTTTTGTTTTAGTCATGTTATATATAACCACAGAAGTTGTCAGCTGCCCTGATACTTTAGATTCGGGAATTGACTTTTCATCCACATCATTTATGTCACAAACATTAACTACAGCTCTATCTAATGATGGATCATGAATTTGGACCTGTTTGGGTTATAATGATGTTTCATAATGTAACACATACATGTAGAACACCCGTCCATTCTCGACAATCAATATTTGATCGGTTGAGGAATAAGGCCTTCATTTAATCAATACTCCATTCAACATACTGATTTATAGATGTCTACTTAACTGAATAGTAAGAATAGTGTGATCAAGCTTATCATGTCCCGTTGGGCTGTATTTTTGCATCCAACTGCAATTGACCACTATGTATGTATGTATATTCATTTTTGATGATGGTTTTACCTTGGTATTACAGATTTCAGATTGAATCAGGAGGATCTATAGCTACAAAGCCTAGAATTGGATAATTGATTTTATAATTGACCATCTGTGATGCTTTGTTAACATAAACATGTAATTGGTTGTTATTAAAAACATAAAAGAAAAAGAGTGAATGAGACATTACATCGAAGACGTTAAACCTTTCCAAAAAATCTCTGGTTGTTTGCAAAATTTGTGCTGTTTAAAATGTGTTACATCCTCTAATTGCACAGCTTGTGCAATATAAACGGCAATAACCCAAAAGTTGATTAAACCATGCAATCGTACAGACCCTAATTACCAAAATATGGATTAGTTCTGCTATCTGGAGAATTTTTAGTTTATTTCTAACAATTTTGATAGGCAAAACATTATTTCAATTAACATAAGGTCCATGTTGCTGATTAAATTCTCACTTCTCATTTTTAATCTCATAACCCATCGTATTTTTATTGATCAACTAAATTTTAATCTGAGATTATAACAAGCTAAAATACGGATCACGATTTTAGAATTGCAAAATAATTTAACATGTCTGAGACAACAGCAAATGTAACTTCCAAAACTTTCAAGATATGATATAACGATGTCCCTTTACTATTTCTTCAATTTTAATTATTCAACACATTTTTTAATTCTAAGTACTAGTCATGGACATCTTTATAAACAAGGCCCAGTGGAATTTTATTTTTAAGAACATTTGCACCATGCACAATTCCTATTCTTAGACGACTGATATTTCCCTGTCCATTCTAGAATTATCACCGCTAATGGAATTCAGATATATGATTGTTTTTAGTAAACCAACTCAATTTTCTAACAATAATGTTTTCCTTTATTGCATAGCTAACATTTGTGAAGAGAAAACACAATGATATGCTGTCTCATGCTGCCGAATGATGTATAGTATTTTTCCTGTTAAAGTGTTCTTACATCTTAATTCAAATATCAAGACATGCATATGTTCTGGGTTTTTTTTACCGCAAAGAATAAGAAATGAAGAACATGTTATAATCACATAACACAATCATGATGATTATAAAGATTTTGCTGAGGGTTATCTTTTTGAAACATTATATCAATTAGAGGCTATATCACATCGGAATTTGGGTGTATAGTAATTTTTAAATTACGTTTTCTTTTTGGGTAGTTACGTTAGCATGTTGTTAGTTATTCAACACGTAAATGAACATCCTTCAGTGGTGAATGGGTAACAGTTCTCTTATAAGATATTTGTTGAACGCTTTAATGCAAATCAACAATGTACCTCATAACTGGCATATAGCAAACAATTTAAACAAATTTGCACATGTCAAAGGATTTATATGAATTCGAAATACAAAATAGTGATTAGTGTACAGTTACATGTACAATTCTTGCAATTTGATCCAAATATCAAATTAACACTTAATCCTACAACAAAATTTGATGAATAGGTTTCCATATTCTCAATAAATGCAATATTCTGTAGTGTAATGGTAATTAATGATAGAGGACAAATATGTATAACCAATCAGATGTCACACAACAGCTGGGACGAACTCTGTATATTTAGGTTGTCATTACAATATGTTGTATATGTACAATAAATGTTTGAAAAAATTACAACAAATATATTTCCCCTCTTTATAGGGCACCAAACTGCTTTTCAATAAGCGTAGAATATATTTTAAAAACTTTGTTGCAAGTTTTTGCAACATCTGATCTCACAATTTGAGACTATATGATGATACAAGTAACAGTTTGTGATTTTGATGTAGGCATGATAATGCTTTGAAACTTATAATTTACTTGTGAGTGAGTAGTACAAGTAATCTCACATGTACATCTATTAGTCATTTACAATGACAATTTTTGAAATTGACTATAGGTTGATGTAGTAAAATACAAATACTTTTAGACGTGTACATCAATCCTTTTGAAATCCCTGTTCATTCATCTTAACATAAGAAGAAATACATAATAATTCTCAAAATAGCTACCCACAGAAATAGCTTCGAAGGCTGTCATGCCGTATCTACATTCCTTGATTCTGATCTATTTCTGCATTTAACGTTGTCAAAACGATTCAAGATAAATCCCCTTACAAACGAGTTTTGGCAGGTCGTCTTGCCATGTATCAATGTGCTGATATAAGTATCGTTTGATGATATGAACACGACAAATGCCCATTTATCCAACTCACTAAAGACATGTTACACGTCTGCATTAAATGTATGTCTGTTTTTGTATGTAATGTCACGTGCAGCGTGGACTCTCAGTTTTAAAAAAAGACCACACAGATGGTTTAAGCAAAGATATTGAATCAAATCAAATGATCAATGTTATTTCACTTATTGTGATGAATGTTATATTATCTACTCTATTAAAACATTCAATCACTCAATTACTAATGCAACATTGACCAAATGCATATGAAATTAATATGCCAATAGCAAGAACTTTCTTATCAAAATTAATGACATTTGTGTCTAACATGTTTTTATTAGCTTCCCTTTCACATGTATAGGAACGTTTATTTAGTTATCATATTTAATCTTTGGAACTCGTGTTTTAGTTAGAAATCGGGTCGATGGGATACAACACATGAGTGGCATTACTTGTATGTATAAACGTATACTTGGATGATTGAACTATTGATCAACACTAAATGAAAATGAAACATATTACATACAAACACATATCACAATTCAGTCGCATGAAAATAAAAACGTAATGTTTTAAACTTAGTTAAGCCAATTTAATATTAAACAAGTGTACATAAAAACAAGAATTATCATCCAATTTTTAACCGTTTGTCCCAATACATGTACAGTAACTCTACATACATAAAACTGACAATCTCATATCCATGAAGCCATACTTGATGTTGTTGATTTCCTACTCAAATTCCTATTGACTTCTTTACAGTGAAATTGGTTGAGGAAATTACATTCTGCTCATAAGAAATTGAATATCGGATTCAATTTTTTGAGGATATTGGATCTATTAACTGTTTGAAAGGCTGGCTTAAAGCGTCCAATTTTTCGGTATGCAATTACAGAAGGGAAAAGAGATTAATCAAGCCCTATGAGATGAATGTAGAAAATTACTCACGTCAGTTGTCCTTTATGTTTTCTATTCTGTTGCATTTTATTAATTAACAGTTGGTATTTTCATCCCCATGAAATGTTTCCAGCAAGAATATTTTGGTGTTACTCTGACATACCTTGACGTTTAGTAACAATCCCTCGCATGGGTATTTTGCTGCACCAAGGAAATGTGTCTTTAGGTCATTGTTACAGCCTTTCAGATGTTATTATGATCGGCATCTAAAATGTTGATACAAGTCACACAATAAGTTGTCAACAAAACATCACAAACATAATGTCTAATGTATACACCTTGCGAAGTATTGCCCTTCAATGAATCAAGTAAGGGAAGAATTCACGCCTTATTATATGATCATGAAATTAAGTTCCTATGCGGTCACTACCTGTTTCTTAATCAAGATTGCTACTAATTCTAAGTAAAAGTAACAGAAACAGTGATCAGTGATCTGGCCTAAAGCTGAGTATTCACTCATTTCGCTGACAACACTTTGGGTATGTTGATGGCATGTATGTGTCTGTTAGTGGAATGTCCTTGAATGTATGCTTATCATTCCTCATCAGTTCGAGAATGTTATTTTATCATACAATGGATAGTGTTCTCGGCATAATAAAGCCAACGGATATTTTCGATATCCGTTGGGCGTGGCTAAGGGACATATACGGATACCGATGCAAATTTCAAAGGTCAAGGTCGGAACTTCTTTCGAAAATTCCGATGACGTCACAAGCGTTAACATTTTGAATGCCTCTAGTAACGGAGAGAGGCATTACAATATGAATGTTACATTGCATAAACGTTAATCTAAGATATAACAACAAACTGTATGGGTCTTTAGCCATATGTATATGACTTAGCAGTGCTAAAACACTGTCATCACGATTTGAATGAAACCGACCGAACAATTTTACTCACAGGTAGGTTCAAGTCTCATGTTCAAACATGTCATTTACCAATCTTCAGTGTTCTTTACTTTAATATTGTTTAGTTTGGATTCGGAAATCCACAGACTATCATCTAGTTTAGCTCTCCGGCCATAAATGTTCGTTCAATCACTGTCTCAACGCAAGCTGCCATTGTCATGTAGGCGAAGGGAAGCAACTCTTGCCCCTTGGTGAGATTGACTCGTCCTCTCGATGACGTCGGATTAAAGAACGTCAGTTTGATCCCGCCAAAGACCATTTAAAATGTGTCTAATTTTAAAATCATCTTATTTGATAGATTTTTTAAATTTCAAAACTTTGGAGTCGTGACAAAATAACTCAAACGGCAATAAAAGGCATATATAAGGAGGAATTATATTTTGTCAATTCACCGTCAGAGTCATTGCTCTATTCATTTGCATATATCAATGCGCGAATCTTAAAACAATTTCAACTATCAAAATAGTATTATTAGTCATTTTTTCGAATTTAATTTTAAAATGACATTGTATGATAAAGAAGTTATCATGCTCGTGTGTTTTGGGATCGTAAATATCCTGCATTAGGAATAAACACTATGTATTTAGCTCGCCAAGGCTCGCAAAATACAATGTTTATTCCTAATGCAGGATATTTACGATCCCAAAACACACGAGCATGATAACCTCTATGTATACATTTGACATATTTTGAAAAAAAGAATTAGGTATATAATAGTCATGATCCCTCTAAAGTTATTCAGAAACTAAAAAGACTGTAGCATAGTAAGTAGAATATGAAGCATGTTTAACGATTGATTCAAAACAGTATAAATGTAATAAGTTGAATCAGCAATTGTAGATAATCAGATATTGTTCTATATCTAGCTATCTTTTTTAGCTATAATCATTATTATACATATACAATGTAGGCGTATGGTAGTATAATAAAATATGATCATTGATTTTTTGCCAATTCCCAGTCTAAGAGAGTCTTATCTATCTCCAACAGGATAGTGATTTACACAATTGTAACAAGTTCAAGCATGTTATGTTATGTTATCCTGATCCGAGGAAAGCATCCAGATACTGCATAGTCAGCTGCAGACCAGACAACATACTATTTTCCCTCTAGACATATAAGGATAAAATTGTTCTACCTCCCAGTGGCCCTAAACCAGGACCAGTTACAACAACATGATCCACTTAATCCACAGGATAACCTTATAGCAAATGTTTATGTTATCTGATTTATCACACTAACATCATAATGTGAGGAAACCGTTTCAATATGGTAAAATGTTTATCAACAAGTGCGTGCGGCAATAAAACTGTTTATATTCCTTAACACACTACTTCTGAGCACATTACAACGTCAAACCTTCAGAACAATACACACTCACTTTAAAGTTGCCACTCCAGTAACCTACGAGTTATGTCAAACTGACCACCACATAACATAAGTCCTTTAAAGTGTCTCAACTAGCAAATGGCAGCTGAAAAAGATTCAAAAGTATTTAAATGACAATTGCACTACAGTTTAACGAAAACCACATTATTTACAAAGAGAACTGATGGGTGGAAGAACACTTTGCATGGACACATTGATCTAGTGTTAACCTTTACTTTCTTCCCAGCCATGAATCATTGTCTCAAACAGCTGTGTATCAGTCAATGTACAAATAAACCCGCTTCCCCTTTGGTCATATTTGCTCCTACAGAGGCAGATCAAGTCATTTAATTTTGATCAAGCCTCTGTTCCAATTAGCCGAGTTTACAGGCAAATATAGGAGATGTCTGACTGAATGCAATCAAAGTTAATTGTGCAATCATCATTTTGGCTACTTAATCATGGCAAAAGCATTGTCAACTGAAGCACCCTTTCCATGCTAAAAAAATGGATTGGTGTGCAATCTCTCCATCAGTGAAACTGCCGGACACCAAGGGTTTGGTCTTATTAGAACAGAGGTACGAACAACATTTAATGACTTGACCCACCTCTGTTGGTTCCATGCATCCATAATCATAGTCTTAGTCTATTTTTATATAATCGTTTATCCATGACATACATGTATAGCGTGTTCAAAGCGCTGAGAACCAGCTATCATGGAAATGAAGAAGTATGTTTCAGAAAATAACCTTCGTGATGTCACTGTGTTAGTCATGGATCCATTGAAACAAAAGTAAATACATCAATAGATTTTATCTTAAAAAGACACATCTATGGAGTGTGCTTACCCTGTGTATCAAACATTTGGAGTAACTATGAAGAGAAGCAAGAAAAGTATAGGAGATATGGTTTGGACAAAATGACTATTGATGAGTCACTGTGTCAGTCAGATTTCCATGGAAACCATTCAAAATATATCCACAAATATGTTTTACTTTCAAAGGGCATTACCAAGGGGTCTATCTTAAAAGATATGCTCTGGAGAAAGGACATGGTCATAGAGTCACTCTTTAGTCATATTTCAACGGAAACCGCAATGAAATAGAAATTATGGCACATACAGGTATCATGGTTGATCAGTGTATAAAAGTTGTTAGAGCTAGCAATATGCGTCGGGCACAGTTCTGGAACGTAAGGACGGCAAAAAAAGAAAACTATATATAACTGCTTATGCTGTCACATAGAGTAATCGAGATTTGTGATAATGCAGACTATCATAACTGTTTTTACTCAAATATGAAACATTTCTTTCTTGTGAAATAATCAACTTGATCAACATCAATTGTTTCATATTATAGATATATAAAAAAATATAATTGCGCAATATATAAGCCATATAGATTGTGTTATATATTGGTTACTATATAAACCCTTAGAGATACATATAACATGTTCACTTGCAGAACATGTTCTTCACAAAGAACGTGTATATATTTATGTGTTTGAAAATTCCTTTTATAGAAGAAAGATTAAGGGATTCTTATTCAATTATTCCTATAAACAACCATGTGGTCGGCTCTTTCGCACAAACAATCATGACTTCAAAGGGTAGTAAATTTGTCTTATATTGAGTTTTATGAGGAAATTGTCTAGGTGACATAGGTTAGCGTTTGATCGATTTCTTCTACCGTTGATGAAAAGAACAGTAGGATAAGGAATGATTACATACGTTTACATCAAGTAGATTGATGCAAGGACAAAAGAAACGTCCTATTTTCTTTGAAGGGTCTCTAATCAAATGTTGATGTATGATGTAATTGGCAATTTAACAAATTGGAAATATTACTCTCCAGGTAATGTTTCTTAAATGTTTCCAGTGAAATTCAAGATGGTCCAAAACGGAATATCTACGTCTTATGCTACCTACAAAGCTTATATCATTTGTTTTTCGTTTGTATATATGGTGTCAATTCAAAGTAAATTTATCAGCTCTGTAGATACGTTGTTGCGCCAATATAAAATAAAAGTTTCAGCTCATTTCACCTTAATGGATACTGTGCTATTAGTGTGTTACGAAAAACAGTCAACAGCTATGGTAATGAGCAGTCTCGACTGCAAAACGGTTTTGTGCCGTTTCCACCGCCGCCGCCGCACTCGTTCTAAGGGCTGTAACCTTTTTTAACTAATTTTCCCAGAACTCATATACCTAACTATTTACCTATACCTCAGGGAACCATCTTGACATGCTTACTTTCAAGATCAAATGTCAAGGTCACACCTTGTAAACACAATAACTTAATGTACAGTAGAACTCGGATATAACGAACTCCAAAGAATTCAGTTCGCTATATCCGGTGTTCGCTATACGCATATAATTTTAATGATATTATATAGGGACTTGAAAATGTGTTCACTATATCCGATTGTTCGCTATTTCCAAGTTCGCTATATCCGAGTTCTACTATATATCATCTTTGGAGAAGTAAAACATTTAGGAAGGGTTCTGCTAAAATCCATCAAAGGTCAAGGTCACAGCAAGGTCAAGACTTTTAAAAGCATGGTTCAACGAAAATGTATTATTTTAGCTATTGACATTTCTAAACATTATATGATTGTTTTGCCCAATGACAAGTGTTCATTAGTTTTGTGACCTTGAATGTCAATGGTGAAGGTCACGAGACATGAGTTATTGCAATGTATAGTTTTATCAAATAAGGCTTTTCAGAACTCATGTACATGTCATGTGTTATTGTTTACACCTCTTGGGAATTATTTTGACATGTTTAAATTCAAAGTTTAAGGTTAAGGTCACGATATATAAAACACTAAAAAAAATTGAAAAGTGTTGTGTATATACATGTAACATTTTATGAGAAGTAAACATATTGAAAAGCTTTTACGCTACAATTCACCAAAAGGGCAAGGTCATGACTTCAGCATGGTGTAACGAAAACGCTTTATTTTTACTATTAACACTTTTAATCAGTACATGATTGTTATACACAATAAAAAGTGTTCATTAACTTTGCAACCTTGAATGTCAAAGGTTGAAGTCATGAGATACGATTTATTGCAATGTACACCAGATTTCTAAGAATTCTTTTGTCATGTTCATATATAAGATCAAATTTCACGATAAATTTTCTGGTTATATACACTGATTGTCTTAGATATGCCCATTTACTGGGCGAAACCCTCAGTTCGGGACTGCTCTGCTTTTGCGGTGTGCCGCAAACACTAATCTAGTTACAAGTAGTGTATTGTTATGTGTTAGTTAAAAGAAACTGGTTGTTTTTATCGATTAGATATGTTGAAAACGTTGAAGATATGTTTTGAAAACTCTGACTGTACAGCAGAAAGTAGGAAACTAAACGTACAGATAAAATCATTACCCTTAACTAAACACTGGAGAGTTAACGACAATAAATTGTTCTCTCTGGTTTCTAATCAACGATACACAGCTATCTACCCTAGTTTTGCTCACTTACTAGTGTATACGTAGCGTAGTGCATATACCATTTAATTAGCGACGGTAACGTTTTTGGACATCATTTAATATATCAGGCATATTCTGAGATATATTTATTTTTGCAATTGTACAAGCGGGGGCATTATTCAAAGGAAACAATGTTTTCTACCAAAACATACTTCTCATCAAGTGCATTTGAAGACAATACTAGTCCACCATTGATATTACATACATGATACATAATATTCATATTTCATTATTTTAAGTTCCAAAAATATTGTGTGCTTTTAAACTGTGTCCACTATATTACTCAATCCGTAAACAAATTATGAAATATATAAAATATTAATAATCCATATTCTGTATTAAAAAACGCATACATTGTTATTTGTTTTAAATGTGACTATCGTTAAAACAAGGAATAATAAGTTTGTATTGTCTTCAGCAAAGAATGTAAAAGTACAAAGTTCAGACTGGCATTCTCATGTGACTTTGACTCAAGAGAGTAAAGAAAGATAGACGTTGATTAATGTCTTGACTAATATCTCTTGACATCATATTTTCTATCCCAGACAGGAAAAGGATGTAGACGGTTAATGCTTTTGAGATCTTCTTCATGTAGTCGTTTTGTCTGCAATTTAATGTCAAACAGTGGTCTAAAGTAGATATTCACGCTAACGAAATTGTATAACTCAAGAACAGCTGCCGGGACACATATGGAATCTTGTCTTCATGTTTAGATTAGATGTCTGACCAGGGAATCGGGACTTCAGGCAAATGATATATCCTACATATTGGTTTCGTGAAATCAAGGGAAATGCGATTGGTCATTATATGTTATGAAAGTGTTTTTTTCTCATAAAATTGGAATTGTTCTCTATTAAGTCCAGAGACGTTATGGCATTTACATCACTAACGACTCTCTGTTGCCACTTTTACGTGCTTGACTGGACTCATTACCTTATCGTGGTGTGGTGGTTTGTGTGCTTCGACGACCCCGAGAGCTATGCCAGCTGGAGCTTACATGCTCCTGGTAGGGTCACCCAAGCTGGACAGGTCGACGGGTAGAAGCCAGACCAAATGTGACTCCTTCTAAAACCTGCTTTCTATCTCTTACTATGCCTTTCTTTCCGTTTTTTCCCTCATCCTTTCGATCCCTTTCTCCCTGATCTGTCTACTCTCTTTTGGATGGCAACATCCACGTGTTTAATAACTGAAATATTGTTCAAAACACGTTAAACACCATCTCACTCACTCACTCACTCACTCACGTGCTTGATCTTCAAAAATAAACTGATTAAACTTTTTTTAAACTGAAAACGTAATGGGAATATTACCCTTCAAACAGAGATAACATGTTTAGATATTTGAACTTAATTGACACTACAATTTTATGGATGGCTAATAGGTTCTAATCTTGAACTGATAAGGAATATGGACATGTACTATAGCAAAACGTCTGATCCTAAATGAGACTGTGCCTGTAAGTGGTAACTTTCAGGGTACAAAACCAAACTTTTGCAGATCGAACTTGTTTTATTTTTGCTTAGGTGTAACATACTTTGGTCACATGACAATTAAACGGCATGAAATATTTATTTATGCATTATGATTTTGGATTCGAATTTGAAATGTATGCTTTTCAAAGCACATACATAAATTATTGAATATGGCATTTACGTTTGCAATTGAAAGGTCCGTGCTTCGACTCCCGCCAGGGGCTCGGCAACTTTGTTTGCAGTTGAGAACTGTTCTACACGCAGTAAGATTTGGGTGCAATGCTACCCTGAATTTAAGCGCAGTACCACCCATGGTTCGCAATTCAAGCCGACGCTAGCAGGTTTCACAGCAATGCATAGTCACAATGGTGTTGCGGGCTTTCTCCCTGCAATAATACTAGCACTAGCGATAGAAGTGAAATGATCGTGAAAGCGGCGTTCAACCCCACATCACCTCTTTGTAATTGGTGTCATATGGTAGCCTTTAAGCGTTGCTTATAGCTTTAGTGAAAAATTAAAGTGAAAATGTTCCGGATTCACAAATTAATTGAATGACAATAGAATGATATTACAAACCATATTTCTACTTTAACATTGTTCTTTATCAAGATGAAAGTTATTTTTATAACGCAATTGATAGATGAAATTTGTGATCAATCAGATTAGAGTAACCAGAGCAGGTGTTCTTTATATAGAGGTCATTGCAATGGTTTTACGTTGTACGTATATTCTTACAAAAATCTGTTTAAAAACAAATTAAATGGTACATCTAAGGGGGGAAAATCCCATTCGCAGATCACATGTCTAAATTGCACAGCAAAGACGAATCATATTCACTGTATGGGAGACGCGTCGCTTCAAGATGTTTTTAACCGATAAATACGCGACGGTAGTACGCCGATAACCTCAAGAAGCAACAAGAAATACTTGGTTGACGACACAAACGGTACAATTAACTTTGCTCATCAACCTCATCTAATTCCATTTTTTGGCGATATTGAAAGATAAAGGATAGTTTTATTACCATAATGAAGAAGACAAGTTCTTATCACTTTGATCTCAATTTATTTGGATTTTAAGTTGCATTTATACCTGAAAAAGTGATTTATTGTCTTCCATTGTGCTATTTATCAACATAAACATTCCATTTTAGTATAGTTATAATCGTTTCTACAGTTTACATAATTTTGACTAAAAATTTCAAGTTTTGAACTTCACCAATCGGAATGATTCATCTTTGAAAATTTCTGAAATTTACGCAACTGTTTTTAACCATGCTACTGTTTTTAACCGAGAGGTCACGGTTTTTAATCAGATTTTCGCTAGTGTTATCCTTGTCATAAGGTCCTTTTACATGCACTGAAAATCGTTAAAATAACATTATATATTAGAATTAATGATATATATGTCATTCTAAACGCAGATGGAAATGGAAGAAACTTTACATGAAGAATATTTTGTAAGGGAAATTTGCCTTCACTTACAAGCTGCAAAAATCCAATTATATCATTCAAGTAACCAGAGTCCTTTAGATTTTGGGTTTCACATTTAAATACATCACATCGTTCATCGTGAGCATTAACATCATCTGATTCATTAATGTCAGTTTCAGTTTTGCACTTTTTCGTTGCAGGCTTTATTTGGTAGTTAGTACACAAATACGTCCACCTTTGAGCGTAATTGTTTGATCTGACGGCAGATTGCATGGCTTTATGTTTATTCTTTACTTTTGAAAGAATATATTTCCAGTCTGTTCACAAAGGATTTTCTCAAGAAAATATAAAGACATTTCAAAATGTCTTTTAGAGAAATGTTGAAAGAATGATTGTATATTATTACAACCAAAATCGCAGTAGCCACAGACGATGCCATTCATAGTCGTACCTGGAAATAGAAACATATTATCACTGTACCTATAAGGTGATGCTGGTAACGATTGTTACCAACATCCCAAGATGGCTGAAGGAAAGATCGCTTAGCGAGTATTTTACATGATTTAACAGTTTTTAAGTGTTTTTGATAAATCGTATTTTGCACATATATGCACTGTGGTGGTGTCAATAGATTTGATGCACTGAAATAGCGTATCAAGGTCCATGTTTTGAAGAATGAGAAATTTAAAAATCGCTCAGGGATGTTGGTAACTTCAAATCTGGATGTTGGTAACGTAACTTGTTATGAAGTGAATGATGCTGGTAACGACAAATCATTGTTTCTTACGTTTAACGCTTTATCTGCGTTTTCCTTAATCATGTCAATGTAAAAAATATTATTATGAAACTAGTATTTTGTCATCTTGACTTTGGACGGGAATATAGGCTCTTTAGGCCTATAATTCAAGTTTATTCAAGTATAGGTCACTGACCAGTTATGAATATACAGGTGTATAATTATAGCACAAACACAAGTAGGCATTAGATACATTACATACATATTATTTTATGACATCATTGCATTATTCAGTGTGATAAGATGGAAGTTTGTAAACTTGCGTTTGGTCAAAGTTTTCTATTACTTGAAAAAAAAACCATAAAGTAAAAAGGGATCGAAACAACCAATTAATCTCTGCGTTTTAAGTTATTTTCAAAGGCACTTTTATGCAAGCAATCTTTACTCTGACGATTTGAATCATTTTTAAGTATTTCACACATCAATACACCAAATTTATCAAAAAATTCCATTAGCACCAAATATCATTTTATAAAATAGGGGGTGCTTAATTATTTGTATATATATCGCAATCGCGATGTTATGTGACTCTAACAGGGTTTACTTACTTTGTGTTACTGACAATTAGCCAGCTAAACCTAAACTGTAAAGCGGACAAAATATCATTGAAAGATTGATGGAATACTTGCCTGTAGAGCTTAATCTCTTGGTTCGCAAACTAAAACTAAAGCAGTGTACGGATGAACCCTTACACACTCTATATTAAGTTACATAAATACCATGGCAAATTTTACACACCTATGAAAAACGTGCCATGCAAACGCAAATGCACCTGTGAGTACTTTTGCACAAGGAATAAATTTACATAAAGTAAGGGAATGGTGCAAATGCAATATTGCACATGTTCAAATCTGTACTGTGTGAAAAAATATCATCATATGTAACTATGCATATATCAGTATTATTTAAAACTACCCCAAAAACTGAGAAAGCCGACAATGCAGAATTAAATAGTTCATTGTAAGGCTTGTTAGACGGAATTAAGTAGAGTATCGGATAGTTGTAGATACTATATGGTGCGCCGGAATGGTTCATAAATATATATATATTATGACGTGTACTTGATAATTCTTGACTATTTACAAAGCTACAATCTAAAATCGGAACATAACATTTGAGTCTTTTCGTTTTTAAATATCTTTTATATATACTCAATGACTCAAATTAATCGTGAACGTCTTTGGTATCTGACAATGTGTAAATATTGTAAAGAATAGATTATACATCAAGATACGCAATTGACACCAACATGAACAATCACAATCTTGAAATCATGTAGCATTATTTATTATTATTTAAGAATACGTAATATTTGCTTGAAATGTAATACTTCACACAATATCATGAAACATACTTATAATCAAATTTGAAGTAAATGCAAAAAACACATCATACACTATTGTAATTAAATTTAGGGCATTCTATTATATATAGCGCGAGGGTTCAAATATCTAAAATCTGGTGCAGCCATGAACATGTTGTTGAAATCGTTTTGCGTTTCCAACACCTTTGTCATCATATAATCAGCTCATGTCTACACAAACTTCTGTACAAGAAATGTATTATAATTTTGATAATGGAGATCGAATACAATTATATTATTTATTTACACATGATATGACACAAGAGGTTCAAAAGTTGTACATGCAAACAAAACATTGATTTCAATTTCATTTACGATTGTTTTTTTTCTTTTAATTAATATTGGAATTGTTTCAAGCATTGCACAGTGTTTGTAATCTTAGTTTGTAATGAATTAATCGGAAAACTTTGGAATTTGGTAGGGTCCTAAAATAGTTGAAGTAATTTGTCTGTACCAATGACACCCTAAATGAAACCAATTTGGCCAATTTATCACTTAAAAACACCCGATTATGAGCTTTCTCCTACGTTCAGAGGAAAGTGAAATAAGATAGCGTTTGACATGAATGAATCAAACCACTCACTGACTCTACCTCTAAAATCTGTCAAATTTATCACTTAAAATTCAAATTTAATTTAATTTAAATAGAATTTTTGTCAGTGGGATAATTTAAAACTTGCAAAGATAAGTAACTATGTACTTGAATTTCATAATTTACCCCATTGAAACAACAAATATTGTGTCATATTAAGAACAGAACTAACCAAACTGCTTTGTCGTTACCGACATCTTTCATCTGTCGTTACATCTTGTGTCAAGCTTTTTGTAAGTTACCAGCATCCCAGAGTGACTTTTAAGTTGCTCATTTCACAAGAAGTGGACTTTAATATGCAAATTCAGTGGATCAAATCTATTATCACCACCAAAGAGCTTATGTGTGCAATAGAAGATTGATTAAAAACACATAGAAAACTGTTAAATCATGAAACATACTCGCGAAGCGACCTTTCCTTCCGCCATCTTGGGATGTTGGTAACGATCATTACCAGCATCACCTTAATTCAGTGATTATGAATATTTAAAATATTAAGAATTATACACATGTACATGCTATGTTAGATTTTGAGTTAGTGTTTCAATATTTGTATTGGCCGAACGACTGCAAATATTAGTTAAAAACTGTAACAATCACTCTCAATCATGGTTAAAAACCGAAACCCGGAATCTAAAAGCCGTCGCCTACGTTTTACACTTTTGACATTAAATGTCCTTTTAAAATTAAACACGCGAACCTTAATTAACAAATCTTATTTATTTTGAAAGAAAAGAGATTCAATGTTAATATTTACATATGTCAGATAAAATTTGTCTTATATAAATGTGTCTTATTGCCGTTTTTATATTACGACTTCAATTTATAATGAATAACTGTTTTTTCTTTCCAAATAGCTTATAAAATTTTATAAAAATGCAGTGAAATAATCTCCAATCATTCAACAAAATATTGACATATATTTCATAATCGTTGAACTCACAATTCTAACATAAGATAACAATATCCGAAGACACCCTCCTAAAAATGTCAGAATGGCTAGTTATCGGCGTACTACCGTCGCATATTAATCGGTTAAAAACATCTTGAAGCGACGCGTCTCCCATACAGTGATATTAGTACAATCTAAAATCCTAAGCTCTGAATGTTAGCCATTCCCGAAGAAATTATAATTGAAAATGTATGTTTTCATAAAGGCAATGAGTTTTGTATGATGTATTAAACTACAAATATTTTCTGACTATTTCATCGAGCCTGCTCAGGTTCTTGTTTGCTCATTTTGACAGTAGAAGATATATCTAATGCTCAAAATAGCACGGCTTTTCTAAATAGCTCGGAAGGCTGTCATGTCCTATCTACATTACTTGATACCGATCCATTTTGGCATTTAACGTAATCAAAGTGGTTTTAGGTCCAGCTCCTTACGAACAATATTTGGCAGGTTGACTTGCCATGAAGCAATTTGCTGATATAATTATCATTAAATATGATATGAACATGACACATGCCCATTTATCCAACTCCCAGAAGACATAGTATATGTATGCATTTAACGTATGTATGTTTCTTTTCATGCGCAGCGTGCTCTATCAGTTGAGACCTTAAAATGTATAAGGCGATTTTATAGCTAGGACGGCTGAAGAAACATACTGGGTTGTAAACGATAATATTACCTATTTCACCTACATTTGTATCTATGAGGACTACAACACTGATGCTGTCGACATGAAGAGAAAATCATGTCATATGCAACCAAATAATTAAAAAAGGAGTCTCTTAAACGCTATTAACTCTATAATCTCCATATCGTAAATTGTAGAAAACCCGGAGAAAAGTTTGGTAATTTTACTTTCATTTCATCTAGCGGACTAGCGTTAATTGATATGTCATAGTTTTCAGTGCACTCTTCACTAATATAAGGACCTTTGTGCTATACCTAGGACTGAATAAGACAATATGTCAATATTCTGATAAGTCATTGATGTCATTTCTACGGAATATTCTCTGGTACCCCGTGTACACAGTTTAAGGTTCCAAGGTATAATATAGTAATGAAGATCCACAACGTTTAAACACCTTGGAACATGATAAAGTCGATGGCAGTTTATCTGAATTCATTGCATATCTAGGCATCGATGTCGAGCGTGCTGTAGGTAAACTGTCTGATATGGATACTGTCAATGGGAAACTTTTGCCAAAATCGTCGAAATCCTATAAGAAATGTAAGGAAGCACCCTGGTTCGTGCAAAAATATAGATTTCTTCATAAGGCCAGGGATATTGAATGTAATAAAAATCTGAGGAGTTATATAGATGCAAAACAATATGCACTATTACGAACATGTAGTATGTCATCAGTTGTACGTCTCTCACCTGTGTATGAGTTACTTATATAAACATATAATTAAGTGTTTGAGCTATTGATCAACACTTATATAACGATTCATATGAAAAGCTAATCTATCAGTTGTATTTTGTTATCCGGAGACGAATTGGTAGTTATAAGTCTTCTTCAAATCACAGCGGGTGGCAAATAGGCTGAATAAGTATATTTTACTAAATTAAAATGTATTATATTGATGCGGTTACATTATTGCATCACAATTAACATAGTCCCTGTTGACCTATGTTGAACTAGTTTAAACTCAAATAGTACATGATACCAGTTGTTAAAATCAATTTATTTCAACTGTCGGTTTTAGTACAAGAAAGATAACATACGTGAACCTGTCAACGCCATATCCGTAATGCTACACTTGATGTTGTATTTCTCCTGCTTAAATTTCTATTGGAAGGAAATTGGTTGCGGAAATTACATCCTGTTTATAAAGAAAATGGTTATCAGATTAAATTTTTTATGGAATTTGGATCTAATGCTGTTTGAAAGGGTTCTTAAATCGTACGGAATGCCATTAGAAAGGGAAACGAGATTATCCTAGCCCTTTGAGTTGAATGTAGAAATTACTCCCATCAATGTTCTTTTGTGTTTCTATTCGGTCGCATTACTAAATCTGGTATCTTTGGGCTTATGAATTATTTACAGTGAAAGCACTTTGTTGTCCTACTTTAAAAACATCTCCTGTAATTGTTTATCAGATCCTTAACATCAATTTACGTTAATGACATGCTTTCCCAGGGTGTGCATGTCAAAAGCGGAAACGTGTTCTACGTGTATAGTGATTGATTTTTTTAAGGATAAATCAAAACTGTTTGCATAATACAAAACAAACTTACAACGCAGCAGAAGTGAGGTTTTTAAGACATATATCAAATAACCGTTTTCAAAGCTATATACAAAAAAAATCACAGTAATGTTCTAATATATGATGCAATGTTGTTTTATTGGCGGGGTGAGGCATTACTGGACACCAAAATACCAACTCATCGTTAAAGCATGCATAGTTATACAATTGACATAATTGTGTCAAATGCTGACAACTCTTAAACAACTAACCGCATGTATCTTATATCTATAAATTCAGAGATACATAAACTAAAAGTATTGACTTAAAGCAATTTAGCCGTATCATTATGTCGTCACAGAGGCAGATCAAGCCATGAAATGTTGATCGAGCATCTAATTAGACGAGTTTGGAGAATAGAATGGGAGATGTCTGATTCGAGGCAATCAAAGTTAGTTGTGCAATCAGCACGCTGTCCTACAATCATCATTTTGGCTTCTGAATTATGGCAAAGGCATTGCGATACGGCTCACCTTTTACATGCGAGAAGAGTTGTCATTTGCTAAACTAATTATAATACTTTTTTTGTGCAAATTGTTGCTGTTGTTGCTACGAATTAGAACAGAGGACCAACATTTTCTGACTTGGTCTCCCTCTGTGGGGAGTGAATGGAGTCATATCAGTCAATTAGGAACTTGTTGTCATAAAGTACAATCAAGCATCTTATGTATAAATTTTAAAAATGTAAAGTAGTACATGAACTGATTGAGATCATAAGCATGTAAATGATATAATTAAGTCGGGAAAACTTATTTTGTTGCAATTGAATAAGAAAATATCTCAGCAGATGTTTTACGATATTAAAATTAAATATAAGAACTCAAATAATAACACTACTTGACATGATGTATTTGAAATTATCAAATACTTTTTATATTCCATATTTGTTTTACAAAAAAGGTCTATTTAGAAGTACATTGTAAGATAATACAGTCACAGATACATAAAGCATGATAAGTTTATTTGAGGTTTGAGGTTTAACCCAACTCAATATCCAAATAACAATGCACCAGAAAAAACTTGGATCACAAAAAGGATCACAGGCCGAGAACATGAATACTGTTTCCTTATGGTATGCAGTCTATAAGAAGACCCATCGAGCTGAAATTTAGAAATAAATGATAACATAACTAGAATTCAGAGTAGTGTGATTACAGACAACAAAGACTCTCTTCATTGCTGCATGTGGTATCCTGATCCAAGGGAAGCATCCAGATACTGTTTTGTCAGCTGCTATCCAGACACAGAGTATTTTCCCTCTAGACAGCTTAGGATCGAATTTCTCTACCTCCCAGTGGCCCTAAAACAGGACCAGTTACAACAACATGATCCACTTAATCCACAGGATAACCTTATAGCAAATGTTTATGTTTTCTGATATATCGTACTAACATCATAATGTGAGGAAACAGTTTCAATATGGCACAATGTTTATCAACATAAAAGTTGCAATAAATTGTTCGGATTCCTTAACATACCACTTTTAAGCACATCACAACTTCAAACCTTCTGAGCAAGACACAAGACTCACTTTAAAGCTGCCACTCCAGTAATCTTATAGTTATGTCAACATGATAACAACCACTTTACATTAGCCTTTTCTTGTGTAGCAAGTAGCAAAATGAGGCATGAAAAGGGTATTTTATTTAGAGATTGTGGTACAGTTAGACATATTTAACAAATATGGAACTGCTGTGTGCATTCATTGGCACATTTCCATGTCCTTCCCGGTCATAGGTCATTTGATTCAAAACGTTGTGTATCAGTCAATGTCCAAAAGATCGTTTTAAAATCGTTGAATAATGCAAATAATAGAGTAAAGCGTAGACAATCTAGATACTGAATTCTGTAGCCTATAAATGTGCTTTACATCAACTTTAATTATTTTTTTCATTTGTCAAATATGTCTTCATATAATCATGCAATATTTGGACAAACTGATTTCATTCAATTTCACTATACAAACCTTGCAAGAGGTATTATGCGATCCTTACTTGCAGAAATTATCTTTCGTCTTTGCATCTAAAGAATTATGCCTAGATAACCTCCTTTTATAGGGGCAAGATGAAGGGGTTCTTATTGGTTTAACCACAGTTTGGTTGACTTTTTTGCACAAACAATTATGACTTCAAAGCGTATTGAAGTTGACTTATATTGAGTTTTATGATGACATTGTCTGGGTGACATACGTTACCGTTTGATCGATTTCTTCTACAGTTTATGTTAAAAAGAACAAAAGCATAAGAATAAGTACAAGCGTTGACAGATGCAAAGGAACGTCCTGTCTCCTTTGAAGTGATTTGATTAACGTTTATCACCTAGGCGTTCTTCTCATTTAAGATGCTCATGCATGATGCAATAAGCAAACATTGGGAATATTATTGTTCAAGTCATGTTTTATCTTGTCAAAACAGTCAGTTTCAATGTAATGTTTAATTCTACTTACAAAACTGAAATTTATTGTGTTTCTGCTTTATGAAATGGTGTCATTACAAACGAAGTTACATAGCTTGTATATTTGGATATATATGCAATTTTTGCTTCATTTCAAACATTCAAACAACTCTTGATTGCAAGCTGAAACTATTATCGAAATCATCATGTCTAATCTTGAAAGGTTGGTTGCTTCATTTATGTGTGACAAAATTCAAGAACATTTAAGTTTTGCAAGGGTAAGCAATGTTCTGAAGTGTATTTACAGCATAACATCCCAAATAAAGTCGCAAATAGATGCACCTTATAATGGAAAGAGATTTTCTTTTATTATCTTTAAGATAAAAGCAATGTTGAGTGGATATGAAATTAATATATGGGTTAAGTTAATAGTGTGGGTAAAGGATTTATCACTCAATTTCTATGTGTTTTTTGACATTTGTTTAATCTTTGCATGTTGTTTGAAGTATGAACATAGTGTTCATGTTTTGGTGACCAACCATTACCACGTTATCCTCCTGTGAATGGTTAAGAGAACATAACTAACAACCTTCATTTTGGCAGATATACTTTCAATTACAAAACAAACCAATATTTACAAAATTATCAGACGATTGTCTTCAATACACTCATCTACAGGTCGACCACATGACGTTACCCCTTGTGTCCTTAGGGATTAGTCAAATTTGCAGGATTTTTGCTGGCTTCTTTCCATTCTTGTCTTTAGTGGTTGTTCAACTTGTGACGAAATGTTAATAAGGCTGAGAATCTTGCAAAATCTTGACGTTATTTATTAGAGCTTATACTAAAAGTGTATTGCTTCAACTAACATGTATCTAGTAATATTTACGGGAGCAGACTTTGAAATACTTGTATTATGTTATTCACTTGAGTTCTTTAATCAGACGTTAGAATCAATATTTGACAAATGAGAATTCTCAAAAAACTGATTACAAATTACTCTGCTGATGAACATCATTGTTTTATTATAAATTAAAGGATTGCAACTCCTACCCATGGAGGACATTCATCAACATTGCATTTCCTTGGAGAGACCCCCTAATTTAACGATGCAATATGTCAATGTAATTAGATAATTAAAATATCCATGGTGAGGATATGGACAAAGTTTATCGCTGACAGAGCTTTGTCATTGCAAATGAACATTATCTGGATTACAAATATTCAAATCGTCAATTTAAAATAATAACACATAGTTTGTTAATAGTGAATATCAAGAATGTTTACATGACTGATCCGGAAATAAATCATTTAGGGATATTGGAAAATTGCTTGCAAAACAAAATTGAAGGTTGTTAATCGAACAAGCAATAACAGATTCCTAAATGTTGATACAACATATCCCTAACACAAAAGCCAGTCTTCGAGTAGATTTTCTTTAACTGTATATGAAATAAAGAGGTCATAAGAATAATTCATTGTTACAGACATATGAGACAAATCAACGATGACAGGGCACACCTAAAAAAATCAATCCTTTTCTATGCTCCGTCATTCTCTCAATATACTATTATCATTTCGTATATAAAAATGCGATTTTTTAAAGGACGTTACATGAGGACATTACGCTGTAATATCCGATAATGATGTCATTCATCTGAACCATGTCCTCTACTTGATGTGACTCGGAACGCATATACACGTAGAAACAGCATGTTTGTGTATTTTAAACAATGAAACACGCATTTTCTTCATAATTGTTTTCAAAAGAAGATCTTGATTTTGATACGAAATAGCCCTCATTGTTCAGTTTAATTTGTGAGATCTATTGTTTACAGGACCCTAATTGCTTTGTTGGTTCTCTGTTAATAAATTGTACAGCGCATTCCTCCTCATATTCAAACTGATGCCTCCCGTTTACATAATACCTATTGGTTATTAGTTGATTTTGAATATATCACTTTTAAAAATGTGTATGTAATGACATACTCATGAAAGCCATTTCTGCTTACACAAAAATATTTTAAGTAGTTGTTTCTTTGAAGTTACCTTTGAAGCTTTTTTTGGAATGGCCACCTTTTCTGTTTCCCACAACAACTTGCCAGATTTGTTTTGAAAGTGGTACACAAGTGGTTCGAGTTCAAAGAAGTCATTTTGAAGGTTTTGTTAGAGCAAGGAAGAGCAACTTTGATAATTGTTTTGCTCAAATCGTCGTTCTTGTTTTGTATTTCTTCAGCTAACTATAAGCTAAAATAAGCTGACATCAAAGAAATTCATCGGAAAAAGGAAGTTATCACTCGGTTATGACTCTCATTAAATATCGAAAAACACTTGAAGATTAGAATAGTCAGAATAGAAGTCAGTCAAGTGTATAAACAAGTTTCACAAACATTGAACGAGGGAAATGTTTTAGGGCATAACCCCAGGCTAAGTAAACCTAGCCTCAATATTACTCGTTTCACTCCGATATTGAGTCTCAAAAGGTTTAGTAGAGGGTCGCGTCAGCCCATGTAACGAATTGATCAATCAGAAACATTACATATGACCCACATATGACGAATGTATATATATAAAGAACGCATTGCCTGATCAAAAGTTAATATGATTTTGTGACGTAATGCTTTGATTCTATATCAGTAGTCCTGCTTAACTTAAGTGCATGTTCATATAGGGTAGAATGTGGTTTGACTGGAACATCTGGATTTTGTTAGTCTCACAACTTACCATCGATATTGTTCATTTTGTGAGCTATTATACTATACAATAAGTTATCCAGAATGTACAATTGAAAAGGGTTTATCGATTTTGTAAAATAAAACTTTCTAAACGAAACTTTTAACGAAAAGAATACTTGTATTTTAATATATACTGAGTAAAAAAAGTAACGGATTATTAACCATATCTATTATTATCAACTCTTCCCGCATGTTATTTGGGAAAGATTGGAAAGAATATCTGCTGATCTTGTGAACCAATTTTTTTATTCATCTTTAATCAACTCCTAGGGAAGCTCCTGAGATTGTCAAGACGTTGTCAGGCTCATTTTCAGTTTCAGATGGCCCAGCGGTTTTTTTATCCCTGAGCCCTAGTTTCTTTTACTCAAATACCTCTCTAACTTTCTGATAACACATTTGTATGTTGATGTTCTAGTAGTTACTTTTCCTGTTTGTAAAGTTTATGACCACATATAAATGAAAATATAGTTAAGCAAACCTAAACTTTTCAAATAAAAAAATATCTCAGTATATTTGACAATTTATTTAAAGAGTCATTTAATGTTTTGAAAGAAATATCACCAAATAAGTTCTGAAATAAGATAATATAGGTATCTGATAACTTCGAGTCAACATCCTGCTCATCCAATTTGCTGTTCAATTCATGTCAATAAATGTGCATTGTATACACAATAGAATATGTAATGAGAACACTTGTTGAAAACTAATTGTTTTCAAATCTTCTGCATCTGCTTTCCATAGACTAGAACAATATTCAATTATTAATATATTCTTTATCTCTTGTTTACTACAACTTCAGGAATAGAACGAAATTGATGAAGCACATATTGAATTGCCTAACCAATATATGCGACTTGGGTTTGGGCTCTTTCCTAACAACCAACATCCACAACTGAAAATTTTCTCCACTTATTATTTAAGTCAAGAGAACGTTCACAATCGGTAGTAATGATTGTTTGATGTGAACTCTATACATCCTGTCAATTATGAACGAACAAAACTGTATTTCAAATACTTATAATTAACATATATGTAACTGCGACGGCGGTCTGGTTATTGTCAAGTTTTTCATTCCCTTTTATTCATTTTTAATCAATATGAAAACTATCATCAATCGTCAGACAAGAACGACACTAGTACGTTTAACTGAAAATAAACATTAAAACCCAAATGTAAAATTGAAATAAAGAGTGAGAAGATTATTATTATTTGAATGTCAGAAAAAAATCATAAACAAAATGTCTTTGCTTGAACATTTTACAGAAAGTGGTTGATCTGAGTTTTTAACAATTTCAATATAAAATTTCAAACATGCGTATTTTTCATTTTACATTGCTTATTTCAAATGAGCAACGTTTTCGTGTTCATATTTATCTAGGGTTGGTACAGTTACTTACCAATCATTTCTTTGTGTTAAACTGCAAGAAAGTGTCGTACATACATGTATGATAATGACCTTTAATTTTATTTGTACATCAAGAGTAAAGAACATTTAAATATATAAGAAACAACATTTACAACATAGGCAACAGTGGTGGCATAATTACTATTGCATAGTACACAATCACATTTATAAGAATGAATAGAATGGTAATCGAAAATTTTAATTTTAACAACACTTGTTCAAAGTATATGAAAGATATGAAAACAGGTATTTAAGACTGTTTACATCTGTTTGATTTAACATTTGGTAAAACAAATTTACGGCCAGATGGTTATAGCTTATAACAAGGCAATAAACCATGGGTTCGATCTTTAAGAATTCTGGTAGTAAGATTCATAACACAAGGCATGTAAAGTGAGTCTAAATCCTCTTCCATTTAACCTTGTTTTGCAACGACACGGTTCCATACCAACACTGTATATAAAATGTTAAAATTTAATTGCATACAAGTTCTATCCACAATGACATAAACGTGAAGTCAATTTGGAATGACAGTAACTTCCGCAAAAGTGGTGGCGGAACTGACATTTTATATAAACTGAATTGATATCTTGAGTAAGAGTAAAGGTCAATTTGTAATCAATCATTGTTCCAATGTATTTATAATCAAGAAGTGACTTTAATCTTCATTTATGTGCATGCATGCAGGAACCATGATGTAAGGAAAGGTTAAACATTTCTCCCGTCTCCAAAATTGAAACGTTGTCCCTGATAAACGCGCATTTTCAAATTCTCAAATCCCATCATCGTATTTAATTTTTTTCACTATATCCATAAGGTATCATCACTGTTAGTTACCAACTGATGTTAATGCAGAAGTGGATGAGAGAAAATCTGTCTGGAATCTACACTGTTTGTCAAGACCCAACGTGGAGATATGTACAATCAGTAACTTTGCTCAATAAAGCTATCAACGTGAACGTCATGACACATGCACAATTGCGTGTTTAGATTAATTATTAACTGGTTGTTTTTTCAGAAACAAATTTTTGGAAAATATCTCAAAAATATTTTCATTTGTCATTTATTATTCAACACAGGTTCTGAGACAAAACGGAGCCTGAATTCAATTCCAAAAGGAAAATAATGCGAAGATGTGTTGACCTGAAGGGGAAATTAGATTTCCTCCATAAATCAAATCTTTGTTAATTTAAGCAAATATGTTTTGCAATTGTCAGCACTTGTAGTCTTTATGTGAGGAATTGGTTGAAATACAATTTTCGATGTGCCAAAAGGCATTTTAGATGAAAACAATAATTCGAACATTTTATAAAATATAAGTCACAGCATAAATCTTTACAAAGTTCATATCTGGACATGTTAGAATAATCTGACACATCTTTACAAATGTAGAAATAAAGGCCATGTATTGCACTACATGTATCCCCTAAACGTCCTGCATAAGAAATCAAATAATCAGTTTCCTATCCTATTCCTTCCCTAATCAGTTTCATATTAGAACAATGTTCATTTATCTAACGTGTCGGTCTAATTTCAGGTTTCATATTAACACGAACCATTTGTAGAACAATGATCTGGATGTGTGTTAAGATATGAATGATGAAACAGCGTTTTGTAGTAGTTCTGAATCAACAAAACTCGTAATTCTAATGAATCAGGAAATCTCATGTTCGAATTCGAAATATATATGCCTTTCTATGTTTTTAATTTTCGATGTAATCAGCATTGTTGAAGTTTCAAGTGGCTTGGCTGTTGTATTTGTAAACTCATTCTTGTGTGAATTATCATCAGTTTCCACTTGTTTTAAAGTAAGACTTTTACGAAGTTAACAAATGGTGTAGATGATCCTCATAATAAAAGGGAAATAAGGTAACCAAACACGTTATACATGATGGTTTAAATAACAAAGTCTCCATTCATCTTATGATACTAACTAGACAAAAAAGGTTAATTGTGCCATAGGGTCAACTGAAACAACAATAGTAAGATCAACAAATTAGATTATAACGAAGAAATTCAATTTTCTCTTGAAAGGTTGGTTCAAACTTTTACCGTCGATCCCAGTTAGTTTAAGTGTGTCTGAAATGCTGAAGATTAGTCTACGTAAGGCAATGGTCTGTGTTCTGAAAGAGGACATACTGGGCAGTTTTACTTTGTTTATTCCATTGAAACAGCAATCTAGCAGCTCTTACAATTCTAGATGGTTATTTTATTAGTGTCCTTTGTTGACATTGTGTTCACTTGCCCCTGCTATTTGACAACATTACCAATGTTGTTATGCTGAAATCTTACCATCCATTTGTTTGTTACAGGTAATACATGTGCGTAAAGTAAACACGATCTTTCGTAAAAAATTAACAAAACTGGAGAGACTGATATTGAAGCCATCCATATCAACTCCAATTTCCATATTAGAAGAATGGGCTGACAGGTTTAATAATTGTTTTATGTCAAGCTAATTGAAAGACCCTAAAAATAATATTTCAATTAACTATTTTCTTCTCCTTCTGGCTATTTGAACATAATTGATTATTTGTAAAAAATACATCCTAAGGTGACTGATTGAATGTCTCCCTATTTGCAGCAATCTCTAAGATAAAATAGAGGATATAAATCATTGCTTTGACATTCAAGGTCACACAATCAATGAACACTTTTCAGTGAGTATAACAAAAATGTAAAGGATAAAATGTTTAAATATAGCATTTATGTTACACCATGATTAAGTCGTGACCAACCGCCCACGGTCTGCATAATGGAGAGCAGAAATACACGAACAATATGAAACACACTACATACAGAACACGCCAGATGATGGTTCACCTTAAAGGAATATACGAAACTTCCACAGCCAACGCTGCGATGTCCCCCCTTTTTTCCTTATAACATGAAACACCGGCCCGAAACAAATGGGTGGCGGTGGAAGCCGCAGACAGTGATTGGTGATATACCCGGTTTCATAAGCCTCTTGACAGTCCAATCCAAGATAGAGTATAGATCGCATTTTGCCAGAACTGAATTTAAGTTTTAGGCTTCTGTAATGCACGGAAGTAAAGGAGATCAGGATTTCTATTTGGATGAACATGATTCTGGTAGGTCACAGCACATCGTTCTGGAATTGTTTGAGTCCACTACGGAATGGCTTGGATCCGTCACTGTGCACAGTTTCCTATGGTTGTCTCCGCCCTATTCCTAAAGAGCATTACGTTCATCCAAAACACAGAGTCTTAAAGAGACTACGTTGGATCCATCCCAAGATACTTTTCTTCCAAAAAAGGCTTCGTTGTCTTCAGCTTTCACCAGCCTGACCTCGCCGATGCCCAGTACACACTTACTCTGCATTGTCCTGTAATGTAATAATGATATGATAAAACGTTGAATACCATACATTATGGACAGGATTCTCTCCCCTTTGTATTTGCTTCCATTTTCCTAAATATGAGATTAAGCTCTCTTGAAGAATAGCCAGTCAGCCAGGTAGTAATACATTTCCTGTTATTTCTGTTCGACGAAATTCCTTTCTCCACCTTAAGAACACATTATCAGTCCATTTGTTCTTCTTTAAAGTATTTTTGGCACTATAGGTTTGGCCCTTTCTTTTAATTCTACATCTGTTACATCAGCAAATTGTGTAACTTCAACAGAAAAACATCGAAACATCAGACATTATATATATGTCGAGTCGAGATGGTAAAAGAAGTGTCATGAAGATTGATATCCAATGATCGAGGGAAAGTCAAAGCGCCTTTGAGCAGCGCTCTCTGAGCTGGATATTGGCGCTATACAAATGTTTAGTAGTAGTAGTAGGCCCAACACTAGACTCACATAAACCATCACTTTGAAATGTAATTTCTTCTTCACTACCATTCAACTGAATTTCTGTTGAAGGAACTTTGTTCCTGAAATATCCTTGCTCTGCATAAATCCAATTATTGATTTTCCATTTCTCCGGAAACAGAATACTCGGACTTTATTAGAATATTGAGAGTTTTCTATTGTATGATATCAGCTAACGGAAAAGAGATTCACTCAGCTGTTTGTGTCAGTTGAGAAAAAAGACAATTCTTTAGAAATTGCTCTGTTTATGGAGCTGAAACTAAGGCTAGAACGGACTGCAGTACGTTTTAAGTAAAATAAGCTTGTCTCACTAAAACCGATATATACAATATACCACAATATATTTCAATCACAGAATGCAGTACTATGACGAAACAGATTACGTATTAAACATTTTTTTTTAGAACTGGACTATTTAGTCATGAAACTAAATTTAAGGTCTATTACATCCACTTGATACAAAAGGATGCTACAATCAGTTTTATCCTTTTTAAACAAAAACTGTGTGGTTTTATTTACTTTTGATGTTCAAACTTGTATTTATTGTTATAATTTATGGAGCTGTCTGAAAAAAATAACTAAGAATTGACTTCAAAATTTACTAAGTTCATGGATTTACGCGTAGTTTGCACAACGATTTTTAAGTTTACATCTCCATGAACTTAATAAATTTAAAAATTCTTATGAATAAATATGCACATACTTGATGTTTTAATACGTCCATTTTCTCCTAATAAACAAATTCGCAACAAATAGAACTGCACTATTTACGCGAACGAATACAAACCTCATCAACGCGAGAGAGACAGAATGTCAGTCAAAAAGTCATATTTTAGTTCCAATGAACATCCACAACGGAATCACGCGACGTCTTGTCACGTGGCCTTGACATTCCCAGTTTCAACGTTGTACATAAACACAAACTCGCGAATGTTGAATTCGGGAGGATAATACCGATTAGCCGATTTGACTATCGTAAATGCCATACATATGGCGTTAAAACTTGACGACACAAAGTCAGATCAAACCAAATTAAGTTTATGGGAAAATGTCACAGTTCTTAAATCTTGTTGAGAAACAAAGCTAAAAACAGTTGACGAACTAAGCCGCATTTCATAGCTCGAATGCCCTGCTGATATACTTTCAGAGAGGGAAAGCAACATTACTTGATATATGCTACTGGTTATTTGTGCCTTTTTTATCGTACTCTCGCGAACTGGTACAGCATGACTAATGCGACTTATAGTTTAGCGTTGCTAAGTGTGATGGGGCGTGGCTGAATATGTGACGTCACGAAATTAAGTTTATGCAGGTATGAACTGAATTACTGTTACAGTGTTCAGCACATCAGGTACACGGATAGCAAGTGGCATTTATTTATTTGAATTTGTTGATCTTTGATATTTACATACTTAACTCAATTGTGCTCTTATCCGGTCACCAAAAGTAAACAATGCTAGCACGTTTTTCGCTAGCAACTTTCCATTATGCAAGATTAAATCTTAAACCCTTCTTCTAAAAAAAACATTTAAATCCAGATTCAAGGAGCTGTTGTAAACTGAAGCTTTAGGGTTTTAGCAAATGAAAGCATGAAACATGAGTTTAATCCTTTGAAAAGCTTGGAGAATGAAGTCTCAAATTAAGAGTCATTCACATTTTCAAAAATGCATTTATGACAAGTTTGTCTCATCCTTTATAATGTAGACCCACATCCATATAACTGTGGATATATCCATATCGAATGGTTAATAATATTTCTAAATGTTTGTTTTTCTTTTTTTAATTGTTTGGAATACTAATCTACAGGTAAATAGGTTCGATAACTGTGACTGACATTACCATGCCGATTAATAATTATATGGTAATTTTTTGTATTTAAGTGGTTTTTTTTAGATGAACACCTAGTATTTATGTGTGAAATTCTGCACTAGATATTATTATCTGAATATTCTGTATTTTGAGACAGGTAAGAGAAAACAATTGGACATTTAAATTCAAAGACTCTTAATACATCAACATTTGTGTGTTTCAAGAAAACAAAACAGTATCCACAATTTTGAATCTTGACTACCTTTAAAAATACACATTCACTTCAATGAACAACAACATATTTATTTTACCCAACGTACAATATAATGTCGCTATTATTAAATGTCGCTATTATTAATACCGTCATGAACTAGCAAGCCATTAACTCCATACTACTTGACAGTTATTCTCAATATTTGAAACATGAAACATAAAGCCTTTTTCGCGATGCTCTAAGAATACAAATTTTAAGTGCTAGCAAATTAGTAGAACTAGATAAAAAAATTAATCGCTTTAGTTTTTTTGCTCATGTAATTTTAGTTTTTCTGACGGATTTTAAAATTCATGTGATTCAACAGATATTTAGACGAGTATGGTGTTTCTTACTTTATCAAAAATGAAAAAAAGGTTTGTGATGTTTTAGTCTCTACACATTCTGCCAATTTGACAAACATAAGCATAATAGTTATTGAGAGAGAATGTGTTTAAGAGCTTGTCATGATGGATAGTAAAACAATGTGTAAAACTTAAATCACATTAAGACTTACCTAAGTAAATAAGACCATCAGTATCCTTCATAATAGAGCCATTAAAACTAATTTCTGCCAGGCTTAGAGAGACTTATGCTTTTAACTATAATCCAACTTCACTATTAAACTAAAACATTGAAATATGTCATGACTTTATTTTAAATACTACTTTAATTCTTTCCAATTTTGAAAAGAAGCTAGACCATTAGCAAATCTGCCTCACTAAATAATTTCTTATTCGTATAGGTAAGAATAAGTTCTTAGTATAGTGTACACTTCGAACAGTATCTACATGTTTTGTTCCCTGAAGACAATGTAGCTTACTGAAATATATCAACACATAGTATGACTGAATGTGAAAGGGTCCATAATAAGACAGTTTGTTATACAGTTTAGTCAAGATGGCATAGTTTATTTTAAATTTTAAATATCTGTCTTATAATTTAAAAAAGAATCAAATTACAGCCTTCAAACAAGTATCAAATTACAGCCTTATGTCTTTGATTGTATTCTTAGACGTTAAAAATTGCTTCATCTGAACTCCAAGACAAAGGGCACTGTAGCATAATGGCTTTGAAGTTAAATGTCACTTCAATTAAAAAGTCAACAAATTTCCATAAAGTAACTGAAAAGGCAAAAGTGCATTTCGGAGGGCAATCTGAGAGTACAACAGAAAACATCTTGTCGATGTATGTAATATACAGATGAACTCACAAAATTCTATGATAGGTATATCGTGGCAAACACTAACATTACAATATTTCCTCAATTAATACTTAGATGCATTCTATCAAATTCTTATAACTAAGTGACATACATATACTTCTGCATGAGATACAAAATGGGTTTGTAACGATTCTGGATGCACATACTTAAATGTTTAAAAAATCTGAAAAAATCGTTAGAAAAATCATAAAATATTGATTCATGTATTCAAAAATAAAAGGTTTGTGAAACTTTTGAATATACATACACGAAAACAGTAATTAAGATCCTTCTGATGCTCAAAGAACAAAGAAGCTAAATCTATATACACAAAACTGTCAATATCATATCCGTAAGCATGATGCACTTGCTGTTTTAGTTTCCGATTCAAATTTCTATTGAATTTTTAGAGGGGAATGGGTTGCGGAAATTACATCCTGTTTGTCAAAGAATTGATTTTCAGATTCAGCTTTTTGAGGATATTGGATCTAATGCTATTTGAAAGGCTAGATTACGGTTGTACCTTGTGCGGAATGCGATTAGGGAAGGAAAACGAAATTATCCTAGCAATTTGAGCTGAATATAGTAAATCAAAATCATTAAGGAAGCTGACAAGTGTATCAAACTTAAATGGGAAAAGATACATTCCAAGAACGCAACGCAAGTTAAAAATTCAATAATGTTTTTTTTAAGATTCAATGGTATTGCGTTAGAGGTTTTCAGGACACTTTACATCAAGAAATTGTTGATAGTGAAATCATCGGACAAACATATGTTATTGATATGTGGTTTTTGGGAAAATTACTAAAACATATGAAATCAAATTGTCCTTATATTGTATTACCTTGTAAAATAAAATAAAATAGTGAATGTACATAACAATTGTGTTTCACTAGGCAAATGCCACTCAATGATCATGAATTTGCCCATGAATGACATTGATAATGTAGATGTTGCAAAGATCAAACACTTTTATTATCGCAGTAATACCTTCAACTGTAAATAGGAAGATAAATTGGAACAATCATTCACCATAATCAACAAAATATATTCCACAACGTTTATATTATATCACTAAGCATGTGTTTTATGAAGGTTTGAAACCCCTGAAATAAATGTATAAGTCTCTATTCATTGGAAAAGCTTACAACAAAATGCTTTCAAAACACGATATAAGCTGAAAAAAGTATTTGTGTGCGCAATGAAGAATGAAAAATGTTAAATGTTTATTTAACTCTTCCAATCTATTTGTGATCATCCTATATCATTTTTTAAATCCTAGGTAGACATTGATGCTGAAACAGTCGAGTGAATAGCAAAATCATAATATCATAAGATACATGTATATAATATTTTATGTGAAAAAACAGACAGGTTTCTTTCTATCAGGGGGGTTTATTATTTTCAAATGAATAAAACACATGATAGTTCTAAACAAAACCAATCCGATAATCTGTCATGACACTTGGCACGTCTCTTTCATTAAGGTATATTTCTGAATAATAGAACTGATCTTCTTCACTACAGTATTGCTGACGGGTATGACAAATTAAACATGTTGGCCTATGGTATGTTGTGCAACATATTTACATTTTTATCTGAATATGCTGAAAGATTAGGTCAACTTAATAATGATTAATTCGATTAAGTTTTTGCAAATCACTTCAGGAAGAACAAATAAACATCACAAAAAGTTTTTCAAAAGTTTTGTGATGTCCTTTCTGGTTATTAGAAGGTACGTTGATTAAATATTTACGTTTCTGGGAAAAAGCTCACATTAGTTCAACATTCAAAGAATTGTTAAAATCGTGATTATATAATGTCCCACTTATGAAGGAGTATAGTTTACTGAATACTTAAGTCTTCCTGCTTCTGATACAATTAGTCAAAATGAAGACGTGAACATGATTTGATAATCATACTGAATTCATGTAATACTATGCACACACTTTCAGCAGGTATTCTGAATAGTGTGATCACACACATTCTCCATACAACAAAGACTCTCTTCATTGCTGTATATGGTATACTGATCCGAGGAAAGCATCCAGATACTGTTTAGTCAGCTGTTATCCAGACACAGAGTATTTTCTCTAGACAGCTTAGGATAGAATTTCTCTATCTCCCAGTGGCCCTTAAACAGGACCAGTTACAACAACATGATCCACTTAATCCACAGGATAACCTTATAGCAAATGTTTATGTTTTCTTATTTATCACACTAACACAATAATGTGAGAAAACAATTTGAACATGACGATTTATTTATTAACATGGCACTTTATATTGATAATGATGAGGTGTTGTGACACCTTGACAGGATACTTTTAGTATATTCAAACGTTAAACATTTCGATAGATTCTCAGCACTCATGTTATGGATGTAGGACCAGCACAATGAGTGAATTGTGTCGTTGTGTAAAAGTACCATATTACAAAAGGATTCAATTTAGTTTTTGGCCAAATTAAAATCGAACATTTCAACAAAGAAAGCTGTGAAGTAAACTACATTTAGACCCGACTATCCGATTTTTCGACGAACATAAAAGTGATGTGTGCATGAATGCATGGGTACATTAGTATTGTGGTAGCTCTCACGTTCTTCCTAGCAGTTGATCATTTGTCTCCAGTAGATTGTTTATGTTCTGTAATGCAGCAATTCTCAACTTCTTGACACAAATAAAAGATATATGTTTTCTGATTCTTGGAAATCGATTATGAAATAAAACAGACAAGTATTTCTACGTCTTTACAAAGTGATATTTTATAGGCATATCTAACCATAAGATTCCAATACATGTACATTTTGATGTTAATCAATTTAATATTTGAAACTTTGAAGAGAACATATGATCACTTCATTACTTGCAAAAATTGTATTGCAATGAATGGTTTATGTCTTGAAAATTCCTTTCATAGGAGCAGATAAAGGGACTCCTACTCAATTATGCGTAGAAACCACAACATGGTTGGCTCTTTTGCACAAACAAACATGACTTCAAAGCGTATTGAAGTTGACTGATATTGAGTTTTATGAGGGAATACTCTAGGTGACATACTTTAGAGTTACCGTTAGCGTTTGATCGATTTCTTCTACCATTTAGGATGTTCCTTTTGAAGCGGTTTTAGGATCGTTTAGCAAAGTTCTATTTGTACAAAGTAAATTTGTTCTCATTTTTGCGTTCGAATGGATTATGTAATGGAGTATCTAAGGATAAAGACTTCAGGCTCAATCCTCATCGTTATTGGCGTGTTTGTTATCGTTATCACCATTCCTACATTCTTGCTGACTTAACTTAACTCAGTTTCTTAGTGAAAAAACATTTGAATATTGACATTTTCGAGAGAAAAAAACAGCAAGTGGATTTCATGTATAATTCAAAAGACAATTAATATTATTATCATTATTATCAGCATTATTATTATTGCTTTTAACAATCATCAATTAGTGTCAAGCAAATGACAAATGAGAATGTGATACTTCGAAAACTCATTAAAAATTCTTCTTCTGCAGATCATCAGATGTTCATTAAAACTGATACGATTGCACATCATATAAAACAAGCAGATTCATCAAGATTGCATTTCCTGTGAAGACACCTTCTGACAAAAAAAAGCAAGATGTCAATACAATTAAATACTAACAAATCGCAAAGCCATAATAAAAGAAAATTGACAAGAATGTTTGTTGACAAGAACACAGCTGCTTATTAGCAAGTTCATACATGTATAAAATTTTCAAATATTCAAATCAACGTATTGATCTAGATTATTACAAACAAACGAAATACTGTAAAAAAGGAATACGATGTGAAGATCGCAAGGATTTTAAAAATGGAAGTTATCAAAACAATGGATACCAACAATAATTGCTAAATGTTTATGCTGTGGAATGTTTTTTTTAAACTTATTGATTCACTTAATGATGTAAGAATCTTTGAAATTTCAAGAATATATCTGAGTTTGTTTACATATGCTTAATATTCTGGAAAATATTTCACTGTATCACTTTCAAAACCCAAAATAATCATTTCAGTTTTCCAGAACTTTTAGTTTGTAACATATTCGCAGCATTTAAAAGATATTTAATCGTCTTTTTCTACCTTGTGATAAGGGATAAAGTTCATTATGTTATTCACAGTGCAAATCTTCAGTCATACATACTCTGTTATAAATTCTGGCTATAGGTTTACGAAGATTTAATTTGGATAAAATGATCAAATAGTTCATACGGAAATGCCCCTTTGACAACTGATTCGTTAAATTAAAGATTAGCCATCATCTTACAAATCGATTCCAAATGGTTTATTGTAAATGGATGATAGATAAAAAATTAAAAATTTAAAAATTAAACTGCAACATGTGTCTATTCTTTTTTGAGTTCTATGAGCTATGACCATTGCGGGTACAGTTTAATTTTTCATTTACTGGATAACACTATCATTATGTTGAAATCCGATTGATGGCCATTGGTTACAATTCAAATCCATTTGTTTCAGTGCAGCACAAATGCAAAATAATTTTAGTGTTAAACAAAGACAGAGTGATAGTCACCTATAAAAACAATTGAAACATACAATGAGATCATATTTCTGAAAAAAATTAACAGGTGAAGAATATCGACTAATTCCACAAACGATCCTTTGCAATGAGGAAAGAAGTTTGATAAAACTCGTAAAACTATTCAAATGGGATATTTAGTCAACATTTGAAAATAAACAACAGTTTGAAAATTAAGATTATTATCATCCTAGTGTTTACTTACTTTCTTTATTGAAATGCGTTTGTTTGTATGTTTGTCAAGTCGTACCATTGAAGGTTCGCTGTAATCTATATATTAAATATTGACTGAATCGTTGATGGTTCCTCTTATAGTATGATAGAGTATAATACACAACGCTAAACTTCTTAACAAAAGACACATTGTAAAGTAATATTGAGTTGAATAATAATTGGTCTATTAAAGGGGCAGTAGCATGTTTTTAGGGGGAAAAGGTGATGTCAGGAAAATAAGAATTAAAGGTTCCAATTGAAAGACAATGTATTTAAAGTTAATGGAGCAGTAATAATTCATATATAGAACATAAAGTTTAGCCATGCGATTGCTTTTTCTTCCACAAAATGTGTTCACACAAAATGGCCGCCAGTGGATTTGATGTGAATCTTCATACTTTGTCCTCTGACTATGGATGATTGGTTTGTGTAATGAGATTATTGTCATTGTCAAAATAATACATTTAGCATTAACTTACAATTATCAGTGAAAATTTTGAAATATAAAATTATCAAAAAGACGTGCTACTGCCCCTTTAATGTTTGAATGTATGCACTTTCGTTTGTGACATCGATCCATGATGTGAAACAAGACCCACATCATAGGTTGTACAAATTATTTTAACATGGCGCTATTCGACATCACATTTTAACCTTACTTTCCCAGTAGAATACTTGAAATATATATATTGCATTATAATTGCTTTCTAGTGCTATATTAATATGTTCCACGGGTAATTTAATTGTCTATTTCAAGTAGATTATATCGTCGTTTAAATCCTGAATTAAAATTGTTCAAAATTTAAAAATATAAATAATGACAGAGATATGAAAGCCCTTTCTGGATGAGAATTATCAACCCCTCACATTGTCTTTGAAAGTTTTCACTCTTTCACTAGAACCTTGATCTCATTTTTCTCAAAACTTAACAGACGAGTTTCGAGTTGAAGAATCTCCTTCTGCAAACATTTATGCGGAGAGTCTTCTAGCGTCTTTTGAAAAGAAAATAACCAGAATAATCAGCACATAAACACATACTCGTAATGTGGATGTTTAAAAATTATATGAAAAGATCATGCATTTGCAATAAAGACAAAGTGCTAATCTCATGTGTAATTAAAATCTTGAATTTCAATGAAGTTAGAGTTAAATCAAAACACCTTTTGATATCTCACGCGACAAACATAAATAATATAGTCTTTAGGTTTCATTAAGTAACGTGTTTATAAGATATTTCGATTTACATAAACTTCTTGGCTTTAAAGGGGCAGTAGCACGAATATTAATGGTTCCAACTGAAAGACAATGTATTTAAACTAAATGGAGCAGTAATAATTCAAATATATAATGTTAAGTTTAGCCATGCGATTCCTTTATCTTACACAAAATGAATTAAAGGTGTTCACACAAAATGGTCGCAATTGGATTTTATGTGAATCTTCATTCTTTGTCCTCTGACTATGGATGATTGGCTTGTGTTACGAGATTTTTGACAGTTTAAAAGTAATACATTAAGCATTAACGTACAATTGTCAGTAAAGAATTTGAAATATGAATTATCAGAAAACGTGCTACTGCCCCTTTTACAATTACCTGACAAAGACACATGGTTGTCGATGTTATAAAAGAATCCGTGTCTAATGTAAGAATGTATGAGTACAGACCTTTAGTCCGATTTCAGGTGTTTTCATCCTACTGACAATCGTTGTTTTGCGTTTTAACTACTGTCCTCATTATATTCCTGTTAAAAAAAATAAAACATGCAGTAATCTTTATCTGTAATAAACATTTAAATTATAACAAACAATACAGTCGCAGGCGACTACAAACGGATTCCGCGATTTATGGTAATGATATGTATCAAAACGATGATGGTTTCAAGAGCTTGAGAGAGAGAGTATTTGTAAAAAAAATTGTTTGAAACCGTTTGAAGCAAGGGTAAAGTGTCCTTGGGATTTTGCAACTGATGAAGACAGTCTATCCATGCTCACTAAAGCATTTTTGCAAACGTTAATTTCAAATTAAATAATCTATATATATGTTTAAAGATTTCCGTGATTAAGTGTATTCATAAAAGTCACGATATTCCATGTGACAAAACTAGGAGGAAAACAGAGAGAACATGTTATAACAAGAGTTTTCTTGAGGAATCATGTTGTTTAAGTGTTGATAGAGTCAGTATATTTAATGATTTCCATCAAACAAAATTTGTAATGAATCAACAACAAAAAACTTGTTATTATTGTTGTTATTGTTATAGTTCATGATTACAACCATATTTAGAAATTAACATGACAAATACTTATCAATCTACTCGATATTGTAGATAAATACCTGAATTACTTACCATAGATATTAAACATATCTCTATTCTTTTGGTATAGAAAATAATGGCTTGACAGCATCATATCGATTTTTATAACTCACTGAAATACGGACTCGGATTTTAGTCGATTAGAATTTAACCACAATGTCGTAGACATTTCTTCTTATGTGTATGAAATCACAACTTTTCAGATATATAATCGGATAATAAAAGAATCATACAGCTTTGACTCTGAACAACTTAAAGTATCTTCCTAATACGTATGATTTGCATATATGTACAAGATGGTTACGCAGTCTGGTTAGTTTCAAAATGTCAAACACATGTTTTCAAACTGTAAAAAGTAAAATTCTTTGCCAGTGCATAACGACATAATAATTGCTTCAGAAGAAACATCATCATCTCCAAACATAATTTTCAGGAAAAATCCTAAATTAAACAACGAACGAGTATGATTATCATCATTTGATTTAGGAATTTTTTTTTTTATCAAATTATTTATTCTCGCAAGTTATATAAGACACGTTTTGGAATTATGGATGGTAACCCTCAAAAACATTTTTATGAACAATAATCGTAATTGAAAAATTAAGTTCAAATTATAATTTGAAAGAAAAAGTCATCGTGGTGTATTTGGATCGAAATGATATAAGCTGTGGTATCATCAAAGTTCAATTAGATTCAATAAAACTTTCATTATGATAACAAACTTCAATGATGAAATAATCAATTAAGAAGAGATTGGAGTTAGAAATCGAGCTAGCATTCTAGAAAACAATCCAACTTCCTGCTCTTAAAAAATCTTTTAATTCAGAAATAGAGTAGCCCTTACCATCATGTGTTTTGCAATAAAGCATAGTTTTGCCCTGAACTATTATAGTTAAATAACGAGGCCGAAGGATTTTAACTCGATTTTAAAGCTATTTCTACTCCAAAATAAGCAAATTTTTAAAATAACATTCGGCAGCGAATTGAAACTTCTCGATTAGGGCCAGGGATAAAGACGTTATAGCCGATTGTTATTGACGTCATGTCCCATTGTTTCGTGACGTCACTCAAAAACTATACTTTATTGCGGAATAAAGGGTGGGCGGCGCCTTTGATCTTTACGGGAACAATACTAGAATCTAAATAACATGTTTCATGTACAATCCGTAATATGATAGTTCAATTATTTTCTTGCAATGTAAAAATACAATTGTGAAGAACATACCTTCTGTTCAAGTTTTGTATGACTAGAAAATTTATTCTTTACATGGCCGTAAGTGACGAATTAAAAGCAATTATTTACTTTTAGTCATATCACTACTTGGCAAAGATAATTTTAAACAACAAATCTCCGAGGTTATATATGAGAAGGAATATAAATTGATAGATAAAAAGGCAAATGTTATAATTGCATTTCATGTTCAAACTTGATTTCTCTTCAATTTTTAAGTTCTATGTTTGTAAAATATTGTGTTCATTGGCAAAAAAGGAGGATATATTGTTGTCATTTATTCGTCTAATGTTTTCTTTCGGTATATAACTGATCAAATTTATCATGGAGATCAAAAATACAAAAAGGACAATTATATTATGCAGTTTTCTTAGCTCATTTGGCTTGAAAGGCTCGATGGTCAATGGCATGGCATGGCATGGTGTCCGTCTGTCCATCCGTTCGTAAAGTTTGTGCACTTTCGACTTCTTCTCCAGAAGCATAAGGCCTAGAAAGCTGAAACTTTGTGTGCAGACTCCTTGAATAGCGAGGATTGAAATGCATAGCTTTGGAGGCCTGCGGATCACAGGGGCCACAACCTAAAAACTATGTTCATCTTCTTCTCCATATTCATAATGCCTAGAAAGCTGAACTTTGTGTACAGGCTCATGAACCGTTGAGGATTATAATTAATAGCTTTGGTGGACCTATGGCCACTCCCTTAAAACAACTGCTTCTCCTGGAGCGTATGGCCTAGAAAGTTGAAACTTGCGTACACACGGAGTACATGTAGTGTAGTTATGGAAAAGTTTAAATTGAGGTAAGATAAGTAAAATCTATACACATTGTGTCATTTGCGGGGATATAGCTCGACCATGTCAGCTGCTTGTTCGAATAACGAAAAAAACACTCCGTTTCGTAAAGGTCAAACACTTTCATAAAATCTATATGTTACCGTTGACAGTGTAGAATATCATAACTTATTAGATAGGTAACAAGAAAAGGGTCACACAGATTACAATTTTTTTAAACTAGGAAACCTAGGTATAAAGCTTGCTAGAACGTCTAATTAATAGTTAATTGAAATTCTTCTCTGTCACCCAAGAGTGTCACCGTGTCAGTGGCGATATCTGTTAATTACGTTATCTCCCTTCAGGTTGCTAATACAAGTATGCATCTACTGTATACAATGATCATGTAAGAGGTCGTTCACCTTTTATGATAGTAAGTGTATAGTAAATGTACTTGACTAAAAACTCAAGAGAGTGAGGTTATGCTTGGAATAAATCAGAATAACATATTGAATTTATTGGTAAGTTAATTTAGGAGAATCCATCATCTTAATTGTGACTTATATACATGTATATATAGAGAATCAAAGATACATAAGGATTTGATTTTTTTTAAAAGGAGATAGAATTTGGCTATATCATCCAGAAGTTGATCAAGGATCCTTGTATCATTGTTTATCATACTCCCCGTTCGCAACGGATCGTTTCTACTGTTGCTTAGTAGTATTTGTACAATGTCTCTATACAGCCTAATTGACGAAATACTATTCTCTACTAATACTCTATTCTCTTTGTTACCTTTATATCGTGGCATGGATCCTAAATAAACAATCTGACAAAGTAATCTTCCATACAAAAACATCAAACTTATGATTAGCTGGGTTTTTTTAAAATCCTTCTTTCAATTCAAATAAGAAAGAAACTGTGGATGTATGACCTTTCAAGGCGAACGGTGTAAGTAATATAATCTTCCTTTGGTTCAATTACTCCTATTACTTTTGTTGAACTCCATGGGTTCGATATCTTCTCTCTAAAATATAATCTATCATTACGTAATATTAAGGATTTTACATCATACCCAATTCGAGTCAGAAGCAAGTTTACCCTCTTTTCCGAAGACCATACCATCAAATTTCCGCTCACAACATAGAAGAGATTTCCAGAATTCTCAATTTCTATTGTTGTTATGCCTCTAACCTGAACGATGACCTCTATATCTTTTCCTTCCAAAGTCATCATGATGATCTCACGCTTATTATGAACGTACAGTTTTCGCTGCCTGGTGTCAACAACAAGTTCAAATAGCCAGCTGTACATCTCCAGAAAAGCCACAGTAGTTAAAGTTTCCCCATCATAAGACAGTTTCAGGATTCTATGTAGAGGTCTGTGGGTGCTCACGTACACAGCATCATCTTCTTCATCCAAAGCCATTCCGAATGTTTCAATTCCTTTTCGTATAACCCTCTTATCGGAACCATCATAGTTTATCACCACAATCTCACCTGGAGGTGAAGCCATCATAAACTTATTCTTTTTCTGGATGGAAACAGCTGCTCTAACTAGATTAGCGTTTGCGGGATACCGCAAAAGCAGAGCAGCCCCGGAACTTTGGGTTTCGCCTTACCCTGTTCCGCCTTTTACAGGCCTCACCAAATTGGGCATTTTCTCGTGACCTTGACCTTTGACACTCAAGGTCACACAATCAATGAACACATTTCATTGAGTATAACATTATTGTAATGAAATAAAGTGTTAAAAATACAATTAATCCATTTTCTCCATATATGTTGACCTTGCTGTGACCTTGACCTTCGACAGTTAGTACCCAAAACTTTTTGAAAATGTTGAACTTCTCAAGAGATAATATATATACAAAATCTAAACTTCATAGCACAAAAACTTTTCAAGTTATTGTGTTTAGAAGGAATTGCAATAACTCATATATCATGACCTTGACCTTTGACCTTCAAGGTCACACAATAATTGAACACTTTTTATTGAGTATAACAATCATGTATTGATTAAAAGTGATCATAGTTAAAATTAAGCATTTTCGCTAAACCATGCTTAAGTCATGACCTTGCTGTGACCTTGACCTTTGACAGATTGTAGTCGAAACCTTTTCAAATTTTTTTACTTTTCCAAGGATGATATATACCAAGTTAGAGCTTCATAGCACAAAAACTTTTCAAGTTACCGTGTTTACAAAGAATTTTGTGGTGATTTTATAACTCGTGACCTTGACCTTTGAACTTGAAAGTGAACATGTCATAATGATTCCCTGGAAGTATTAACATTTAGACATGTTCATGAGTTCTGAAAAGCTAAATGGGATAAAGTTATACCCCAATTTAGTGCATTTTGTAATAACTCATATCTCATGACCTTGACCTTTGACCTTCAAGGTCACACAATCATTGAACACTTTTTTTTGAGTATAACAATCATGTATTGATTAAAAGTGTTCATAGTTAAAATAAAGCATTTTCGCTAAAACATGCTTACGTCATGACCTTGCTGTGACCTTGACCTTTGACGGATTGTAGCCAAAACCTTTTCAAATTTTTTTACTTTTCCAAGGATGATATATACCAAGTTAGAGCTTCATAGCACAAAAACTTTTCAAGTTATCGCGTTTACAAGGAATTCTTAGTGTGAATACATAGCTCGTGACCTTGACCTTTGACCTTGAAAGTGAACATGTCAAAATCGTTCCCCCGAGGTATGAGGAGTAAGGTATGAATAAGAGTTCTGGAAAGCTTAGGGGGAAAAAAGTTATAGCTAGTAGTACGAGTGCGGCGGCGGCGGCGGCGGCGATGGAAACTTCACAAAAACTGATAGCAGCCCCGTCCTTAGACGGGGCTGCTAATGACTCGAATGTGGGATCCTGGTTCTTCATGTACAGTGAAACAGTCCAAATCCAACTGACCCCAAGGTTTAGAAGCTTTTGTATAGTATGGCATTATGATTAACTTGTTATCTTGTCGAAAGCTGAGTGATTGACTTGTGTTTGGTGTCAAGAAACTCTCTCTATGAGGGTTATCTTTACCAGATGCGTTTGTAAATGATTCCAGGCTATGTTCTGTATTTGAGTTGCTACCTCAGGTATTCAGATGATCATTGATTTCAACGAGCTGTTGCTTCTTATTCTCACATTCATCAGCAGATTTCACCAAAGAATCCTTTTCTTCTTGGTACTTTTGGCATCGATATTGAACATCTTCCCTTGATACCCTCTTAAGATCCGCTCTACCGATTGAAATGATGTCAAGCATTCTTAGGTCTTCATTACTTTTTGCAACTTCTTCATTCAAGAATGTCAATTCTGGTTCCAGCTTTCCAAAGATTCTTCTGTCCACGCTTTGAATTTCATCTATTGCTTCATTTATATGCCTTGTCAGTTCCCTGCTCAAATCAACCATCTTGTCCTCGACTCTTTGTGTCACAGATTCATCTAACCTTTTTAGTCTCTGATGTACGTTCCACTTCACATGTCTCATCTTTAGAATTAGTAAGTCTTGGTTTGAGGAACAATCACCATTTTCGAAGACGATTAATAAAGTTATTATTAATGAGATATTCATTCTGGACATATTGATTATGTGTGCAGGTTGACTCAATCATCCAACCCAATGTTTTAAAGTGGAAATTTAACCAGGTCAGATATATGATACATATATATCAAGTGCAATAGATCGCTTATCACTGAAGTAGTGGTTACACAGAAAGATATTGATCAAGGATTCATTATTGTAATGAATACTTTTGTGAATCTTTGCATCTATGTGCATTAATGATTTATCAAAATACATGTTTTGAAGATCCTTTGAGTCATGATTTCTTTCAACACGAATTGTCCATTTGAAGTTGGTAATTGCAAACAGGTAATATCATTAACATACAACCACCACCAGCCTATATTAGATAACCTTGGTCTAAACCTTGTGATCTCTAGCTTTGTTATTGAAATGCGATTCCCTCTGAAAGATAAACAACGTTCTCATACACATACATGTAATGAACTACTTAAGGACCCTTGTACCTCACGTAAGTAATCATACATTCTGACAAATATCTGCTCACTCTGACATATCAGATTCGTATATTTACATATAAACACGCCTCGGATTCAGTTGTTACCAAAACCAATCAAAGCAACTTAACTTTTACAGATTTCGCTGATGCAACTTGGGATATAGCCAATAAAATCATTTTCTCGTTCAAATTGGCCCAGCTTATTGGCCAATTTGCCGAATCATACTATATTATAAGTGACATATTATGAACAATGTACTGTATCATTTGATCAAAGTATATCAGCATTTGCATTCACTTATACGATATCAGATGCGATGATTGCAAACTGATAGCTTTGGATAAGTAAGAATCACGATATGGAAATCGAGATAGGCATAGTTCAAACATGTGGCCTGAGACAATTATCTTATCAAACACTTTTGTGTTTGTATTGTCCTCGTTAAAGTAGGTACATGTACATGTATACCATTTTATTTAAGCATATTCTATTCATGACATAAATATACACCTATATATATATCACCACCTACTTGATAAGCTTAAAAACTTGCCTCTTAAATGTTGATGAAGAATTGTATGCATCTGATTGTATGTAATTAACAGTTTAACAAAGGAAAATTCATTGCTAAAATCATGCCATTTTGGTAATAAAAACAATGTTCGGTTCTTCTGAAAACAATGTTAATAGTTCTTGTCTGTGAGCAAACCACTTTAAAAATGTTAATGGTTACAGCTGTATGAACCTATAAAAAATTAATTTAGTGACTAGATATCTGCTTAAAGGATGTCAAGTTATATAGACATGCATTTGAGATTTTAGAACATTTTCAAAAAGGATTTTACAAGAGGAGAATTTGTCGGAAAACGGCTACTCAACAGCAGAAATCATATAAAATCTTGAGAATTACGCTAACGTGGTCAACAACTGTTACAGTTAAAAATACAAAAGACCAACGTAAGATGTTTACATTGAATCGTTTATCTTACTGAGTGGGCTGTCGACTTTTTAATTGAAAACGTTCCATCCTTGGTCGTTATTCATTAAAAGTATAACAAATGCCAAAATTGTCAAATATTAATTGGGCTAGTCTTTTATCTCAAACTGAAAACAATATTTTGCAAGGTTTATGATTACCAGTTTCGTCTTGCTGAAAATGATATAGATTGTTGGGCTTTGAAGGTGAAAACTGTTTTGTTAAGTTATGTTTTTTTAAAATGTGTTGGGGAATAAAAGTATTGGAATTATATCGTCTTTCGTAGCTTTATTTAAGCAAAGGTGTATTGACATAGATAAGCAGATGTGGTCATCCAATATTAGCGTTGTCTCACAATTAAGTTTTTCTCTTAGGATTAAAAGTGTAGTTTTTGAAATTTATATCACTAGTCTTAGCTTAAGACAATTTCGCATTTTACTCAGTGGATTCCGCTGCTCAAATCATAATTTGATAATAGAATACGGTAGATATCTAGATCTTAAAGGGAGGATCGTCTTTGTCCGCTATCTATTGTATCTCATACTGAATTGAGTACCGCTTCTGTTTAGAAAGCCCTTTTTACCAGAAATTGAGATGTGATATTCTTCCAGTATATTACCATTAATATCCATCGGAATTAAAACTAGCCCAATTATTTGAATCAAAGAAAACTTTTGTTATAAATTCCCTCGCAAAATACATATTTTTGGCATTCAAACAAAGAAATAGATTTCACAACTGTGTAACCACTACCAACTTAGAGTGATGTTTATAATATGTACCATGGTGCTCATGTATGTTTACATTATGTACAATCTGATGTATAATGGGCCTGTGGCCCTTTTACTGACATAAACTCTCTCTCTCAGTAATAAACTCTAATAAATCTTATTTTACACCAAACACAAACAACCCTTGTCAATATCGAACACTCAAGTGTCAGCTCAAAACCGAATTTATAAAATTGGGTTTAATTTTCTTTGGAAATTCAAAATCGTGGTAAAGGTTGTCAAGCTACAATTTCAATAACTTCATTCATAAGATTTTAAAACAAATTTGATAGATATATGGTAGCATGTTATATGGGAGTATTCTGCACACATGATGCCTCTGCTATTGTCCCGTAAGAAAAGGTCAGGGTAATGCAATCCTTGTTTGTTTCTTAATTTCCAAACTTGGCGGTAAACAAATGCACCCAATCCATTTGAATAAATCTAGCAAATGACAACGCTTCTCGCCTAGACAAAGTGGTTCATATTACATTGCCTTTTCATGATTTAGTAGCGAGATGAGGATTTTATTACAGGGTCGCTGATTGCACACTTACTTGTATTGCCAATCAGGCATTCCCAATTAACTCGGCTAATAGGAACAGATGCTAGATCAACTTTTCATGACTTGATCTGTCTCGGTGGGGAGAGAATGCTCAAAGACATGATAGAGCCCTCACGATCTGGGACTCAAGAACTAAACTCCTTTGATTGGACACAAAGACGAACAAAAAGCCCCTCACAACCTAGGAATAGCCCTCAAAACTTAATCAGTAAACATCCGCTACACCCATGGACAATACCACATACTTCCTATGATCTTAATTCCAACAAATCCATTCACCAAAGCACATATTTGATATCTGTACGCATTTTGTATATAGGACAGATTGTGAGCTGGGGATTGCAATTCTTTGCATTCATCTATATGTGCGCTAAGGGTAGACATTTATAGTTTGGTGTTTTAATCTGTTGTTTATGCACTCGGACTCTCGCCCTTAATGTATCCCCCGTTTGACCAATATACTCTTCGTAACAACCAGCGCATGTTATTACATATATTAAATTTCTGGAGGCGCAAGACATATTTTCCTTTATTTTGAATTTTGAATTATTCTAAAAGGTGAATGAAAATGTGTGTACATGTACATGTGCCGCAATTCGGCCTATTACATTTTGTGATATTTCCACCTATTTCAGGTTTGTTATCTTTAAAGCACGCTTTTGATAACAGTTGTTTCAGGTTTTTGCTCTGCCGTTTACTGTTTATCATTTTAGTATCTTTTAGAGCGTGTTTTAGTTTTGGACATGCGTCTAGCGCCTGTACATAGTTTTTCACATTTGAATAGATATTTGGATTACAGGGGTCAAATGTAGTACATATAAATATATACATGTATATATGTTGTTGTTTTTAACGTTAACTGTCAATTTGAACAAAATCAATGAAAACATATGATTACATAGATGTCTGGATATTGTCAAACTGTATGTAAGCTTCAATTAATGTTTTAAACACTATGCAAACTTAACTAAATCTTGAAAAAGAATTACAATTTAATCGGTTCAGAAGAAACACAAATATGTAATCGTTACAACGATGAGAAAAAGAGATAGTTTTGATAGTCGTCATATTTTAGAGGGAATGGAACAAACAATTTTCTTGGTCTCGAAATATAAATAAATCTTGAAATATAAATGATATAATTTCTAACTGGTTTTATAACTGAACGGCATTACGCTCTCCAATTATTATCATAATTGTATAACTTTTGTTTTTTCATTAACATGTCAGACAAAATGACCACTTGAATCTTCAGTGGCACCAAAAAGCATATTTGTTTTTACCGAATGTAGAACAACTTGGTTTGTCTCCATCGCAATACAATTGTTCTCGTGTTGATATACTTCCATTTGTATTGTAGTAGCATAAAAACAATATTAAAACACCTAAAATATAATACTAGTTTATTCAAGATGACAAGGAGTGTTATCTGTATCTTTACCAGTAAATTCCAAGCATTAACAGTAAATGGAAGAAAGGAGTTATTAAAATGAGTGTAGAGTGTTTCCCACCGTTAGCCCTAATGATGGTTTTAAGAAACGTCGCCACATTCTACAAAAGAGAATTTGATAATCCATAAAACTCCTTGTCATCTTGATACTTCCAACTTCTAAAATGCCTCTCAAATAACTTAGTTTATTCAGTCAGTAAAATATCTGTTAGATGTTCAGCGTTGTGCGTTGATTGTATGCATATATTAAATGGAAATGTAGTTGTGTCTGCAATCTAACATGATACCCACTAGTCACCATCAGCTATGTTTCTTTCAAATGTATCATCATGAACTTAACTTAAAGGATATTAAAGAATTCTTTATTTTGTTACCAATTTAACAACATACCATTTTGAATAATACATTCGTACATGTACTTTATCATTATACATATGTTTCTACATAATCTACACACAAAACAGAACATTAATTCAATTCCAAAAACAACGAACTGCCAACACTTTGACTACCTGAGAAATAAATTTGATGTCTTCCATAAATAAAATCATTGTTTTTAGTTAGGCAGTATCATTTGGTGTTACCAGCGACTCTAATCTCGTCGAATGTTACAGGTTGAAATGACATCTACGATACAACGGTAGGAAGTGAAACAAACAAAAAATGGAGTTCATGTTACACTCTACGACATTTAAATGTTGACATTCCATGATAAGTTATAACATGAAAAAGATGACGGTTGTCATCCATTAAGTTTTGTTCTTGTCAATATCAGTATTTCCTGGAGATACCTCAATAAAATTAAAATCATTTCCTGTAAATAATTGTATTGATATTTTAGTAGCCCTTTAATGACATAAAAATGTAACATTTTACTTGTTTTATAAAAAGAAAGAAAATGTTAAATGTCAGAAAAAAATTTCTTTCAAGTGATCTTGTCATTTTAATGAATTATCTGGTTAAATGCCAAATGTAAGATTAAGAACGTTTGATTCGTTGAAATTTAAAAACGACGCCTTACATAATCTTCAAGATAAGCACGTTTATTTCAGTGAAGAGATATATATAGAGTTCAATAAATAACTATTCATTTCAACAATTTAAGTTTTGACTGCATTTCCGACAAGAGAGAGAGACACTCATTAGTTCTAATAGAATGTTCTTTAGTCTTGGTGTGTTTCTTCTTGTACAACTCAACCTTGTCCTGAACCATATCTTTATATTTCACTAACATTAGATTGTAATGTAAATATGATAACCAACTTGTTAATGCATTAATTCTTACATAATCATTACCTCGGTATAATACGTGGTTACTATAGAGGACTGAAACCTGTTTTGCAGTATACAAAAAATGTGTTCTGAATATAATCCTAAATGTAATTCGTTTTAAGAATATTCTTTTTCTAACTACTTTTTTGTTTTGTCATATCCAATGTTCAATATAAAACATGTTGTTGAAAGATGTGTAACGGCATAAATGGGAAGATGATCCAAGAACAACACAATTTGCTATCACCAAAATCATAAAAAACATTATTCTGTTGATTGAAGTAAAATGCGATATGGAATAATTCTTTAAATATTTTAGAAAAGAAAATAAGGCAATTTGAAGATGAAAGGGTGCTTCACAGTGTTTTTCAAACTACCACACCGTTTATTATAGATGTACATCCATCTATCTTCTTCTATTTGCGAAATTGGTTTCTAAAGAGCAAAGAACACCAACAAAAAAAACTTTTTAGAGTTTTCTGATGTTCTCTCATGTTGTAAATAATACACTTGATCTGTGGATGGTGATCTAACAACAATATCAAGCTATACCGTGAATTATTCTCCTTAAACGCAACTCAAAGATTACAGTTAAATATTGATAGATTTTGTGAAAAATAGATTGATCCTTAAGTCGTTGTTGTGGAAATACTTTTAAATATCCTTGATGATTGAAGTTGTCCAGAGGGAATACTTGTAACCAAGCCATTACACATTACTTTTTCACTTGAGAGAAGAATTTGAAACATTAGAGCCGACAGAAGCATGTGCAATTTTTCTGGCTGAGCAATTCTAAATACCACAAAGCACAATCTTAAATGCATTAACACTTATAATCTATTTACCTTCTGAAAAACGTTTTCTTTGTACTGATTGAAATTTGGTCAGGTGTTAAAAACAAGAACTGAAAACAGAGTTTTTAGAGTTGGTGTTTTAACAAACATTTAAAGAATTGTTTGACATCGTTGTTCTGTGATGTGTTTCAAAGATTTCTTTTTGAAATTTGGTGTTTTTGGCCAGATTGTTTAACGAAAAAAAAACGACATTACGACTCTAAATTCTTAGGATCATCTGAAATAGTTTTTAAATATTATACTTTTGGTTATCCGCATATAATTACTAGATGTTTATTCATTAACGATATAGGAAATGCATACAGCTGACGTTGATCAAGCTTTTGTAGGCATTCAATTTGATTATGTGTTAAAATAAAAAAATAAAAAAATTTTAATTTGTGAAATATCAATCGATGTATGTATGCATCTTAAGCCTTCAAACTTACCTTAAATTATCTGTGAATTTTTACTACTTTAACTTCAATTTCACATTTTAGGTCTAAAAAGACTCGGTTAACAATTGCAATGTCCATGACAACATATTTATATATATATATTTATTGACGATATTCCAAAAAATATTGTGACAAATTAAAAAATCCATGATTGGCTACTTCTCTTACAGGGTGAAAAATCATATCAAATGTGGCACGTACTTTTTTTGAATAGTCATATTATTAGACAAGATACCACCAACGAGGACAAAGAATACTCAAATATTTTGTTATGATGAATAGAAATATTTAAAAGAGAACTATGAAAAATATAATGACTTAATTATTTGAGTGGGTGGGTGTCTTTGAAATCAGATATCTTTTAATTAAGTTTTTTTATTTTGTAAAAGTTCATTGCATGTAAGTATTGATACTTTATTCTATCATCACACCGGATTTGCTGTATTTTGGTTCATTAAAAACAACAATACTGTTTATGTCTAGTTTTAAGGTAGCTTTCGCATCATATTCATACTAAATATAGTTTTAATGTTGTTAGGAATAACCAAGAGGTTCCGTTGTCTTCCTACGAGTACTCATGTGAGTGACCTTGGGAAAATACGAGAAGAAAAAGATTACATAGAGACAACACGTGGCACTCCTGCACACTGAATATGATACTGGACTAGTACGGTTCTGACAAAAGAGTTTTTGCGATGTTATCATGACATAGAGTCTTGAGTTTTTGTCTCCACTCCATCAACGCTGTAAAAAGTTCACTACAAGAGAAGAAAAAGTCAGGACAGGAAAGATTTGTGCACAATGCTGGCATTTTGACAATATGTTCCTCGATCATGTATGGTTAAGCACATAACAATGTTTTTACTTAACACTCTAGCTACTGATGTTCTAATACAAAAAAGCATCGGATATCAGCTGAACATATCTCTTCTCATCCACATATCGACTTTTTATCTTCTACATTTAGCTTAAAATTATCTGTAGTTTCTTGTGTATGTATTTAAAACGGTTCTTTTCTCCATCTTTTCTTTCAATAAGGTGAAATTATTATAATGTTTTCTCCATCTTTTCTTTCAATAAGGTGAAATTATTATATGTCTTTTGCATATGTTATCGACAATAGGAAGTGCAATACGAGCAAACGTGTAAATTTTTCAGTTTACTGACATTAGATAGAATATGTGCTTCAAGACATGTCTCGGAGGATATTAATTCTCATGTTTCTTTACCTTTTTATGGATTATGACTTGTTCTTTATGCCTATGTTACCTGATGTCATGGTTCACCTGTTTTCATGGTGTTTAACTATGACATCATATTTCGCTTTTCAGCTTTTTGTTCCACACCGCAACGATGAACGGGGCACTATGTATTCGTCAGCGCCTGCACGTACATGTACGTAGGTACGTCTGGATTCTTGTTAACGCGTTATGTTATGAACCATTTCATTCTAAGTCTTCACATCTTACATGAAGTAAATACTCAGAAACCAGTCGATCATGGTGACATTGACCTTATTTTCAAGGCCTATACGGGACTTTGACCGCCCTTTAGACACTTGTTGTTCAAATGTTGTGTCTACATAAATGAGGGGAATACCAGTTGATCATAATGATCTTGGGCGACTTGCAAGGTAAAAACGGGGCTTATACGCGTCTGAGACGCTTGTTAGCGCGATATCTTATTAACTGTTGCGCTCAATGTTTTCAGATTTTGTGTCAATCTACATGATGGGAATACATAGACACCATTTGATAATATGACAATGACCTTTTTTCAACGTCATTATAACATGTTGACTGCTTTTGAAACTGTAGTTAACAGAATGTCTTTAAATGATGCATAGAATGTCTTTAAGTGTGGTGTCAACCTAAAACTGTGAAATAAGCAGTTACTTATTGAATACAATGACTTTGACCTCATTTTCATAATCACCTGGCCACTTTGACATGAAATAGATATACCCACATTTCCCGAGGTGTATCGCTCAATATACCTCGTGTTTGAATAGTGGGTCTCCGAGGCGTAGCGTAGCGTATATCTGACTTATCCCTCACTCCAGTCGAGTTATATTTGACGACAAAGAGCTGTCCACCCTTCTCTAGGTATATGTGTCTCGACCTAACTACACTGTAGATTAAAACAAATGTTATTATCTATTATTAGGTCTTCAAGACTACGTCTGAAGACCTATTGTTATTATCCGTGTTTTTCTTATTATTAGGTCTTCAAGACTACGTCTGAAGACCTATTGTTATTATCTTTGTTTTTCTTATTATTATTATTTTTATTATTTGCACTTTTTTTGTGGCAAAGATTCTGAAGAGACGGTCCAGCAGAATTTCATGAAATTTTCAGGGATTGTAGCCCATATCATGAACTCGTTTTGTGTCGAGCCCGATTTTTGAATTTTGATTTTGTTTTCGAGTTATCTCCCCTTAAAGGAAAAACTTCAAACCTTGATTTCTTGGTAACTATGGGAGATAATTTCACAAAACTTTCACCACAATGTGGGCAACAACATTCCCCATCGAATGCACTCTATGCCGTTTTCGGCCGTATAAATAGATTTTTTGCTATTTTCGAAAAACTGAAAATTTTCTGAAATTTCGCGGTTTTGACGGTGCGTGTCTTTGAAAATCTTCTTCTCACAAACGGCAATACCTACAGACCAGTGTGATAGCTCGTTCGAAAGCTTAATGAGTGTGTGAAAAAGTTATCTAAGCGAATTTTTAATTTCGATCTGTGACTCGAGTTATCTGCCCTTGAAGTTCGACATTTTTTTGAAGGGTCATTTTTCATGTTACGTTCAAACGGACATTTCTCTGTAAGGAAACATCAAATAAGAAATCTGTTAATTGCATTCTGTTCTACAATGATAGTTGAACAAATTCACTACAGATGATTATCGTATAAAAGTGGATATTAAAGGAAATATGTGGACATAAAGAGGTTATTTACATTTTTCGATGATTTCAACAGTTTTCGAGGGTTATTTTACTTTGAGAATTTTAGTTCCAAAACTGTTACAGATAGAAATTTTACCGTTGATGTTTTGTGAAGCAGATGTAATGAGTAGACAGAAAAAAATATCAACAACTCATGATAATTTTTTTTCTGTCCATGACCTGTCCTTCAATATTGCGATTTCTGGAAAATCCTCATTTTTGGCACATTTCAAAGTTCCACAGTTTCTTTATTAAGAAAGATATCTTTAAATTGATTTTTTTTTACATGCGCTATTCCAAGCACAACTTTTGCTATGTTGAACTTTATCATAAAAATGTTCATAGTTAAGGAACTAGAGGGACCAACATGGAGTAGGGGTCTAAAAATCTTCAAATTTCAGTGTTTTCAATAAAGTTCCTAAGTTCATTACCCCCTTACTATTTAAGTTATCAAAACAAAACAAACATCTTTGTTTATGGATAAACAAGACCAACATTGTTTCTGATATACCTTATCAGTAAAATATCAATAGTAAAAGTGTTAGGTTTCATTACATTATACAGGGGTCTGAAACAGTCAACTTTACATTACAGCCTTTAATCACATGTAACTGGAAAAGGGTGATAGATAATTCAACCAAATTGTTTTTTGCTTCTTAGAATGATATTCTCTGAAGAATGATGTCATAGCTGACAATTGTCACCATTGTGAATTTTTCTGAAAAGTCTTTAACACTGAATATCAAGTGAAATTTGGTCATTTTCATAATGTATTAGCTACTTTTTACCTCTTAGACAAAAAGTCATGTGAAGGTCAAACACTGTGTGAAGGTCAAAGAGGAAGTCTTGAAGACCTAAGTATTGACGCGTCAATCCTAGTTATTATTATTATTATTATTTTTATTATTTGCACTTTTTTTGTGGTAAAGATTCTGAAGAAACGGTTCGATCGAATTTCATGAAATTTTCAGGGATTGTAGCCCGTACCATGAACTCGTTTTGTGTCGAGCCCGATTTTTGAATTTCGATTTTGTTTTCGAGTTATCTCCCCTTGAAGGAAAAACTTAAAACCTCGATATCTCGGTAACTATGGGAGATAATTTCACAAAACTTTCACCAAAATGTGGGCAACATCATTCCCCATCGAATGCACCCTATGCCGTTTTCGGCCGTATAAATAGATTTTTTGCTATTTTCGAAAAACTGAAAATTTCGTGAAATTTCGCGGTTCTGACGGTACGCGTCTTTAAAAATCTTCTCCTCACAAACGGCAATGCTTACAGACTAGTGTGATAGCTCGTTTGAAAGCTTAATGAGTGTGTAAGAAAGTCTACGTGGCGAAATTTTAAATTTCGACCTGGGACTTGAGTTATCTACCCTTGAAATTCGACATTTTTTTGAAGGGTCATTTTTCGTGTTACTTTCAAAGGGAGGTTACTCTGTAAGGAAATGTCAAATAAGAAATCTGTTTGATGCATTCTGTTCTACGATGATAGTTGAAGAAATTCACTACAGATCTATATCATATAAAAGTTGATATTAAAGGAAATATGTGGACATAAATAGATTTTTTACATTTTTCGGCGATTTTAACATTTTTCGAGGGTTATTTTACTTTGAGAATTTTAGTTTCAAAACTGTTACAGATAGAAATTTTATCATTGATGTTTTGTGAAGCAGATTAAATGAGCAGACAGAAAAAAATATCAACAAGTGGTGATAATTTTTTTTCTGTCCATGACCATTACTTGAATATTGCGATTTTCGGAAAATTTGCATTTTTAGCACATTTCAAAGTTCCACAGTTTCTATATTAAGAAAGATATCTTATAATTGATAAGACTTCCACATGCGCTATTCCAAGCACAACTTTTGCTATGTTGTACTTTATCATAAAAATGTTGATAGTTAAGGAGCTAGAAGGACCAACATGGAGTAGGGGTCTAAAAATCTTCAAATTTCAGTGTTTTCAATAAAGTTCCAAAATTCATTACTCCATTACTATTTAACCCTTACGATGCGGCTATATATTTTTGCTCAACTAGCCCCCGTGGCGACATTGTTTTGTCCGGTGCCAGCCACCGTTATATCCTGATTGCACCGCCCACTGAATATGTTTATGTAGCGAGTCCCGGGTCTTTTACAACAATTGGTGTATCTATTTCGCGGATCCCGGATTTTTATTTAGAGCCTTGTAAAATGTTTATTTATGCACACAGAATAATTCTTTTTACATGGACTTCTAGATACACTGTGCCTCTTTATAAATATATAAAAAAACATTACGATGCGCCTCATATTTTTTTCCCCACAGTCATCAAAAGAAAGTCTTTAATTCCGCTTGCCGCTTCTTTATTTTTGTGCGTGCATAGACATATGATACATGGAAAAAAAGACAATTCTTTTATCTACAAGTTGATATAAAAATTATAAAAATATCTCTAATGGTTCGTGAGATATGAGTGCCACAAGATGCGCGAGTTAAATACAAGTTCAATTAGCGAACGCCGGCGCGCAAGTAGCGCGTGTGAACGATCACTTATCTTTCGCTTGCCGCTTCTTTATTCCTGTCCGCGCATAGACATATGATACATGGAAAAAAAGACAATTCTTTTCTCTACAAGTTCATATAAAAATTATAAAAATATCTCTAATGGTTCGTGAGATATGAGTGCCGCAAGGTGCGGGAGTTAAATACAAGTTCAATTAGCGAACGCCGGAGCGCAAGTAGAGCGCGCACCGCTTCTTCATTGCGCGCATAGACATATGATACATGGAAAAAAAGACAATTCTTTTCTCTACAAGTTGATATAAAAATTATAAAAATATCTCTAATGGTTCGTGAGATATGAGTGCCGCAAGGTGCGGGAGTTAAATACAAGTTCAATTAGCGAACGCCGGAGCGCAAGTAGAGCGCGCACCGCTTCTTCATTGCGCGCATAGACATATGATACATGGAAAAAAAGACAATTCTTTTCTCTACAAGTTGATATAAAAATTATAAAAATATCTCTAATGGTTCGTGAGATATGAGTGCCGCAAGGTGCGCGAGTTAACACAAGTTCAATTAGCGAACGCCGGAGCGCAAGTAGCGCGTGTGAACGATCACTTGTCTTTCGCTTGCCGCTTCTTTATTCCTGTCCGCGCATAGACATATGATACATGGAAATGAAGACAATTCTTTTCTCTACAAGTTGATATAAAAATTATAAAAATATCTCTAATGGTTCGTGAGATATGAGTGCCACAAGGTGCGGGAGTTAAATACAAGTTCAATTAGCGAACGCCGGCGCGCAAGTAGCGCGGGTGGACGATGTCATTTATTCAGTGCATCGCTGCCGCTTCTTTATTATTGTGCGCGCATAGACAAATGATACATTGAAATGAAGACAATTTACTCCTCTACAAAATGGAGAAAAAAATTTGAAATTATCTCAAACGTTCCGTGAGATATGAATGCCGCAAGGTGGGTAACCCCAATCATTTTTGAGAAAAGGTTTGATATTTCCGACAGATAGCTTGCAGTTTCTTTAGTTTTTCGTGCGCATTTACAAATGACACATTGGACTGAAGCTCGTTCTTCGCTCTTTACAATCATGTAAATGATTTGATCCCCACCCCCTTCCAAAATTGTATATAGTGCCAAAGAAGGGGTGGGGGTTCATGATGCGGCTTCAGTTGAACTTCCACGGACAGCTCACATTGACTTTCTCTGTCTCTGTTACGAAATAAAAAAAGAAAAATTTATTTTTATAAATGCTTGTACAATATAATCAACAAATATATAAGTATAACAATAATCACCTTCAAAGGTGCGAATAACAGCTTTATAGAACCTAACAAGGTCTAGAGTTCAGTCCACACTTCTACTTCTTTTTTCTTTCTTCAATTATCTTCATCCCCATCTTCCTCTTCCCTCTCTATCATACTGATATAGGCTTTACAGAAATCTTGTGATGTGTGGTATAGGCGGAAACATGGTTCTACACACAAAGCAACATTGCAGTCTAGACACTCGAAACAAGATTCTCTTCCTACTCTATTCTTCTTTCTTGCTGGCTGGTTGGCAGCTGCCGCTCCACGCCGCAAGAGTTCACGTCTGGCTTTAGAACATACAACACAGGTGCGTGACAAATTCTTCTTTCTTCCTACAGGCTCGATCTTTGAAGGAAAGTGACGGCCATGCAGGCGTACAATACTGTCGTCGGTCGTACATCGCCGACCCCGGGGACGTCTGCCGAGAGATGCAACCTTATCTCTGTCGGCAAATGTTATGATGTGTTGAACTATTTCTTTTCTAAATTCTCTGTTTGTCTTTAGTGTTTTATCTTTGGAGAGTTCTTTGTACAGAACGTAGGCATTCAAAAGAGCAACGTTGAGGATATGAAACCACACACGCTTCCACCACTTTAGAGTTTTCATCTTGAACGGTGTGTACGACAACATCTGACCGGCCCGGTCGACGCCACCCATGTACTTGTTGTATTCATGAACGATCCGAGGTTTTGTAATTGGTTCTCCAGTCACCCTGTTCTTCCTTCCCGACTCGACATCTTCCGTGTCCTCAACAGTGGACATAAGCAAGACTGACTTTCTGTCCTCATACCTGACGATCAGAAGTTCTTTGTTGTGTTGCTGCAACATAGAACCTTTCTCTGGTTTCTTCGTTTTTCTCTTCAGTTTGACTGGGATTCCGCTCCTATTTCCTCGCAAAGTCCCCGTCGCACCGAAACCACACTTCCACAGATTGATGTACAATGTCACAGATGAATAGAAATTGTCCATGTAAACATGATATCCCTTCCGAGAGTAATCTTTGACCAAATCCATGACCAAATCATACGTTTTCCCTCCAATAGAAACTTCGTTGGTTCTTCCAGTGTAGAGTTTGAATTTACAGACGTATCCATTGTGCGAGTCACACAACATGTAAGCCTTGATGCCATACTTCTTAGGTTTGTCAGGGTTGTAAACCTTGAAGCTGAGGTTGCCTTTCCAAGGCACCAATCCCTCATCAACTGAGATATGTTGATGCGGTATATAAACTCTTGAGAACCGATGTATGATGCGGTTATACAATATTCCAAGTTTATTGAGTGGGGAAAACTGTGGTGTGTTTCGTCCTGGCATTGTACTGTTATCAGATAAGTGAAGAAACGTGAGCAACAACCAAAACCTGTCTCTAGGCATACACTTTGGGAAGAAAGGCGTCGAGGTAACATCACTAGTCGACCAATACTCTGAAAAGTTCCTCTGTACAACTAAGGACATGGCGATAGTCATCGCTACGAATACTTTCATTTCCTCAGCATTCGTATCCTTCCACTGGCGCATTCTTGACTTGGGCGGGAGGACCTCGTCGTCGCATTCTTGGTGAAAGTATCTATTGGTTTCCGTTGCCATTAATCCGTAATCATCTTCTTGTAAGAACATTTCGAAATAGTCAATAGGTTTTGGTTGCTCAGGCAATTCTTTGAACTGTCCCAGCCCAGTCTGTCCCGTAAAAGGCAGATCAACACGTCCACGTGGCCTCGGCCCGTCCTTCCAGTTTGCCGCAAAATCCCCCTCCCCTGTATCAGAGGTGTCACTGTCTTGATCATCCAAGTCAACGAACTCGTCAGTGGAAGAACCAGCAGAAGCTGCGCTCGCCGTAGCAGCTAGTATACGTCTTGCAATGTTCCTTATGTCTGGATCACTGTCCATGTCCGATACCAATCCATCACTATCACTATTCACATCACTATCATCAGTAGTTTCCATATCAGAAGTTTCATCAGCATGGACTTCGGAAGAGAACTCGTCGTCTGAAGCATACGGCCCCCCATAGTTCCGAGTCCTCGGTCTCCTTCCTCTAAATCTTGGCATCTTCTATATCATCTGTAATAGATTGAAACAGATTTAGACATGTGCAAGTAAGAACAACTCAGGAGCATTTTACAGAGAAAATCAGTGTGAGCCTCATGGACATTCATTTGCCGTCATTCCAAAGTATTTGAAACAATCACACCATCGGCGCCGACGGCACCAAAGGCAATGGTAAAATTCACATATTTGGACGTTTCATGACTGTCCCGGCTAACCCCGGTTCTTTTATTCATACGACTCCCCAAAAGTCGAAAACCTGGGCTTTCTTCTGACTTCCTAGGCGACGAGTTGGCGAGTCGCGAACGAAACAACCATCTACGTCAGGGAAGCTCTGATTGTCAGTTGTGGATTACAAAAGTTTTGCAACTTTTGATAGGTTCCACGGACCTAACCGCCGCAGCGTCGCGGCGAAACCCAAACAAAATTGCCGATGTCAAAAAAAGGACATCAACACATTTTGCGGGGCTTCTTGCATCTTTATTTCTCTTTGCGCATATACATATGATATACCAAAATGATGGCACTTTTATTCTCTTTCCAACGATATATCGTGTGTTAGAGCGCGCCGCTTGGTTAGTGAAATATCAAGCGCGAAAGTACATACTTTTGCGGCCTTTATAGTATAATTATTTGCATGGGCGGACATACAAATGATATGCCAAAATGAAGGCAATTTCATCCTCTTTCCAACGATATCTCATGTGTTAGAGCGCGCCGCTTGGTTAGTGAAATATCAAGCGCGAAAGCAATCTCTCGGACTTTGTGTTCTGAAATCCGAGGCACTGGGCAACGTTGCCCATGAAATTGGTTGTTCTCGAATGGAAGGACCTCGCCCGACATATAAGGAAAATGTTTCAGACCTCGGAATAACACCGAAAATAGTTTTTGAATTTCACTAAACATGATATTGATTTTGAAAGTTTGGGTGCTAAGGGTCAATTTTTCCCATGGTTTGCGGCGAGGCCCGCACTAGAAATAGTGAAAATTCTCGAATGAATGTTCCGAGCACCCTCGATTTTTCATGGGAAAAATTCCCACAAACGTTCCGTCCCTCTCGGGAGAAAATTCTCGGTCTCCGAAAAAGTTGAATAAGTCAAAAACCGATTGCTTCGCGTCAACAACATTTATACCGCAGATAGAGCCCCGACTTTTCCACCTCTCCAATAAGTCACTTTTCACAAATAAATTTTTTTTATTTTGTTATTGACGAAAACGGTTTTATGTAAATATTTCAATAATTAGTAACTTCTCCTTTCTTCCAGGGACGTGAAAGGGTAGACATTGACACTCAAAGTTTGGACATGTGCAGTTTCAGCAAATGGCATCACAAACAAAAATGTTCACGCAGTTCTAAAAAACCCGAGTGCAGCCGAAATTTAGTGGGAAATTTTTCTCACAAAAACGACTACAGTCGGAAAAAGCGTCTCGATCATGACAATATTTCTGTTTCCGAGTTATAACTTTTTAGGCAGAACTGGAAGCAAACTTTCGCTTCGACAGTTTTTAGCTTTGGGGGCCAAGGGTAAATTTGTACCATGTCTCGTGGCGAGGCCCGCACTAAAAATATTGAAAATCCTCGAAAGAAAACTCCGAGTACGCTCGATTTTTCATGGGAAAAAAGTCCATACCTCACGGCGAAGCTCGGAAGTGGTCAAAATCTCCGGCCTTCGTCATAACCCGAGAGTGAAAGTGGCCCAAAAAAAGCCCATACCGCCGGGTGGTCTCGGAAAAGTAGAACAAAAGCACGATCGTGCTCAAAACCCGATAGTGTGAATGTGGTCATGGGACAACTTTCCCATTACATCATGGCGAGACCCGGGACAAAATTTCCGATGGCCGGAAGTGGTCAGAACACTCGGACGTCCCTTTCGTCATGGGAAAACGTTCCCATTACCTCATGCCGAGACCCGGAAAAAAATTTCGATGCCCGGAAGTGGTTCGGAACCTCTGACGTCATCGCAACCCGATCATGTAAGTTTGGTAATGGGACAAGTTTCCCATTACGTCATGACTAAAAACCGGAAAAAATGTTTTATGTCAAAAAGACCTACACACATTTTGCGGGGCTTCTTGCATCTTTATTTCTCTTTGCGCATATACATATCATATACCAAAATGATGGCACTTTTATTCTCTTTCCATCGATATATCTTGCTTTATAGCGCGCCACTTGGTTAGTAAAATATCAAGCGCAAAAGCTTTTTTTTTGGGGCCTTCATAGTACAATTATTTGCAACTGCGCATATACAAATTATACACCAAATTGAAGACAATTTTATTCTCTTTCCATCGATATATCATGTGGAAGAGCGCGCCACTTGGTTAGTGAAATATCGAGCGCGAAAGAACACATTTTGTTTGCTTTTGCGGCTTTTTGCGGCCTTTATAGTGCAATTATTTGCAACTGCGCATATACAAATTATACACCAAATTGAAGACAATTTTATTCTCTTTCCATCGATATATCATGTGTTAGAGCGCGCCACTTGGTTAGTGAAATATCGAGCGTGAAAGAACACATTTTGTCTGCTTTTGCGGCCTTTTGCGGCCTTTTGTGGCCTTTATAGTGCAATTATTTGAAACTGCGCATATGCAAATTATACACCAAATTGAAGACAATTTTATTCTCTTTCCATCGATATATCATGTGGTAGAGGGCGCCACTTGGTTAGTGAAATATCAAGCGCGAAAGAACACATTTTGAAATATTTTTTAGTACAATTATTTGAAAACTGCGCATATACAAATTATACACCAAATTGAAGACAATTTTATTCTCTTTCCATCGATATATCATGTGTTAGAGCGCGCCACTTGGTTAGTGAAATATCAAGCGCGAAAGAACACATTTTGTCTGCTTTTGCGGCCTTTTACGGCCTTTATAGTACAATTATTTGCAACTGCGCATATACAAATTATACACCAAATTGAAGACAATTTTATTCTCTTTCCATCGATATATCATGTGGTAGAGCGCGCCACTTGGTTAGTGAAATATCAAGCGCGAAAGAACACATTTTGGCTGTTTTTGCGGCCTTTTGCGGCCTTTTGTGGCCTTTATAGTGCAATTATTTGAAACTGCGCATATGCAAATTATACACCAAATTGAAGACAATTTTATTCTCTTTCCATCGATATATCATGTGGTAGAGCGCGCCACTGGGTTAGTGAAATATCAAGCGCGAAAGAACACATTTTGAAATATTTTTTAGTACAATTATTTGAAAACTGCGCATATACAAATTATACACCAAATTGAAGACAATTTTATTCTCTTTCCATCGATATATCATGTGTTAGAGCGCGCCACTTGGTTAGTGAAATATCAAGCGCGAAAGAACACATTTTGTCTGCTTTTGCGGCCTTTTACGGCCTTTATAGTACAATTATTTGCAACTGCGCATATACAAATTATACACCAAATTGAAGACAATTTTATTCTCTTTCCATCGATATATCATGTGGTAGAGCGCGCCACTTGGTTAGTGAAATATCAAGCGCGAAAGAACACATTTTGGCTGTTTTTGCGGCCTTTTACGGCCTTTATAGTACAATTATTTGCAACTGCGCATATACAAATTATACACCAAATTGAAGACAATTTTATTCTCTTTCCATCGATATATCATGTGGTAGAGCGCGCCACTTGGTTAGTGAAATATCATGCACGAAAGTCGAAAACTTTTAAATATTTTTTAGTACAATTATTTGAAAACTGCGTATATACAAATTATACACCAAATTGAAGACAATTTTATTCTCTTTCCATCGATATATCATATGTTAGAGCGCGCCACTTGGTTAGTGAAATATCAAGCGCGAAAGAACACATTTTGTCTGCTTTTGCGGCCTTTTACGGCCTTTATAGTACAATTATTTGCAACTGCGCATATACAAATTATACACCAAATTGAAGACAATTTTATTCTCTTTCCATCGATATATCATGTGTTAGAGCGCGCCACTTGGTTAATGAAATATCAAGCGCAAAAGAACACATTTTGTCTGCTTTTTGTCAACAATTCAACAGAGAAAATACATGTTTTCACGGGGCTCGCTGTCTGCGCCAGTTAAACCAATTTTCATAAAACAACGGCGTTTAGCGAGGCGCGGAAAATAATTACGAGCAATCCGGGAGCCGCCAAAACTGCTTGCAGTAAATTTTTGCCTTCTCGTGAAAGTTAGAGTCCGGACTCCGGATTTCGCCTAGAGGGCTTGCGCGCCAGTTTATATTTGGCACGGAAATATACCGCTCCCCGCATCGTAAGGGTTAAGTTATCTCGAAAACGGTGACAGATAATTCAACCAATTTTTTTTCTGCTTCCAGGAATAATATTCTCCAAAGGATGATGTCATAGCTGACATTGGCCACCATGATGAATTTTTCTGAAAAGTCTTTAACACTCAATATCAAGTGGAATTTGGTCATTTTGATAATATATTAGTTACTGTTTACCTCTTAGACAAAAATTCATGTGAAGGTCAAATACTGTGTGAAGGTCAAACAGAAGTCTTGAAGACCTAAGTATTGACGCGTCAATCCTAGTTATTATTATTATTAACAATACATAAAAAACATAAACTGACTTCATTACATTAAAATTTGGTACAAACTAGTGCCTACATGTATACATAAGCTTATATAGGAAAATACAACAACCTAGACATGACACAACAAAAAGGACCGATACCTGTATCAAGCATCAGTAGCTCAGTCCATAGAGGCGTTGCGTCGCAACAATAAGGCCTCTGGTTCGATTCCAACTTTGGGTCGTTAACATTTCTAAAAATTTTACAACTCCGTTGATTTGCCAAATATGAATATCACCTAACTTAATGTGGGTGTGCAATAACAGTAGGTCTATTTGAAGCGCTGAGGTGTATCGGTCAATATACCTACAGTTAGAAGAAAGGAAACCATAGCAACGAGACCGTAAGTGATGTATAAGTTTTGAAAACCCTTGCTTGTGACAGGACTGAATAGTTAGGGTAATATACTTGGACAATGAGACCTCTTTAAAAAAGTTTCACAACGGACATTTCATGGTCAAATAAACACTGTTACTACATATCATTATAAAATCTAATAAACAAATTCAATCTAAGCAGCGGGGGACAAGCAACAGTTGCTGTTTGTTAGTATACAGATGCAGATATATATTGCATGAGATAATTGTTAAGAATTAAAGCATGCCTCAAAAGTATGTTTTCCAAGTGGGAAATCATATCAAAATCAATTATAACTTCAAGTATCGATTATTATATCATTATTGATAACTTTGCCATGAATATTGAAATTATTCACATATCATTCTTCAAATGTTAAAAATAATCGTTAAGTATTCTATATAATATATAATTCAACAGTATTCTATGTTTATTGATGCTTTAGCATTGTGATGTGTATAAATCTGGAATAAACGAAATAGCTTAAGGCTGACAGGTCATTGAGAGGGTAATTGATTATATAAATGCTATCATATGTTTTGTATGGGAATATATGTGTAGGTTTTTTGTTCTTTTAGAAGGATAAATGCTATGTTTATCTATGCACTAGTTGTAATCAGTCTCTTGAGACCAAGAAAACTAGAAAACAAAAGGAAGTGTTAACTTTAAAAACTAATTACTTTAACATTTGATATTCCATTTATCAGCTACATAATGATAAATCTTATATACTACATGTACATGCAGGGTTTATCCAGGGATTTTATTTGATAATTTTCTTACTTTGAAGAATGTTTTTATTTTCATCTACAGGGGCTATCAAGCTATTAACTTGATGCAATAGAACTTTGGGCAAGTTTAAGCTTTTTTCAGTGTGCACTTAGTGTACAAAGTGGTTTGTGTTAGATTGTTGTCAAGCTTAAAAACGTGTTAGACCACTTCTACCACTGATATAAACATCTAAACTCAATCATGCATTCTTCTAGACTAATCTTCCCAAACTCCAGACACCCTTGCCGCTAAATCTTGATGAAACCCGCACTCTTGAACAAACAAATCTACATCATTGTGATTTCCTTGAGAAAATACAATCATTGAAGATGTAACAGTTGTGTCAATCCCTCCTTTACCCTAATACTACTAGACAGATTTTGAAAGTTGCTCAAGTCAACCTCAGATAGAATTTGTCTCAGGAAAGAAGTAAAACTCAACGATGCCAAACAGTATTATTAAACACGTTTTTTTAATATAATTTTCATTTGTCCTATAATAATAATGTGCTGTGACGGAACATATGTTTTTGTCTGTGATGTTAAAGAACCGACAAATGATATTCAATGTACGGTTATGTTTATTTGTTTTTAAACAAATATTTTGAGTAAATTTGACTTTCCTTGCAATTTTTGTCACGATACTGAGATGATGTTTATCGTTAATAAAGACAAAACACACATTGATATGCAGAATAAACAGAAACTGAAAATAGGTTTTGTCTTAAATACTTAAAGACAGTCATATCTTATTCTATGTATTCATATTAATATTTGGTTTTAAAACTACAATAGTAACATTAACTTTCCTTGAGCCCTCTTTCACTATACGGAGATGCTTTCTATTGTTTATTTAGTTCTTAAATGTTCAAAACTGACGCTTGAGATGAATATAGCTTTTTATTCTGAATGCATTCACAATCTATTTACAGTTTTTCAGAAAAGAGTATAATGAAGTATGAGCGTCATCATTTAAATGTAGGGAGAAAATATAGTTTGATATATCTGATGTACAGCTGCTTACCAAAATATTTTTAAACTGTGAATGGAAACTGCAATTTGGCACCTTTTCTTACAAAATTTCATACAGTAAAACTTTTGGATGAATCTGTAATTTGTTCATATCCACACTAGAGATAAGTGGCACGCCAGATACAATTCCGGCATTATCCAACAGCGGCATTGGGTGAAAATTGAAAATTCCGATTTTCTTTTTTCTGCGATGTGTTTTTTTATTAAAACACATTTTCAACAGAAAGATTGAGTTTTAACAACTCCAGTGTTGCATATATGTATATTTCCCTGCAAATTGTGTTACTCAAGAAATGTTAGTATCATTGTTTCAGTATGTGGTGGGAAATTGTTTTGTCTACTCTACTCTAAAAACGTACAAATTTAAACGTACAAATTTTAATTCTGTAAATGTCAACCTTTTAACAGTTTTACGGTGTTTCGAGTTTCTGATGGTTAACATATTCTAAAATCCCATTTTAGTGGGGCACAAACATATCATTGTCAATAGCTGGTCGCATTAGCTATTACCGTACTCTGTTATAAGAGTGACAAGAACCTTTAAAGTTGCCTTGAGGAAATCGAAAAAAAAACATTCAAAAGTGTAAGGTTTTAACTTTTGAATAACAAACCTGGCGGAGAAAATTTGCACCACAACAAATTTTGAAAGTTTTTAAGCAAATGGCAGCGCTACTCGAATGGACAAGTTGTTTCATATCACAATGCCTTTGCCACGATCCAGTATCCAGAATGATGTTTTAGGCCAGCGTCGCTGATTGCAAAACCAACTTTGATAACCTACAATCAGACGTTCCCCATTCTATTCCACAAACTTGGCTAATTAGAACAGAGGCTCGATAAACATTTCATGATTTGATATGCCCCTGTGGGGAGAGAATAGATTGTGTTAAGAAACACCTTTGTAGCACGTTTGATTATTGGATTCTTACACTATAGCTTTACATATAAATCTCGCTAAAACCAACACAAATTGGTTTCATTATTCCGAATGATACCTGCACACATCAATCACCATGTTATTCCATTTAATCTCAACAAGATGCATTTGATTTTATGTCGCTTTCAGAATACTGAGCTGTCCTCTACAATGTCTAACATAAAACAAACTAATTACTGATTGAAACGGAGTACCATTTCAAGAAGATAGGGAAGGCTTCGAAAGGAAATGCTTTATTTCGCATTTACTATTTTGTGTACAGAATTGTCCTGAGCCGCTGCTGCAACAAAAATGTATTCAGGTGTTGGTTTTAACTGTAGAAGAAAACTTTTTATTTCAAATACAAAACATCTTAACGATTTAAACCTTTAGAGTAATGAAACACAAAATAACGAACACAAAATAAATACAGTTGACTTGCAATTTGTACTTTTGTTTAATGTAGGAATTTATATATATTTAGCTGTTGTCACCTTTTTACTTACTTTTAGCTTACATTGCTGAATGTGTATAATGTTTCATAAGCCCACGGATTTTCAAGAATTTTGTATATGTTACAAAGTCAATTTTTGGAGGAGTTAATGGTTAAACAATGTTCGGAAAGCTTGTAAATTCTTGAACGTGCAGTCAGTGCATATTCTACAAGGGTCATAGGGTCTGATACATCATTTCAAAACACATTCTGACGATGTAATCACTTTTAATATCTTACATTTCCACATGATTATTTCCTTTTTAAACATATGAGGTCATATGAAATCGTTGATGCAACGACAATGTCTTTATTGATGACAACTTTTGGATTTTTAGATTTGAACGTTTCCAAACAGTTTCATGAATCGTCATCAAGCCTGACTGTGTTGTATCGTTATAATAAATTAAACGAACATTTCCTTGATCGTAGAAAAAATTGTATAAATGATGATTGAATATAGCTCTTCTACTGATCCAAATAATCTTTAATTCTTATTTTTCTGAATTACAGACATGGCTTTTCATTTGATATTTGAAAAAGCGATGGCCTATTGTAATGGTATTTGCATCAAACAGGTCAGAATGTCACGGCTGTTATGATATCAGTATGCAGTTGACATATTTATTTGTTTTGGTGTCATTTTATCAGAGATTTGCTGTTTTACAAGCTCAAAAGACAGCAATAAGGCAAATGCAAAAATAATCATAACATGAAATAAACTTTAAAATCATAATCATTCCCGTTGACAAAAACATTAACAATATCTTTAATAAAATAAAATAAATATATATATATATATGTGATGTATAAAGTTTACAGTGTTTTGCAGTTGCAGAATTATTAAGATTGGATCTGGTTTTACTTTTTGAACAAGTTGTTACTTTTTATTTAATCCAAAATATGTTTTATCTGTTTGCTGTTCTAAAACAATCATGTCAAATGGATAATGCCAAAAAAATATCTGAAAGACATACATGTATCATGAAAACAGCAAAAACATTTGTATTCTTTAAGTTAATCAAAGATAGGCCTTATTGTGTATCTTATTACATTCAAGCCGAATGAGAGGTAAATATGTAAGCTTCGTAATATGGAGAAAGTCGATCTTAGAATAGGAAATTTAAAAACTAACTTTGTTCTTATTTGTTTGAATCCGGTCGCTAATTTAGACAGATGTCAAATAGATGAGGCTGTGAGGTGTTTGCTGTGATCTGAATTTCGGTGTCTTATCGATTCCTTATGGATTGACTAAAAACACAAAATGGGAAGCCGAATTCAGAAGTATTCTTACATTAAAATCAATTCACACCCAGGAAGTATTATGTTTTTTCATACATAATATTGAAATGTTTAAGCATAAAGCTATACTCGATTTTTATAGAACGAAAAATCTAAGATAGCTGAAACAACTATATCATTATTCATTTTAGATTTGGTGAATTTGTCAACTGACGAAAAAGACTATCAAGTGTGCGTTTTTTCTGAATAAAAAAGAGAAACTGAGAATCAAATATGTTACCTTGTTTTACTAAGTACTATGTTACACTTTGTTAACTACAAAGAAACAAGACTCATCATATATTTAAAAACAAATATTCAAGAAAAACTAACGTTTGAACTTGAACTTGAACGTTTTGATAAAGTAGCAACACTTGCTAGATTCCCCGTTCCAGCGAACATACAATCAGTCATAAATTTTTATGCAATTCCTCTGGGGAAAATTCATTATCACGTTATTAAGATGTTTTTGGGATAAAATCATTATGTTATTCATTTCTGTCATAAGTGTCTATGGGTTTCTTATATAATGATTTAACATCTATTACCAACTTTTTTACGGAATAAATCATCCGTTCTCAATTCCTAATAGCCTTTAAAAGGTTTTGTTTTTCAACCGCCTTAGGAAAAAACAAAGGGTTTATATCATGAAGTCTTGCGACTTCTCTTTCCTTCAAATTGAGGGCATGGCCATTGTTCTGTGGGATTCGCTCCTTTTTTCAAGAACATTCTGATTTGTTTATCTCTATAATTAATTTATTTCTCGTTTTTCTCACTCCTTTTAAGTAGTATATGTAACCGATAAGGATAGAATTGCAACAAACACCTTTCTATTGGTGAAGTATTACAACCTGACTTTTTCAGCAGTTATTCACTCAGAAGATGGAATCAATTCTGCTTAATGTACCAGGTAGAAATAGAGCGTTTTTGCGTAACTTGTCCATTAAAACATACATGGGAAGTAGAGTGCTATGTAGGTATACACATAATGGATTATCCAATGAAACCATACAATGTAAAAATAATTATCGTTTTAAGCATGTGATACAATAATTATGTTCGATCAGTAATATCAAATGGTAGACAATCTGTTATTTGCTCGTAAAAATGAAAAGTGGAACACATTTCAAATACCATTTGTGTAGGTACGTAGGATTACAGGTTTTGTAGCGTTTAGAAATGTGAGGCAAGAACTAAGAAATGTGTATGTAACTCAATATTGGTAATTGCAGTTATTACTAGCCTATAATTGACGCTATTACATATTCTTACAGGAAGGTAATGTTCTACATGTGTAATATCTTAGCGCAAATAACTTCCAGATCAGTCCTAATAAATGAAATGGTGTGTCTGCCATTTGATACAGAATACCCATCCTACTGGATTGAAGATGTAAGTGCAATCCCTACTTTCTTCTGAAAGAAGGATTTCTTTTATTGCTAAACCTTTGCAGTAAGGAAGTTCTGAGACTCCAATTACTCAATAAAACCTGTGCGTTGCTTTCCAAAGACTTAACAGATTAGCAGCTTTATCCATTAAAAGGGTGATATTAGTATAAGGTAAGCTTGACAATCTTGTGTAAGTCCTTCCTGCAGGGTATGCATAACCATATGACAGTTTTATTGCAAAAAAACCTCGTGTTTTAAAGAAGTTAAGATCATTTGTGTATATCATTATTAAGAAATTACATAAACATTGTTGAGGGTTCCGATTGCGGTAATCTGATTGATTTCTGATTGCTTGATATTAAGAATATAATCCGAAATTTATGAACTGGACAAATGATCCTTTATTTTACAATGTGTTTTGATCTGCTTATGAACCTTTCTCTAACACTTTTATTCTATATATATGAAAAATACATTTTCTTATGATTACAAATTTCATTTTTCTCATGGATTTTTGTCTATCTTTGTCACATTACTTGTTAAATTATGAAAACCATTTCCTCAAATTTAAGATGACAAACAATATCTGAATGAGATGCAACTTTTCAAGAAACATCAGAGAACTTCTGCCAATGTCCAAAGCGATATATATTTTGTTAAGAATTTGCATGACGGATATTTAGAAAAACTTACCAATTTTGTAGTTCAATTAAGTAGAGAGCGTTTGATGTGACAACATTCATTCTCTTTCATTATCAATCGTCTTTGAATAGCAAAACGTATTATTGAAATAAAACAACATCTGATGAGATTTCTTTTCAACGTTAATCACATCAAAGTCATCATGATAATAGAAATATTTACCCATCAATATAACGTTAAGTGCAATTAAATGTACGGGAAAGACAAACGAAACAAAAACGAAAAATAAATCCACAAGCTCCTCTGAGCCTTCTATTCTAAGTAAGATAAACTTGCTCAGGACCCCTTTTAAGGTTTGAACTTATTGATCTCAACTTAAAAAATTGAGTTTTTATATCAACTGTTTCCAGCACAGTCACAGCCAAATAAGTCAATAGAGTAATCAGGTGGAGTTTGGTCTAATGTGCTTTAAACAGAGACAGAGTGGTACTCATCTCATTTAAAAGAAAACACTAAAAACATAACGTTTAAAAGAGAATTATTTTAGGAAGTAGTTCAAACTTGTTATCTATTGCTGTGTCGCCTATACGGAGCAAGATTACATATCGATCAACATTGTACCTGCAATGTTTTTTTCTCTTTCATGAGTAGTGATAATGTCTTCTCAAACGAGTCTTTGATTATTTAACTAAATTAAACCTACATGACCCGGATCAAGCTATGTATAGTATTACTGATTTTTTTATAAAGAATCCTAATTAGCAAAATAGCTATTTAATCAAAGTATCATTTTTGTATGTATATACGATATAGTTTTGGTTCTTTTATTCCATGTATTACTGTGGACTAATTGGTATCCCTAATGTCTTCAATTGTCAAAAAAATATCTTTACATACAGTAACTCAGTAATTGCTATCTACACATTAGGCAGAACGTTTTATAAAAGTCTGTTATATTATGTACCGCTAATGCTTTTCCCTATTTTAAGAAGTTGACTTTTGCTCAATACCCAAATTATGAATCGCAATAAAACGTGTGAATATTTGTATTTAGAAATTGGAAAAGATAGATAATGACAGACATAGGAAAACTATTAGATAATGAGAATATAATTTAAAGGTACGAACTCTTTGAAGTTCCCTTTGAAGGTGTTTCAACAGTTAACATTTCCTCTCCTTTCAGAACATTCCGTTGTCATTTTTCTTTTTAAAGCCAGAGAAGAGATTTCAGCTCTAAGAAGATAACATTAGAAACTTCAATAAAAAACATAAAGTTGTTTACGCTAGTAAGCAATGCACATGTTATTTCAATTTAGAAACCTCTAAGGTAGACATCTAACGAAAATTCAGAAAAGGGATCAGCAAATTTTATAAAGGGTTTCCTTGATAAGCGATCTTGCATTTCAATACTTGAAAGGTATTTAACGTTAAATGTGATATGGTTGTTAAAAAAATGTGCGAGTAGATCCTTTTAGATAGTAACCAGCTTCATGTATGAACAGCAAAAAAAACATATCGACATAAATACTACCAAAGAACAACATATTACATTGTCATATTTGCGTGACATCATTGTGAAATTGAAATTGAAATAAAAAAGAGTTGAGTGGTGTTTATCATTTAATGAGATATTTAAATATAGTCAAGATATAGATTGTCCCCGATTTAATAGATCAATGATGATTGTAGTAGTTCAGTTTAATAACACGTCTTATAACACGTTATGTTTGTAAAAAGAGATAACGTACATCTGAGCGTGGGGGTTCACACATCGTCAGTGTTGATGAGGCCGTTTTGTTGAGATATATTATTGTATACGCTGTCAATTGTTTTTATTCCTATCGTTATCTTGTATAAAGTATCTAAAAAAATCCTTCCAATCATATTTGTTGAATCCTGGAGCATTCACAACTTTCTTACAAATATTTTGCGAACCCATTTGTTATTAACTAGTTGATTGACTTCCAATTGTAAATGATGGTTCAGATCATGTTCTTGACAAACATTTGAATTATAGGTTTGTATCTTGATATTCGTGATGTGACAAAAGAACTGAAAAGTAATGAAATACTATTCATTTAATTGACAAAGATAAACTCTTCTGGAAGTAACAATATTACTATTATCCAAGAGATGTCATTATAATGGAAGCTGACGACATAAAGACATGAATTGAACTACTAACCCATTTCCATGCATTCTTTTCGTTTATTGTACTATGCTTTTCAACTGTAAAAATAAACCATCAACTATAGTGTATAAACGTCGACTTAACAAATCCAATGATATAGTACATGTTTACAGATAATTTGAAACTTAGATTTTTGTCTCAAATCAGGAAAGCCAATCATTATGCAAAAGATTTCAATTAATCATTAATCATTAATCATTCTACACATGTTTCAGACAAAATGGAACCTTAACTCAATTCCAAAAAGACAGAACTGCAAAACACGTGAAATTGAAATACGATTTCACCCTCTAATCTAATCATCGTCCATAGGAAGGAAATATGGTTTGTCATTGTCATTGATTGTAGTTTAGTTTTGTGGCACAAGTTACAATAAAACCTCTGTTATGCTATCGGCGTTGTAAACCATAACAATAAATATTGATCTTATCCAAAATTTCAGCACACCTGTCATTTGAGCAAGTTTATATAAAATTGCAACATTTTGTTAAATACCGTTTACGAGGTTTCAACGTTTTAACAACACAATAATGCTAAAATTGCAATTATTACATCCCCCCCCCCCCACCCCCCCTAAAAAGGGTATGTATTGCTTTGGTCGATCTCAGATTAAATGTTCGAGGTGCTTTTGACAGTATACATTGTCCAGAATCATGAACTACTATGTAAGCCATTCAGACAATGACACATATTAGATATACAAAATGCGTGTTTTGAAAAGGGGGATATAAATTGAAAGATTCTTTGTCTGTGAATGGGATGAAGAGAGGGAGGTGAAGTGTCTAAATTTGTTCTCTTTCTTCTCTATTCATGACAGCAAAGACAAAGACCTTCATCTGTAACAAACTTTCACATTATTGAAATTTAGAGAAGACACGGGGGAATACAGAGAGTCAAATTGTGCAAACTCTTTACAATTGAGTCGCATATTTTTTTTAACACAAGGAAGTCACAGTTTTTGTCTCCCATCAGCACTGAAATAAGATAAGAAGGCTGTTAGAAGAAAAGAAACTTAAAGTGGAAAGAAATGTAAGTAATTCTGGCATGTTGGAATGTTTGCTGCCATACTGTATGGTAATGCACCAGAAAATAAAAGCAAACGGTGATATTTGATACCATTGTATGTCTAGACAACTAAAGAAATAGTGTTTTCTTGCACTGTTGATTTACCACTTTCTAAAGTGCAACGTTAATCGATTTACAATATATCTCTTCTTTTGTTGTTGGTTTTTGCCTTCATTGGTATTTCATGAAAATAAAGACACCTATTTTACAAATATTAAAAGCTTTAATTTTCATAGAGTTTGATTATTTTCAGTATAATCGCCCAGCGCAGCGGGAAATTATGATGATATATGATATTTCAAATAATTATGCTTTCAACACTTACATTTATGATTTCTATTGAAGACATACAGTGTAGTGTTAACTGACTATTACCTTTGAAAATTCACTCAAAGGTTAATTTCAACCTGCAACACGCTGAACCCTATGCAAGGACCACTGCACTATTGCAATGGTGCTGATTACTCCGTTATGTTAGACCCTCTCTTAACTAAGTTCTGAGTTTGGTTGGGTTGATTATTTTGTGGTCGCTTCTGTTCTTTACAATCCGTCCAAGATAAAAGTCGAATCAATGTAACTATAACTAGTACGTAAGGCTATTCAGGGCCCAGTTTCTTCACTTATCTCGCCACCACAGGACTCATTACCTTATCGTGGTGTGGTGGTTTGTGTGCTTCGACGACCCCGAGAGCTATGCCAGCTGGAGCTTACATGCTCCTGGTAGGGTCATCCAAGCTGGACAGGTCGACGGGTAGAAGCCAGACCAAATTTGAGTCCTTCTAAAACCTGCTTCCTATCTCTTACTATGCCTTTCTTTCCCCTCAACCTGTCGATCCCTTTCTCCCTGATCTGTCTACTCTCTTTTGGATGGCAACATCCACGTGTTTAATAACTGAAATATTGTTCAAAACACGTTAAACACCATCTCACTCACTCACTCACTCACTCACTTCACTTATCTACAAGAGAAAATTATTACGATGAGAAATAAATGTACATTATTATTCTTAACACTGCTATACTATACACTTAAGCTAACGAGCAGTAAAGGTTGCTAACTGGTTTGGATGTAAAGTTAGTGAAATACATAAATTAAAATATCTGTTTGGTTAAAGCAAAGGGGTTGAAACAAGGGGTTAAAATATTTACATGTTCGGCATATCGCATATCTGTTAAATGCAACAAAAGGTTATGACATAAATCTATTGTGAGCCAAAAACTTAAAATAAAAACAAGGTACGCAATAAAAATAAAATGAATATAATCAGTAAGCATTACAATAGCTTTAAGCTAAAGAATTCAGCTCAACAAGAAGAATGACGACAAAGAAAGCTACATTCATTGAAGAGACCTGATAATAAACTTTAAAAAAAGATTCTTATCAGCTAAGGTGTTTGTGGATCGACACTACACTCCAAAAAACCAACACTTTAAAATCAGTTTCTTCTGCACAACAGCTTAATTGAATTCTGGCTAAGTAATTTGTTCTGGAAATATCATTTTGTCCAGCATAAATTAAATTATTGATTTTCAATGCTCCGGAAACCAGATTCACTGATATAATTGATTCAATCGCCAAATGGTTTCTAGAGGAAAATGCACATTGCCAAAAAATAAATGTTGAAATGGTTCCGAAGAACGGCGTTAGATGGAATTTTAATCGAATTATGCACATGAAAAGACATAAATCTAATTCTTAAATAGAGTTAAGGTTAGGTTAATTAAGGTTTGCAGTAAAACATCGAGATACATATAAAAACGATACCATATAAATCAATGATAGTTTATATCAAGAGTGATGAAACAGGGTCACGTCATGTCCTCAGCATACAATTAAGTAATTTACAAATTTTAAAACAATATCTGTTCACATCTTGGAAAAACATGTCATCTTAAAATCTCTTATTTATTTCTAGCGTTCTACAGTAAATATGCGTAAGCAAATTGATTTCCATCTATGTTACCTATTTTGCTAACATCATATACCTATATCATATTCTATCTCTTCTTTTTATATTTTTCTAATTCAAAATCCAAACATTCTGGGACAAAAATATTGAAAAGCCAGTTTTACTGAAAATAGTAGACAATCTGTTTTTTCCTCATAAAAATGATAAATGGAACACATTTTCAAAAACCTTTTTTTGGTTGTAGGATTGTAAATTTTGTAATCTTTAGAATGTGAGGCATAGACTAAGAAATTGATTTTGTAACTTAATATTGGTAGTCTATAAACAACCCTATAACATATTCTTACAGGAAGGTAATGTTCTACATGTGTAATATCTAAGTACAAATAACTTCCAGATCAGTCTTAATAAGTGAAATGGTTTGTCTGCGATTTGATACCGAATACCCATCTTATTGGATTGAAGATGTAAGTGCAATTCCCACTTTCTTCTAAAAGAAGGATTTCTTTTATTGCTAAACCTTTGGAGTAAGAAGTTCTTCGACTTCAATTACACAATAAAACCTGTGCGTTGCTTTCCAAAGGCTTTACAGATTAGCATGGAATGCAACTTCATCCATTAAAAGGGTGATATTAGTATAAGGTAAACTTGACAATCTTGTGTAAGTCCCTCCTGCGGGGTATATTTAACCATATTGCAGTTTTATTGCACAAAGACTCATTATGACTTTCAGGCAAGTCATTACATTAATATTTTTCTCTTATTAAGAAAGAGACAGTGCAGTATGCCACTTTAAACAGTAAAAAAACAATAGGATTTCACGTAAAATCACAGAAATACTTACAAGCAAACTGAAACGACACATCTCAAAGGATATTTATTGTACATCAAGGAAACATTTAAGCACCAAAAAACAAATTGAAACAGATTTGTATTAAAGAAATGAACATTACATGTAGACCTAAAGTACATCTATACCAAATAAGAAGTTGTTGAGCCTGGGTTTCCTGTTGTGGTCCATGGACATTGAGAATGGATGGATATTGAGAATATTTCCATGATTTTTATACTGGAAATTGATCCTTTACTTTGACAATGTGTTTTTGTTAGCTAACATGTATGTTTCTCTCTCTATCACGTATTGGTGTTTTTAGTCCATACATTATAAAATCATATTTGGTAATGACTCACATATATTCATTTTTATTTGATGACACCCGATCATATGGGTTTTTGCAGATCACCATTTTGTTTATTAGATTGTTATTCACTTACATGTATATCGCTGACTGAATTAGGTTACAAATATTCGTATTCGTATAAACTACCATATGGTTAGCTTGTGTAATGGCTCAGGACATGAACGGTTTTGGTTTGACAAGGTTGGTAAGGTGGTCCAAACAGATTCATTTAAATTAGTATCTTTACATCTTTCTAACATATGATAAACAAAATAAATACAGTGGTTTAAGGACATCTGAAACATTAAGGCAAATTATCATCAATGATATTAAGACAATATTTATTGTTTGAAATACTTGCTAATATATTTACCTCAACATATAAAAAATGGATGATTTTGTTCTTTTTCAATTGCCTGTTTAAGTTTTAAGACTTTGTGTTGGTTCTTATGAAGTGATCCGTTGTCAGAGTAATACAGGTAACAGTTATCAGAGTAATACAGGTAACAGGGTCGGGATTAGTTGTGCACTCAGCACATACATGTATGTTGTTGTTTTAAAGTGTCTAAAATCTGCCTGTCGAAGTTTTGAATAATTTTTTGTTTAGGCTAAATACAGACAGTTTCATAAGAATTATTGCAACTATTGTCATCGACGTGGTTTATACTCCCATGACCATCATCTTTTTTTAAAGTGATGTTTTTAATCTTTATCAGCTTTATGTTGTAAATCCTTTCTCCTTCTGTGTTATTTTTTCGATTCTTGTCAGTGATCTTTTGGTCCCTAATACGGGTGGTAAGGGTCACGCCAGATCCTTTTCTCCATAACAACAGCGACTAGATAGCTACAATATAGCAATACTGTTAAGGTGATGGGGATTAAGATTTGTAAATAGGGGACCTGGTGACCAATCTAATTTCGACCAATGGCCATGCGCTATAAACGTATTTTCATCTTCTTCTATACAACCAAAAGGCCTGGAATAGTGAAACCTGCGCATTATCTCCAAGGGTTATGATTCTTATGATTGATAGATTCTGTGATCCTGCGGCCCCTCATACAGATGCATAGTGACCATTTGTGTAATACATTTTATATGGCCTAAAGTGCTACAGAGGCATTGGTGACAATTTCAGACAAATAAAAGATATTCTTTTAAATCTAAACAGAATTGACTACCTCAGACATGTCATAACAGTTTTGCAGGCGTATTTATCACTCATTGCATGATAGTGCGTATTTGGTATAGTGAAATTGTTTTTTCTTCAGTTCATATCAAATTTTCAACTCTTAGTTTTTTTAATGTTTTTTGTGTTGTGTTCACATAGAGATCTTGCAAGCAAGCATTTAGTGTTTCAACTGAATCAACATCAGTAAGTAATAAGTGGGGAAATTTCATTTAGATGTGAATCATCAAGATGTTTGATATATCTTTGTCTTATCACTTGTAATAATTGTCAAACAGTTATAGCAAATTTGAGATGACAAACAATATCTGAATGAAATGAAACTTTCAAAACCACACAAGAGGGGAATCTCTGCAAATGTCAAAATCGATAATAATTTTGAGTAGAATTGACATTATTTATATAAAAGACTATTTTTGTATTTTTGCATGTATTAGGTCAAGATCGTTTGATGTGACAACATTCATTCTGTTTCAATCTTGGTGGTCTTTGTATAGCAAAACTGATTAATGAAATCAAACAAAATCCGATTTTTTTTACAAGGTTAATCACATCAAAGTAATCATAATAATATCAATATTTACGCATCAATATAACGTTAAGTGAAATTGAATGTTTAAGACAAAGGAAACGCAAAATGAAAAATGAATCCACAGGCTACTCTGAACCTTCTATTCTAAGTAAAATAAACTTGCTGAGCACCCCTTGTACATGTATGGTTTGAACTTATTGAACTCAGCTTTATTAATTGAGGTTTTAGATCAACTGTTTCCAGCACAGTCACAGCCAAAACAATCAATAGAGTAAAGAGGTTGATTTTGGTCTAATGCGCTTTAAACAGAGACAGAGTGGTACTCATCTCATTTAAAAGAAAATACTGAAAACATAAGTTTTAAAGTAACATTATTTTAGGAAGTATTTCAAACTTGTTACATATTACTCTGTTACTTATTCGGAGCAAGATTAGATATTGACCTACCTATTTTTTTCTCTTTCATGGGTATAGATAATGTCTTCTCAAACGATTCTTAAACTACATGACCCGGATCAAGCATTAAAACATGTACAGTATTCATGAAAAATTGTAAAAACTCTTTTTACCAAAATTCCTATTTAATCAAAGTATCAGTTTTTGTATATAAGATATAGTTTCTTTTATTCATGTACATTACTTAGGACTAATTCGCATCCCCAATGTTTTCCAATGTCAAATGGTAATTTTACATAAAGTTACTTGGCAATTGCTCCTCACACAGTGCTAACACATAACGATCTATACTAGTCTGTTACATTATTTACTGCTAAATTCCAAAATAAAACGTTTTAATATTTGTCTTCAGAATTTTGAAAGACAGATAATGGCAGACATAGGGAAACCAAGAGATAATGAGAATAAAATTTCAAAATAAAAAAGTGCGCTTTAAACAGAGACAGAGTGGTACTTATCTCATTTAAAAGAAAATACTGAAAACATTAGGTTTAAAGTAGCATTATTTTAGGAAGTATTTCAAACTTGTTACATATTACTCTGTTACTTATTGGGAGCAAGATTAGATATTGACCTACCTATTTTTTTCTCTTTCATGGGTATAGATAATGTCTTCTCAAACGATTCTTAAACTACATGACCCGGATCAAGCATTAAAACATGTACAGTATTCATGAAAAATTATAAAAACTCTTTTTACCAAAATACCTATTTAATCAAAGTATCAGTTTTTGTATATAAGATATAGTTTCTTTTATTCATGTACATTACTTAGGACTAATTCGCATCCCCAATGTTTTCCAATGTCAAATGGTAATTTTACATAAAGTTACTTGGCAATTGCTCCTCACACAGTGCTAACACATAACGATCTATACTAGTCTGTTACATTATTTACTGCTAAATTCCAAAATAAAACGTTTTAATATTTGTCTTCAGAATTTTGAAAGACAGATAATGGCAGACATAGGAAAACCAAGAGATAATGAGAATAAAATTTCAAAATACAAAAATGCGCTTTAAACAAAGACAGAGTGGTACTTATCTCATTTAAAAGAAAATACTGAAAACATTAGGTTTAAAGTAGCATTATTTTAGGAAGTATTTCGAACTTGTTACATATTACTCTGTTACTTATACGGAGCAAGATTAGATATTGACCTACCTATTTGTTTTTTTCTCTTTCATGGGTGTAGATAATGTCTTCTCAAACGATTCTTTGATTATTTAACTAAATTAAACCTACATTATCCATAACAAGCTATGTATAGCATTAATGATTTTTTTAAAAGAATGCCGAATTAGCAAAATACCTATCAAAGTATCATTGTATGTATATACGATATAGTTTTGGTTCTTTTATTCTATGTATTACTGTGGACTAATTGACATCCTAAATGTTTCCATTGTCAAAAGAATATCTTTACATAAAGTAACTTAGTAATTGCTATCCACACGTTTTATAAAAGTCTGTTACATTATTAGTACCGCTAATTTGTCCCTATTTCAAGAAGTTGACTTTTGCTCAATACCCAAATAATGAATCACAATAAAACGTATGAATATTTGTCTTTACAAATTTGAAAAGATAGATAATGGCAGACCTAGGAAAACTATTAGATAATGAGAATACAATTTCAAGATACGAACTCTTTGAAGTTCCCTTTGAAGGTGTTTCAATCATTAACATTTTCTCTCCTTTCAGAACAATCCGTTGTCAGTTTTCTTTTTGAAGCCAGAGAAGAAATTTCAGCTCTATGATAACATTAAAAAATTCAATAAAAAAAATTAAGTTGTTTATGCTTCTCAGCAATGCACACATTATTTCTATTTCGGAAACCTCTAAGGTAGACATCTAAAGAAAATTCAGAAAAGGGATCAGCAAATTTTTATAAAGGTTTTTCTTGAAAAGCGATACTGCATTTCAATACTTGAAATGTATTTAACCTCAAATGTTGTATGGTTGTTAAAACAATATGAGAGTAGATCCTTTTAGATAGTGACCAACTACATGTATGAACAGCATAAAGCATATCGACATAAATACTATCAAAGAACAACACATTACATTGTCATATTTGCATGACATCATGAAGAAATTGAAATTGAAATGAAAAAGAGTTGATTGGTGTTTATCATTTAATGAGATATTTGAATATAGACAAGATATCGATTGTCCCCGATTTAATAGACCAATGATGTTTGTAATAGTTCAGTTTCATAACACGTTTTATAACACAGAGATAACTTACATCTGAACGTGGGGGTTCACACATCGTCAGTGTTGATGAGACCGTTTTGTTGAGATATTTCATTGTATACGCTGTCAAGTGCTTTTATTCCTATCGTTATCTTGTATAAAGTATCGGAAAAAAATCCTTCATTCACAATTTTATTACAAATATTTTTTTTGAACTACTTACCCATTTCCATGCTTTCTTTTCTTTTATTGTACTGAGCTTTTCAACTGTAATAATAAACCATCAACTATATTGTATAAACGTCGACAAATCCAATGATATAGTACATGTACGTGTATACAGATACATGTAATTTGAAACTTAGATGTTTGTCTCAAATCAGGAAAGCCAATCCATATGCAAAAGATTTCAATTAATCATTAATCATTCTACACATGTTTCAGACAAAATGGAACCCTAACTCAATTCCAAAAAGACAGAACTGCAAAACATGTGAAATTGAAATACCATTTCACCCTCTAATCTAATCATCGTCCATAGGAAGGAAATATGGTTTGTCATTGTCATTGATTGTAATTTAGTTTTGTGGCACAAGTTACAATAAAACCTCTGCTATGATATAGGCGGTGTAAACCATTACAAGAAATATTGATCTTAATCCAAAATTTCAGCAAACTTGTCATTTGAGCATGTTTATATAAAATTGAATCAATTTGTTAAATAACGTTTACCAGGTTTCAATGTTTTATCACCACAATAATAGAATAGTGAATACATTTTACTTTGTAATTTATATATTTTTAACGTTAAATAGTTAGTAAACTAAATTTGAAGAATTCAATAATTGAACAAAACAATTGTTAATAGCTGTAACCTAGGAATAATTAAAAGTACGGGATCATGAAAAATGTAAAGCTAATCTATTCATTGGCACATTCATAAATCATATCTAAAATAAACTTGTCAATATTCCTTATTTCATAGATCAAATTTATATGTAAAACATTCAGTTTAAATAATTTTTTAGAACGTCATTTCTGTTAAATAAGCTGAACAGGAAATAAAATTATAATACATTTGATGACTTAAATTACAGATGTAATACTGACAAGCATATCAGAAAAGAGACTCAACAAATGAAAGTTATAAGTTCTTTGTATACATGACTGTTCTTTATACCACTACTGTGAAATTTTGCGTTATTTTGTTCTGTACGTGGGCCTAAGGCCTTTTACTAAATAAACTTGATTAAAGGAATGAAATGATTCTGCTGACGGCAACCCATGTCTAATGTGACAGCAGCATGCCAAATCCAGCATGATCTATTTCATCCAACCGCTTTTTGTTTAGTAAGATAAAATTATCTCATATGTCATGTTCACTGATGTTTTGAATCTTTTTACATATTTTCGCATTTTGAAACCATTCTTAATCCTGGGTACATCCAGCATGCCTCTCTTGAAGTCGCAAATTGTTATCATTTTAATCATTTAAATCTGAAAATTGCCCTTAATATTCACCATGTCTTGACTTGTTTTGGAAGCTTGCCTTGGCAAGGTGCATATTTTCAAAAGTGATTTAACTGAAAACTGTTAGCAAAAAAAGGAAGTATGCATATATTTTTGCAATCATTGAAACTAATTATTTTGAATTCTTGCGAAAAAGACCTGTGTTAAAAGGCATATTATATTAGATCTAAAATTAAACCTAAAAAGGAAGCTTTACTAAAAGTATTGCTGCACTTTATACATCATAAGGGTAGAGCTATAATTTCATGCATCATCTTCTACTAAATCAGATCGGGGCACTTTAACTTCTGTATAAGAAAGAATCATTTTTGACTACATTCAAATCACAATCAAAATTATTACAACTAAATAGAAGCTATTAAAACTATGTTTCAAGATTATGGATATTCATTAAATAAATGTTTTGTCAGTTGTCAAACAAAGTTGAGAACTTCTTCATAAATATAATAAAATTGTTCCAGTACCTCATCAGAACTAAAATCAAATCCTTACTATTTAAATGTTATGATTAAGTCGACATACCTAAATTTAATAATGTACATAAATTAGTCTCACTGTCTGTTTATTATTGTATTAATATGCCTACTTTAATGGTTAATTTAAGAACATTACTAAATTTCCAAATGCTTATTCAGGTTATGCAGAGCCACTTGGTTGTTGTGGTTAATATGTGCACTACTAGCATTAACATAGTTAATAATAAAAATGAACATGGCATACGCCCTCAAATATCTTGACTAACCTGTTAACCATTTCCAACGATAGCACAAACAGTTGAACTTCAAATGATAGCAGTAATGTCAATCAGTTACTCAATCTATACTACTTAAACGACGTTAAGGGTCAAACCATTGGCATATTTCTTTGCAAAGATGAATGGTGTTTAGGGTGGTTCAAAGCAAAGGTTTATCATACTTAGGCTACTATGAATTCTTGAGTACTATGAACATTTCCAATGTCAGGAACCATGCTGTAGATTTATCCTTTATTATAATCGCTCTGTATGACTATGATGAAGATCTATGGCCTTTTTCAGCTTGATTTCGTGTTGTCGTGGGAGACTGTTGTTGCCGTTCTTTTTTAATGTGTAATGCTTTGAGCAATTTTTGTCGTTAGGATATACTGAACCAATGCAATAGTAATCAGATTGGGCTGAGAAATTTCATTGGTATCTTTCATGTTCCTGGAAATGTCAGGAAGTCTTCTTTTGAGTAAAATATATTGTACAATACATGATAGATGTTTTTCACATTATGTTTTACTTTCACGAGAAAAAAAAACTCATGTGATATTTGAAATGATATTTAAACTCTATTTACCGACTTTAGAGAATTGAAGTAATTTCCTGACACAATTATGCTAAAATTGCAATGATTATTCACCCCACTAAAAAGGGTTTGAATAAATTTGGTCGACCTCAGATTAAATGTTCAAGGTGTTTTTGACAGTATACATTGTCCAGAATCCTTAACTACTATGTAAGCCATTCAGACAATGACACATATTAGATATACAAAATGCGTGTTTTGAAAAGGGGGATATAAATTGAAAGATTCTTTGTCGATGAATGAGATGAAGAGAGGGAGGGGAAGTGTCCAAATTTGTTCTCTTTTTTCTCTATTTATGACAGCAAAGACAAAGACCTTCATCTGTAATAAACTTTCACATTATTAAAATTCTGAGAAAACATGGGGGAATACAGAGAGTCAAATTGTGCAAACTCTTAACAATTGAGTCGCATATTGTTTTTAACACCTGACAGTTTTTGCGTGTTGGTAAGAAGAACACATAGAGGAAGTCAAAGTTTTTGTCTCCCATCAGCACTGAAATAAGATAAGAAGGCTGTAAGAAGCAAAAAAACTAAACGTGGAAAGAAATGTAACTAATTCTGGCATGTTGGAATGTTTGCTGCCATACTGTATGGTAATGCACCAGAAAATAAAAGCAAACGGTGATATTTGATACTAGTGTATGTCTAGACAACTGAAGAAATAGTGTTTTCTTGCACTGTTGATTTACTACTTTCTAAAGTGCAACGTTAATCGATTTACAATATATCTCTTCTTTTGTTGTTTTTTTCTTCATTGGTATTTCATGAAAATAAATACACTTTTTTACAAACATTAAACGTTTAATTTTTTGAGTTTTTTTTAGTATAATCGCCAAACACAGCGGGAAATCATGATGATATATGATATTTCAAATAATTATGCTTTCAACATTTACATTTATTATTTCTATTGAAGACAGTGTTAACTAACTATTACCTTTGAAAAATTACTCAAATGTTAATTTCAACCAGCAAATGATTTGCCTGAATGCTGTCTCGATCACTCCCAAAAACTGAACCCAATGCTAGGACCACTGCACTATTGCAATAGCGCTGATTAATCCGTTATGTTAGACTCTCTCATAACTAAGGTCTGCGTTTGGTAGGTTTGATTATTGTGTGGTCGCTTCTGTTCTTTACAATCGGTTCAAGTTATCAGTCGGATCAATGATACTATAACTAGTACGTGGTTCATAAATTAGACAGGATATGATCTATCTGCACCAATGTCATCATTTGCCAGTAGACCTTCAGCCCTTTGACAGAATCTTCCTTTATTCTTAAACATTTACGTGTATCATCCAATATGAATGTCATAATGCTACAGGTAGCTATCCCTAAAGAACTCTGATCCCTTGAAAAGCTCATCATAAACTAACATATCAATCTTAACATGGTGAATGAACACGTTTGTTTCTTTAGTTCTCTTTTGTTTGAATGATTTTGTCAATGCAATGGATAAATATACATGAACTCAATGTCAACATAAATAAATGTATATGCATGGTTATATAGTCTAAAGAAAGAATAGCCAACTAAATAGTAAAATATTAGTGTTAGTATTAGTTGTAAGGCTATTCAGGGCCCAGTTTCTTCACTTATCTACAAGAGAAAATTATTACGATGAGAAATACATGTACATTATTATTCTTAACACTTCTATACCATACTATTCAGCTAGCGAGCAGTAAAGGTTGTTACCTGGTTTGGATGAAAAGTTGGTGAAAAACATAAATTCAAAATACCTGTTTGGTTAAAGCAAAGGGGTTGAATCAAGGGGTGAAAATATTTACAGGTTCGGCATATCGCATATCTGTTAAATGCAACAAAAGGTTATGACATAACTCTATTGTGAGCCGAAAACTTAAAATAAAAACAAGGTACGCAATAAAAATAAAATGAATATAATCAGTAAGTATTACAATAACTTCAAAAAAGAATTCAGCTCAACAAGAAGAATGACAAAGAAAGGTACATTCATTGAAGAGACCTGCTAATAAAATAAAAACAAGATTCTTATCAGCTAAGGTGTTTGTCGATCGACACTACACTAAAAAAAAACACTTTAAAATCAGTTTCTCCGGCACAACAGCTTAATTTAATTCTGGCTAAGAAATGTGTTCTGGAAATATCATTTTGTCCAGCATAAATCTAATTATTCAATGCTCCGGAAACCGGATTCACTTATATAATTAGAAGATTAACACCTTGTTCCTTTCAATTGTGTAATGTTAGGTAACGGAAATGAGATCTGCTTAGCTGTTAGTGTCAGCACTGGAAAAAACGAGCTAAACGAGGGAAATGTTTTCTCAGAAATTGCTTCGACCTGGGAGCCTGGAAGGTGATGGGGAAGAGAAACAAGAAGCCAATACTTAGATTGACATAAGATACAACAAATATAATTGTGCCCTGACAGTGTCTACCCAAAGTAAACAAGTCTAACATTTGTTTAACAACAGTCGCCTTGAGATACTTATCTATTAGATCTACTTCCAAAGTAGCACAATTCACACTTACAAGTCTCTTGAAGAAATTCCAAATGCTGATTTCCATTGACGACAGAAACACGAGTTGAATCCTTTCAATCGCCAAAGGGTTTCTAGAGGAAAATGCACATTGTCAAAAAATAAATGTTGCAATGGTTCCGAAGAACGGCGTTAGATGGAATTTTAATCGACTTATGCACATGAAAAGACATCAATCTAATTCTTAAATAGAGTTATTTAAATACTTACTTATTTACAGGATTATTGAATTGATAATGGTTATGACTCCGATCTGTTCTTAGAAAAGGAGATATTAATAATGCAACACTCTAATCTTCTTTGTTGATACCCCCGGTGATTTATGATGAATAAATTGCCCTGCTGAACATATATTACAGTTTTCCACTGAATTCAAATATATCACTTTCATATAAAGGTACATGTACTAATACCAATTTAATCCATCAACATTTTCATATGTTTTTGTTTTGGTTCTCGCATGCCATTCTGTGTAATTGATCATTGATTTCTGATATGCAAGAAATATAGAGATGATAAAGAAAAGATCTGATAGAGAGGATTTCTCACAGTAACAATGTCTCCAGTTTTCGGGATTTGGAAAACAATAGTCAGTATCTTAAAGATTGGTAAAAGCAAAAAACAGGAAAGGTAAAAACTTTCCAAAAACAATATTTCAAATTTTTAATATCACTTTAAAAATACATTTTTGAAAATTTAACGCAAAGTAAAGATTTGCAGTATACGCTATTGATATTAAGCTGCTCATAGGTAAAACCCTTTCACGACTTTTCTTTGTTATGTGCATATAATTTTATTTATTTATTTAATTTGATTTTTTTCTTCCCAAAGGTCATTCAATCATGTGAACAATACATCATCTATCCCATAGTACAAAGGAAACACAGGGTGAAAATGCACGCTAATAAATCACAATTAAACTGTTTAATATTATCATATGATTTTTGTGACTAGTTTATCCATTCTGCAATAGTTTATTACAATACTGACAAACTAATTCATTGCTTATACCATTCATTTTCTTGAAACAATTAGTTTATACACCAATTAAGGTTTGCAGTAAAGCATCGAGATACATATAAACTCACTGCAAAAGAAAGATACCATATCAATGTCAAGAGTGATGAAACAGGGTCACGCCATGTCCTCAGCATACAATTAAGTAATTTACCAATTTTAAAACAACATCTGTCCACATCTTGGAAAAACACGTCTCCAAAGACATAGAATAGTGAAACTGATCTTTTGTGCTTAATTCTAGCGCCCTACAGTAAATATGCGTAAGCAAATTGATTTCCATCAATGTTACCTATATTGCTGACATCATGTATTTATTCTAGTTCTTCTTTACGTATTTTTCTAATTCCAAATCAAAACATTCTGGGAAACACATTTCAAATACCTTTTTTTGGTATGTAGGATTTGTAGGACTGTAAGTTTTGTAATATTTAGAATGTGAGGCATAGACTAAGAAATTGATTTTGTAACTCAGCATTGGTTGCCCATAAGCAATCCTATAACATATTCTTACAGGAAGGTAATGTTCTACATGTGTAATATCTAAGCACAAATAACTTCAAGATCAGCCGTAATAAGTGAAATGGTGTGTCTGCCATTTGATACAGAAAACCCAACTTATTGGATTGAAGATGTAAGTGTAATTCCAACTTTCTTCTGAAAAAAAGATTCCTTTTATTGCTAAGTAAGGAAGTTGTGAGACTCCAATTACACAATAAAACCTGTGCGTTGCTTTCCACAGACTTAACAGATTGGCAACTTTATCCATTGAAAGGGTGATATTAGTATAAGGTAAGCTGGACAATCTTGTGTAAGTCCTTCCTGCAGGGTATATTTAACCATATTGCAGTTTTATTGCACAAAGACTCATTATTTCTTCAAGCAAGTCATTACATTTATATTTTTCTCTTATTAAGACAGCGAAAGTGCAGTATGCCACTTTAAATGGTAAGAACAATAGGATTTCACGTAAAATCAAATAAGTACCTACAAGCAAACCGACACAACACATCTTAAAGGATATTGTTCACCAAGGAAACATTTAAGCACCAAAAAACAAATTGAAACAGCTATATGTACTAAAGAAATGAACATTATATGTAGACCTTATGTACATCTATACCAAATAAGAAGTTGTTGAGCCTAGGTTTCCTGTTGCGGTCCATGTCTTTCCGACATTGAGAATGGATGGATATTGAGAATATAATCCATGATTTGTATACTGGAAAATTATCCTTTACTTTGACAATGTGTTTTTATTAGCTAACATGTATGTTTCTCTCTCTATCACGGATTGGTGTTTTTAGTCCATAAATTAGAAAATAATATTTGGTAATGACTCACATATATTCATTTTTATTTGATGTCATTTTAAAAGTAAAGGCAAGAACACCCGATCATGTGAGTTTTTGCAGATCACCATTTTGTTTATTAGATTGTTATTCACTTATATCGCTGACTGAATTAGGTTACCGATATTCGTATTCGTAACAACTACCATATAGTTAGCTTGTGTAATGGCTCAGGACATGAACGGTTTTGGTTTGGCAAGGTTGGTAAGAATTGTGACAATAATTCTTGATGGTCCAAACAGATTCATTTAAATAGGTATCTTTACATCTGTCAAACATATGATAAAAAAATAAATACAGTGATTTAAGGACATCTAAAACAACTTAAAGACAAATTATCATCAACGACATTAAGAAAAATCTTTACTGTTTGAAATACTTGCTAATAAATTTACCTCAACATATAAAAAATCTAGGATATTTTTTAACTGCCTGTTTATGTTTTAAGATTTTTTTATTGGTTCTCATGAAGTGATCCATTGTCAGATTAATATAGGTAACAGTCTCGGGATTAGTTGTGCACTCAGCACATACATGCATTGTGTTGTTTTAAAGCGTCTAAAATTTGGCTGTCGAAGTTTTGGGACGGTACCTAAGGAATTTGTTTTTTTAGGCTATAAACTATTGTCATACTCCCATGACCATATGCATCATCTTTATTTTTAAAGTGATGTTATTAATCTTTATCAGCTTTATGTCGTAAATCCTTCTCCTTCTGGGTTATACTTTTTCGCCTCTTGTCCGTGATCTTTTAGTTCCTAATACGGTTGGTAAGGTTCACGCCAGATCCTTTTCTCCATAACAAAAGCGACTAGATAGCTTCAATATAGCAATACTCTTTAGGTGATGGGGATTAAGATTTGTAAATAGGGGACCTGGTGACCTCTAATTTCGACCAATGGCCATGCTCTATAAACGTATTTTCATCTTCTTCTCTACAACCAAAAGGCCTGGAATAGTTCAACCTGTGTGTTATCTTCAAGGTTTATGATTCTTATGATTGATAGATTCTGTGATCCTTTGGCCCCCCATGCAGATGCCTAGTTACCATTTTGTAATGCATTATATATAACCTAATGTGCTACAGAGGCATTGTCGGCAATTTCAGACAAATAAATATACTTTTAAACAGTTTTGCAGGCGTATTTATCACTCATTGGATGATTAGTGTGTATTTGGTATAGTGAACATTTTTTTCATCAGTTCATATCTTAATCATCAAGATGTTTGTTATATCCTTGTCTTATCACTTATAATAATGATTAAACAATTATAGCAAACAATATCTGAATGAATTGAAACACACAAGAGGGGAATCTCTGCAAATGTCAAAATCGATAAATATTTTGAGTAGAATTTACATTACGGATATAAAAAAGCATTTTGTAGTTCTACATGTATTATGTCAAAATCATTTAATGTGACAACATTCATTCTGTTTCAATCTTGATGGTCTTTGAAAAGCAAAACCGATTATTGAAATCAAACAACATCCGATTTTCTTTCCAAGGTTAATCACATCAAAGTAATCATAATAATAGCAAATAGTTATGCATCAATATAACGTTAAGAGAAATTGACTGTTTAAGACAAAGGAAACTTAAAATGAAAAATGAATCCACATGCTTCTCTGATAAACTTGCTCAGGACCCCTTTTATGTTTTGAACTTATTGAACTCAGCTTAATAAATTGAGTTTTCATATCAACTGTTTCCAGCACAGTCACAGCCAAAACAATCAATAGAGTAAAGATTGATTTTGGTCTAATGTGCTTTAAACAGAGACAGAGTGCTACTTATCTCATTTAAAAGAAAACACTGAAAACATTACGTTTAAAGTAGAGTTATTTTAGGAAGTATTTCGAACTTGTTATTTATTACTGTGTTACTTATACGGAGCAAGATTAGATATTGACCTACCTATTCTTTTTTTTCTCTTTCATGGGTATAGATAATGTCTTCTCAAACGATTCTTAAACTACATGACCTGGATCAAGCATAAAAACATGTACAGTATTAAGGAAAAATTATAAAAACTCTTTTTACAAAAATAGCTATTTTATCAAGGTGTCAGTTTCTGTATATAAGATATAGTTTCTTTTATTCATGTATATTACTGTGGACTAATTCGCATCCCAAATGTTTTCCAATGTCAAATGTTAATTTTACATAAAGTTACTTGGTAATTGCTACTCACACACTGCTAACACAGAACGATCTATACTAGTCTGTTACATTATTTACTTCTAATTAAATTCCAAAATAAAACTTTTGAATATTTGTCTTCACAATTTTGAAAGACAGATAATGGCAGACATAGGAAAACCAAGAGATAATGAGAATAAAATTTCAAAATACAAACTCTTTGAAGTTCTTTTGAAGGTGTACAACATTTCCTTTCCTACGGAACAACGCGTTGCCATTTTTCTCTTAAAATCTAGAGAAGAGATTTCAGTTCTAAGAAAACTTTAAAAACTTTCTTAAAATATAAAGTTGTTTAAACAAGTCAGCAACTTACGTGTTCTTTCTTTTTCAAATACCTTCAAGGTAGACATAAAACGAAAATTCAGAAAAGGAAGAAGCAACTTTTCATAAGGTTTTTCCTAGAATAGCAATACTGCATTTCAATACTTGAAATGTATTTAACGTTGAATGTACTATGATTGTATAAAACGATATGCGAGTACATGTAGGTCCTTTTCAAGAGATTGGCTAACTTGAGGTAAAACAGAGAAAAAACATATCGAGAAACATATTCCCAAAGAAGAACCCATTATTTTCATATTAACATGACACAATGAAGAAATTGAGATTGAAAATGATGTGAGATGAGAGGTTTTCAATGTAAACAATTTCAAGTGTTTTTACTCTCGTTATATTGTATAAAATATGTCCACAATACATCAATCATAATACCCTTTCAATATTGTACATGTATGTTGAATCCGGGAGCATACACATTTATTGCACACATATTTTGACTAACCTTTTTTTATCAAAATATTTTAACTAGTTGATTGACTTCAAATTGTAAATGATGCTTATGATTAATTTTACACAAAAATAGATATATTCTCGTGCTGAAAAACTAATGAAATAAATTTCATTTAATTACCAATTTTACCAATGTTAGATGTAACAATGACTGCACCTATTGTGAAGCTTAAGACTATAATGTAACCGATATCGTGGGGTGTCAAAGGAGAACCAACACTGGTTACGGGTTGTGAGGGTTTTATTCTCAAGTGCGATGGAAGCACAAGGAACTGATGCAGTTACCCTGCAACACATAATGTAATACAATGTAAAATACATCACAATCCAACATAAACATGTTTATAATAAATATCACATTTCATAAAACAGTGTGTTATGCCTCATATATTATAAACAAAAACATTATGCATTGCCACCAATCATTACGTTATACATGATTATGACAGAGATGTGTGGCATAGTACACATAGCAAAGGGAGATAATAAATGAAGCTTGCATTTACTATTATAACACTTATTGAAGTAACTCACAATAAGCTCAATATATACATTACAAATTAATTACCACAATTTGATAATCAACAGTACCAATACATACATCACATTATGCATAATATGCATAATAGCAGAAATATATAAACACACATGAAACATTAAAATATTCAAACAAGCATACCCTGAATGTGGTTCCGGGGTGATCAGTCCTTAACCACAAGGATACTGCGTTATCATCATCATGTCCTGAATACAATATGTACATTAAATATAAAACAATTCATGATTCAGACATATGATGATAAATAATACATGAGTAAGAAGTGATAATGACCTAACATGTCGAAAGATTAGTTCACACACGTCAATTAAATAAAATAATCATTCACTCACCTTTCTTCACAATACTCAAGAAACATTCATACAAAGAAGAGAAAGAAATAAAAGCCTACTTTAGAATAAAAGGGTATTGATGAAGTAAATAATTTAGATTGTAAGATTTATTCAAAATGGCGGCAATCACCATTACCTTTACAATGATAATTTACACTAAGTTAAGTTTTATAAAAGTTATGAAATATAAATGATTTATGCAATACAAGTGTTATACTTTACTCTAAACCAATAAATACATTTATGATATCAATTACATTGATTACTAACCTTAGAATATCATAGCTTTCTCTTTAATCGTCTGTCAGTCTATCTGTGCTGAGTGCTGTGACAGTTGTGCAATACGGAGGTAAGTGCACTGATTTGAATTAGCCAATAGGAGGACAGATTGGGGTTAATTGGAAGAAATATACATGATAAAATGGAATAACCCAACCTCCCTATTATATAGCTAATAGACTGATCCACTGCATGAGAAACCTTAAGCTAACAATACTACTTGCAGAACTACTGGAAACTATCAACCTACAACTAAAAGCATATTAATAAAAACAGAAAGACTTTACATGAACAACAAGTTTATTATAAAAAGCTATTTACAAACACCTGCCACAATAAGACATGCATTAACTAATACCCCTTTTACATGTAATCTTTTCTCTATTTTATCCATTTGCAGGTTATGTACAACTGTAGAAATAAACCATCAACCTCACTGTATAACGTTGATTCAACAAGTCAAAATGTTAAATTGTATCTATAGATAATTTTCAAATTTGATTTTTGTCTCAAATCAGAATAGCTGATTGGTCATTAATCATTTTACACATGTTTCAGACAATATGGAGCCTCAACTCAGTTCCTTAGGGACAAGAATGCAAAACACTGCATGAAATGGAAATAAGATTTCAGCCTCTAATCTAATCATCGTTCATAGGGAGGAAATGTTGTTTGTCATTGTCAGTGATTGTAATTCAGTATTGTGGCACTTGTTACAATAAAACCTCTGTTACGCTGTCGGCAGTTTAACCGATAAGAAAATGAACAACACATTATCGCCTTGGTCAAAACTATTCATATTGCTCTTATCCCAATGTCAGCAAACTTGTACTTTGAAAATGTCAAGATTAAATTGCAAATTGTTTTAAATACCGCTTATGAGGTTTCAAAGTTATATCAGAACAATAATTAAATAGTGAATAAATTTATCTTCGTAATTGATATATTTGTAACATTAGATAGATAAAAACTGAAAAATGATAAAAATATCAAAGTATGTGATCATGAATATTGTTCTATCTATTCAATGGCTCATTTGTAAATCAAATCCAAAATTACCTTGTCAATATTTCTTATTTAATACAGCAATGAATTTTTTTAAAGTGTAAACTTTATAATAACTTATATGAAAAATATGAAAAATATAATATGAATATAAAAAATATGAAAAATATTCAGTTAAAATCTTTTTTTTCAAATTCCATTTCTGTTTAATAAGCTGAACATGTAACAAAGTAATAATTCATCTTATGATTTAAATCCCGGATGTAAAACCGACACGCAAATTAAAAACAGACTCAACATTAAAAAGTTATAACAAAATGTAACATTGTTATATTTGAGATCACACTCTTTGCACTGGTACATATTGTTGTAGTTGTTTTCAGGCCGAGTTCAAGGTGGGATTCGTACCCTCTAGTCTTGAAGATGTTCATGAAGATGTTCAATTTTCAGTTAAAGGGTTTGTTCAATCTTGAATGCCGTTCAGTTTAAATGTGTAGACATGCTGAAGACGAGTTTGAAAGAGGCAGTTGTTTCTCAGAAGATACAACAAGCAGTTTAGTTCGGTTTATGTGATTTATATACGAATCTAAGCCCTCGTTCCACATTTCAATTGTTATTGAGGTATAAGGGGAACAATGGTAACAATATCACAAATAACAGTTTTGTTATTGCGAACCTTTACAAGTTACAATACAGAATCTTTATGTTTACAAACACGAATTACACACATCAGTATGAAGGTACCAAATAACAATATTTTTCTGAAAAGTCTCACCATTTATGAACCTTTATGTCCCAAAATATTTAACAAACTGAGCTGTAGGGTTTTGTCATTTAGGGTGTTCAGGTAAGCTTATCTCAGAAACATGCGATAGATTTGGGTGCATTCAGACCGAGACGGAGAGGATATCCGGACTTGTTCCCGACCCCGATACAGACAATAGTTTTGCAATTTCGTTCCTCTACGTAGGGTCGATTTTAATAAGACCGTGACAAAGATTGTTTAATATTAATGTTTATAAATGTACCAATATCATATTTCTTTTTGAATATTGTTCACTTTAAAATGTTACCTACTTGACTAGCTTGTCGCTCATGAAAAGAATGAAAGTTAAACAATGTTATAGTCTTATCTATGTGTTTAAACATTTTTTATCGGTTGACTAACTATGTAAATACATGGTAGTAATCAGCTGTTAAGAAATCTATGGGAGAATCCATGATTTCAACACACTTCCCTTTTGCAAACTTAATAAAAAATGTGAAGAACAACAAAATATTCATTTAAATTTGCAAGTGATATGTTTGTGGAAGAGGAATCCTAAATAAAGATGAAATCAAGTCTTATACAAAAAAAATCATTTGACATTGTTGATTGTGTCCTCAGGGAACTGACTCTATCAATAACGAAATTAAGGAAAAATATGTCCTGAAATTAAGAAATTTATTACTTCAAGGGTCGATCAGGATTGTTTTTATTGCTTGAAAGAGTTTTCATGATTTTCATTCCAGAAACGACTCTGCTGACAGCCCTACATGTCTAATGTGACACAAACATGCTAAATCCAGCATGATTTATTAAATCAAACCGCTTTCTGTTAAGCCAGATACATTTATCTCGTATATATTATGTTCACTGATGTTTTGAATTTTTAAACCTTTTTCTCGAAACATTTGGCATTTTGAAAACATTCTTAACAACAGAAATAACCGGTATGCCTCTCTTGAAGTCGTATTTTGAAGTCTCAATGTCCTCTTGTTATCAATTGATTAAATCTGAAAATACCATGTCTTGACTTTTAGAAGCTTGCCTTGACAATCTTGATTAACAATCTTGCAAATATGAACTGTTGTAGATCTAATATGAATCCTGAAAAGGAAATTTATTTAAAAGTATTCCTGTACTTTATACGTCAGACACCTTGTTATCATTACTTTAGATCAACTTACGCGCTTCAAAACAAATCTATAGACCCTTTTGGGAAGCACAGTGGTGTAGTGGTTAGCATACTTGCCTCCCACGCCAGAGACCCGGGTTCGAGTCCCGGTGGAGACAGCAAAATGTGTGACTTGGGTCTCATTCTGTGTCGTGTCCCTGGGCAAGACATTTATTCTACATTGCACTCAGTTCACCCAGCTGTACAAAGGGTACCTGAACAAGGGGGAAGTATGGACCTATACGGTCGCGGGGAACGCTTGCTAATCGGCGGCACCGAAAATACTATACTTCCGGGGTAATAATACTCATGGCGCTTTGAGCATGCTTTGTCATGGATATATGCGCGGTATAAGAAAGCTCTCGGAATATACTGAACCAATGCAATTTTAATCAGATTCGGCAGAGAAATTGTTATTTTAATTCTTATATCCAAAGAAATAGTTTACAATACTTGACAGATGTTTTTCACAATATGTTTTACCTTCACTTGAATAATGTGATATGTGATTTGATATTCGAACCCTATTTAACGATTTCAGAGAATTGACGTATTTTCCTGACATCAATATGCAAATTTCAATCCCCAAAAGAACAGGCTTGTGAATCACTTTGATCGATCTCAGACAATATGTATGTTTGACACTTTCAATGTGCTTTTGTAAGTATACATTTTCCAGAACGATAAACTTCCATATAAGCCATTCACCCAATGACACATATTAGAGAAACAAAAATGCGTGTTTTGAAAAGGGGGAAATGAATTGAAAGATTCTTTGTCTGTGAATGAGATAGAGAAAGGGAGGTGAAGTGTCAAATTTGTTTTCTTTCTTCTCTATTTATGACAGCAAACGACAAAGACGTTCATCAGTAACATTATTGAACTCTGGAAAGCCGCTGGGGAATAAAGAGAGTCGAAATGTGCAACCTCTTTACATTAGAGTCGCATATTGTTTTACGCACCTGACAGTTTTTGCGTGTTGGTATGAAGAACACATAGAGTAAGTCAAAGTTTTTGTCTCCCATCAACACTGAAATTAGATAAGAAAGCTGCAAAAAAACTTACAGTGGAAAGAATTGCAAGTAATTCTGGCATGTTGGGATATGTGCTGCCAAATTGTATGGTAATGCACTGGGAAATTTAAGTAAACGGTGATATATGATACCAGTGTTTATCTAGACAACTGAAGAAATGGTATTCTTTTACATTGACTACTTTCAAATGTAAAGCGTAAATCGATTGACAATATATCTCTTCTTGTTATCGTTAGTTTTTCCTTTATTGATATTTAATAAAATATAGACACTACTTCTTCAAAGATAAATAGTTTCAGTTTCGTTTAATTTGAAATCACAAAGCAAAGAAAATAAGCTGAATATATTTAAACTGGAAAGATACCAAGTATAAAAATATTTTTGTTTTTGTATAAGATTGGAGAAATTATATTGAGTTAAGAGCTCCTTCTTTGACAAGACTACTTTATTTATAATTGATCCTCTGAGTTAATGAATGGAAACACTCATATTTCCCTGTGAAAGAATTGTCAAAATGCAATTGGAATAATCTAAAGCTCTCAGAATAATATCTTATCGGCGATGGTGGACATGAACATTTCTATGTTATTGAAAGCCATTCTCAATATTTATAAAACTTTAATGATGTTACTCTACTGTTCCTAGGGGCCTTTGTATATCCAAATTTCCAAAGATTCGCATATTCAGTAAACTATAGAACGCAGGTTTTTTTATCAATCTGAACATACTGAATGAACACGTTTGTCACTTAAACTATCATATTTCTAATACGAATGTCAATGCAATGAATAAATATATTTGAACTTAATGTCTACGAGCAAAGGGGTTAAATCAGAGGTGAAATATTGACAGGATAGTAACATATGGAATGCCAATAGATTTTAAATAATTTATTATTTCTAAAGCAATCAAACATCATGGCTTTTCTGTTACATGCAACAAAATGCTTTGACATAAATATATTGTGAGCAAAAAACTAAGTGAAATAATGAAATCAATATACGCAAAAATAATGAAAATAACTATAGTAATTATAAGTGTCATTAGAAAGCAATGAAAAAGCTGAAAAGAAGAATTAGGCTCGACAAGAAAAATTTATTTTTGAAAACAATAGAACATGGTTAACAGAAAGCGACATTAGTTGAAGAGGCCTGAAAATAAAATAAAAATTCTAATCAGCCAGAGTGTTCGTGGATCGACACTACACTCAAATAAACCAACACTTTAAAATCAGTTTCTTCTGCACAACAGGTTGATTGAATTCTGGCTAAGGAAATTTGTTCCGGAAATATCATTTCGTCCGGCATAAATCTAATTATTGATTTTCCAATGCTCCGGAAACGGGATTCACTGACATAATTGGGGGATTAACAGCTTGTTGCTTTGAATTGTATAATATCAGGTAACGGAAACGAGATCTGCTTAGCTGTTAGTGTCAGCGCTGAAAAAAACGGAGCTAAATGAGGTAAAATGTTTTTACAGAAATTGCTTTTGTTCTGCTAGCAGAGTTTCGGCCTGGGAGGTGATGTGGAAGAGAAACAAGAAGCCAATACTTACTTTCAGATTGACATAAGATACTACACAATATAATTGTGCTCTGATAGTGTCTATCCAAAGTAAATAATGGTAACATGTTTTTAAAAGACAATCGTTTCCGAGATACTTATCTGCTAGATCTAAGCAGTACAAATTCATTTATGCCACAAATGTGAAGGGAAGAAAGCCAGTTGTTGATTTCAAAAGCGGTTTTCCATCATTAATGGCAGAAACATGAGTTGAATACTTTCAATCGCCAAAGGGTTTTTAAAAGAAAAATACAAATTGCATATTCATATGACGAGATATTCTCAACAATGCATTGATCAAATCCAAATTGAATTTTGAACAGGTTCAAAAACGATCCCCTTTTAATTTAGAACATAGTTAGATTGAATATTTAATCCACTTATGAATTTGAGGAGATATTTTGTCCAATCTGAATAAAGAAAGATCGCTGTCTTGTTATTTTGAATGTTATTTTCACGTCATTGAAAGCAGGCTCCTGAAACATGAGTAACCTTCTATTTCCAATCATGAGTAAATGAATAAAATCAAACAAAGTATAAGATATGCTCAACAATACATTCATATTCAGAATTTGCATATTGTATTTTATATTACTGTATTTCTTTTAGTTGGGTACCATACATAGTATTATAACAGATATGAACTACATTTTCAAAAGTATCATAATTTGTGTGCATGGTATACATTTTCCTATTTTGCATACTGTAATGTTTGGTCAGGATCCTATCAAAGAAGTCCTGAAATGAGTAATAAATTGAAACTAATTAGGGAATAGTTTCATTCTAGGTAATCTGTTTTTAAAGATTGAAAAAACTTTTTTTTATCCCCAAAGGTCATTTTATTCATATTCACCAGACACCATCTATCCCAAAAGAAGCAGAGGCGGACGCTTATAAATCACAGTTAACAGTTTTTCATTTATTGTGGGGAGTAGTTCATGCATGTGATTCAGTGCTTCTATAATTCATTTTCTTGAAATGTTTAACAATAGCCAGAATTTACCAAACAATCTTCTACTACACCTGAAGCACGCAACAGTTGAGAAGATACCACTGTTTACCTTAGTTTCTACACGAAAATAGGGGTGGCAGTAACGAATCGAGTTACACATAAACTCATGGACAAACAAAAACGATACCATATAAAATCCAGGATAGTTTAACACAAAAGTAATGAACCAGTTCACTTTATGTCTTGAGCATCCGATAAAGTACAGCTGCGTATCTTAAGTTTGTTTACTTACCTTCGTATTCTAGTGCAAATATCAAGTAATTTGTAACGTCTTTGAGACATCTTATCATTGTTAAAACGAAACCATTAATGATGAAATTTCACTGTTTAAGTTAAGATTCGATTTGCGTTGACATATTTGTATGTCATACCTAGCAGATAGCTGTAATTTGGCAGGTCATTGAAGTGACCAGGGGTCAAAATATCGAAAACACTAATTTCTATTTTGCTCTAAAAAATCCTTCTTAAGTGATCAAGAGCTTTAGATCTTAATCATGTGTGTTTCTTTGCGCTAAGGCAAAGAAACTGTGCTGATTTTTTCCCTACAAAGTTAACATGCATGATTTTAATCGAAACTTTAGAACATTCGAATTTTACAAACATGACCCAATCTGTCTATTTAACAATGCCAAATATCGACATTCAGCACTCGTGACAAGCCGATCCCGAAATATGGTTTGGGAATCGTTATTTTTAACATGGACAATTGATGATCTTCTGTAAAAGGTCCTGGAGTTTTTTTTATACGTAAAAACGAAACCCAAATTACATGATATTTGCACTGAGATCACAAGCAAGTGAACAAACATAAGGTACGCAGCTGTAAGTTACAAATTCTAAAAAATATGTGTTCACGTCTTTGAAAAACATGCCCTTTCCAAATTGTCATTTTAATGTATCCTTAACTTGACGAGATGGGAAAGTGGAACTGACTCTCTTTGTTTACCTTCTTGGGTCCCACATTGAATATGAGTTAACACATTGATGTCCATCAATGTTATCAATATTCTTATTCCAATTCCAAATATCCTGGCAATAAAAATATTGAAAACCCTGTTTTGTATTGAAACATACACATTAAAACATAAAACTTCTGCACAATTTATGTGCCTATAGAAAAGGTTCGTAGCCGATGTTAATTAACCACTACATTTGAAAGTTGGAAACGTTTCTTATGCCCCTTAATGTATATTTAAAGCTGTTTAAAGTTTAAATCAAATTTAGGATGGATAAAAGACACATTAAAGACAATGAGTAAAGACAAATTAAAGTAAAGACAATGACGATATTCATTGCAATTTTGATATGAAGGTATTTTTCGACAGGAAAACCAACAATTTGTACGTGTGTAATAATCTTGATATGGGGGGCATACATGAAATCTCATAGAGCCTTTTCAAGTGATGAGAAGCGTGGAAAACCGTAAAACCCCATGTAAAGATATCAAATATAGAAGAAGATATCAACACCTAAAATTATATATTGAACGCTTTTAACGATTAAGTTATTTTCATGCAATGCGTCAAACTACATTCTTTTTTCCAAATATTGAAACTCGTTATTGGAACTAGAAGAGTTTATGTTTACAACACGTTTGTATATTTTACAACACGGTTTGTTCGAGCATAATATGCAGTATGAATCTAGATCAACCTTGAAACTATACTATGATATACTATATAATAATATAAAAATTCCTTATATTGAATAGCGTTTATATTCACTTAAACATCGCTACGAGGGCATCTTCTCAACACAAACTATATGTACAGATTACTCATTCAACATAACAACAACGATGTTTCTGACCAAAACATGAAACTCGAATATGTCAGGATAACCAAAACAGATTTTCATTTTACATGTATTCCTCGTTCAGCGTTATCTTTTTAGTGTTGTTGTTAGTCTTATACTTTCTATAATGTTTTATTTGCTGAACACAAAGTATATACTTGTCTTAATCAATTTAATGATGTCTAATTTGTTAATTATAGCATCTTCTTTTTTAAGTTTTTCAATTAAATCAATATACTTTGTAATTTCTGATAAAATGAAACAACAGACTACGACTGAGAATTACAACAAACGTCGAATTAAAAATATACAATGAAGATGAAATATAATGAAATGAATTGGAATGAAATCTTCAATCAACGTATTTTGTTTTATGCAGTTGAATATTTGATAACATGTCTTTCAGATATTTAGACTATTACCCAAAAAGATTGAATATGCCATTAAATGTTCATTGGATATCTATTAATTTGTTTTCTATGTACAAAACACATTTTGTTCATACCCAAAAAATTGTCGTGCACGTTGAACATGCAACTGTGTATAAGAACAAGATATATCGATAAGTTTGACTGAAATTACTGTGAATATTTTGCAATGTATTGCTCATCGAAAATGATTTGTACATTGCGACATATTTGTGTTGCGATAGTATTGCAATAAGACCTGTAAAAAACCGTAATGTCGCAAGGCTCTGTATGAGCTGGAAAGTTAGCAAGGCTCCAATCTGACTCATCACTGAATACTTGTTTATTCTAAGTGCATTCGAAAACTTGTTAGAGTTTTTCAGGGGAAGGGAATCAAATTTGTCTCCAGACAATTAGATTTTCAGCTTCAAAAATCTTTATAAGTTCGAGGAAAATGCAATTCGTATATGTGCAGTCTTCTTAAGTGAAAATTCAAATGTCCTATTTCATTTACATCATGGTTATGCATAAAAATGTATCTCTAAAATATATCATAACAGATCGTAAATTTGCGTTGAGGTATATTAATTGCCCATCAATATTATCAAAATATCTAATATGTCTTGAAAACCTCTTACTTTGCTACGAATTGTTACCAGTTGTTTACGCAGTACTTACGAAATCAATTTACTAAAGAACGTCAATACTTGTGAGGTTTGCTGTCTTAGGTGAATATCAATGCTGATTTTCGAGTTAAATTCTAGTTATATCACTTTTATCTGTAATAGAAAGCTTGCAATATGTATGAAAGTTCATTAGTGTGAAAAACATAATGTAAATCTATACATAGTGCTCTATTTCTCGTATGTTTAATGTGCTTATTGGGATTTCGTCTCACAATATCGGGAGTTTGAAGCTATGTATAAAATGTGTACATTAAAACATTGTCACTTTGGAATAGCCAACTCTTCATTGCGTGTTTTTTCATTCTTCAAAAAAATTGTATTAAAGTTAAGTCAAACTCATTTCAAAATCTAATGCGCTGAAGCATATTTGTTTTCAATTTTCTGTCAATTATATTCAATAATCAACTTTAAGAAATGAAGCATAGAAAATACAGAAATGCGACAGATTATGCAAATATATTTAAAAACTTGCAAGTCTTTTCTTCTATTTATCTCCAAAGCATATGTTTCATATCTACGTTTTAGTTTCATGATAACTAGGATCTTAAGAATATTGACCAAAGCTGTCCCTTCATGTATTGATTGGCTACCTTAACACGTATGACTCGTAATAAATAACTATAATGATAACTACATGTAGTAAAGAACTACGATAATACTCAATGTTAATGTATCTTATGAATTTCGATGAATGTTCCCATCCCGTCCTCGGTTTTATTTTGTATGAATGAACGTCGAATAGATAACTTTTATATTTTCATATTTGAGTGCTAGTTAATATCGCTGCAAGACATAGAAAATGTATGTCAAATACGGTTTGTTAGGTTTTTTTTGGCTTTAAACATAACACATCTCGTTTGAATGTTTTTTAGAAATAAGTGTGTTCACTATTTTATCACTACATTGTATTTACAACATCATTGTTTGCATACATCAAAGTGCATGTATGAAGAATAATTAAAGCAACGTTGAAATAGTGGAACATTTATCAATTTGTATCTGGTGACACAATACATCCTTACTTCTTATTCTACTTTAACGGATATTTTCACATAACATCACCAACTAAATCCCTCTTAAAGAATTGACGTACTCAAAAGAATCTGTTGTCATTATGGTTAATGTCATTTCTTGTTGCAACAATTCAAATCATCTTATCCAAAGAAAGTTGTCATTTTCATATTTCTTAATAAAAAAATAAAACTCTGGGTCCTGCTAGAAACGAGCAACAGAGAAACAAGCAGAGAACACATTCACCGTTGACAAACGAATTCTTGAGCACAGTTGGTTTTGTGGATATCGTGCTGGCCTGTCAAGCCAAAGACCCGGGTTCGAATCCAGGTTGATACGCCGAACAATTTATACTTTGGCATTACACAGTGTTGTATTCTAACGCAAGGCACTTCATGTTCATTGCACTCAGTCCATCAAATTGTACACCTGGGTACCTGAACAAAGAATGTATGGACCTTTTTAACAGCTGATTTGAAAGTACAGTAACTTCAGGGTAATAACGTACAGCCAATGAGCATGGCATACACTAGAATTAAGCCGTTAATATTGACAATACCTCCCAAAGGACCTTAACACAACAACAGGATGATCAACTAAATTCAAAGGATACATTATAGGCTATGTTATCTAAGCTATGACATTATTGCAAGAATGTGGGGAAACAAGTTCATTATGACAAACTGTCTATAAGAAAGGCGTTGAAACATATATTGATGACATGTTTACATGGGGCAGAGAGAGAATTTCGATAGTTACTCTACCAATTTAGACTAACACAATACAGGTTATTTGATAATAGTTACTTAATTGTGTCAATTTGTGTATTTGAACACATCTTGAAATGAGATTTTTTATGTTTGTACATTGTTGTACTGTTAATGATTTATTAAAAGTTGCTGAAAAAATCTTGCTAATATTATCAATACAACATTATTTTATGGCTTCTATGAATGTTTGAACTGAATGTGACTATTAAGATCTCTCTTATATTATACATATATGCATTGTAAGTAATATGAGGTGAGCTGTACTCAGAGGGTTTTGTCTTGTTGAACTCAAATTAACAAAGAGTGCTTATATCACAATTTTACAGTCACAGAGTAAAAAGATAATTGGTTTGTTTTTGTTTTGGTCTAATGTTCCTTTAACAAAGACAGAGTGAAACGCGTCTCTCCTATATTATTGTTGAAAGAAAACTATTTTCGAAAGTAATTTCCACTTTTAATCTATTCTGGGTTACGGACCAAGATTACATTCTGAACCAGTCTCACTGATTTGTTTACTGCAGCATCAAATATAATTACTTCAACTTCTTCAGCTTAAGTCTACATCGGTCCGGATTCGGTATAAATACTACTACTACTGAAAAAGGTTTGCTACATATCTTGCGAACTGAGTGCAAATATCCTGTAATTATGTGTTCGTTTTGTGTTATTAATCAGCAAATCTACGACAACTACAAGGGTAACCATACCAGAATACACCAGGCATAGATCTAAATGTGGGATTAGATTAAAACAATGTCAGACATAATTATCTTAACGAGTTTGTTAGGAGATCTCTTAATTAATTTTACTAAATAACATTCTCGTAAAACACAGACCCCATAAAAAACATCTTGTGCATGTAGTTGCACGTGAAACCTTTGTCATATTATTTCACAGTTTTGTCTGCAAAATGTTTTTTAAGAAACGATAACAATTTAATTTGATTTTAAGGTTGTGGTTGTTTTCGAATTGTGTGAAAAAACACTTCCATTCATCAGCTGTTTAAATGGGTTTAAAACCCGTTCAAAAGATTTGCCAAAAGGCAATAAACTGACGTCAACTATTTCCTGCCATTGTCACACTTTTTCCTTATCAAATCGTGTGATGATTCCTCATAGCGATTAGCCAAAATACTCCTTACTTAATAACGTTATATAAATTAATCGCAGTCATGGAAGATGTGATTTATGAAGATGTCATTAGTAACCCAAATCTTCGTCTTAGCACTTTAAAGAGAATGTTTTACCCACTACACTTAAATACATATTGTGTTAATTCAAAAAGAATCAATAAGTATAAAAAAATATATTTACTGTTCGGGTTATTAAGAATTACTGTAGATAGGGTTACATGCTTGATGTCTTTAACCGTCGAATACGAATACACTATAGGCTATCAGCACAATTCTTTGTACTGCTCTGGCATATCACTTGCTACTAATACAACTGTCTACCTTAGTCCCCTATTCTTCTCTCATATCAGGTTCTCTATACCATACAATGCAAACATTAAACAAATTCACCCAAAATATCTAGACAGGCATATGGAAGAAATTAGAGATTAAGAATAACATTTTACGTTGTTGACCCCTTTCAAAGGGGCAGTAGCACGTTAATTGATGATTTTATATTTTAAATTTCTCACTGATAATTGTAAGTTAATGTTAAATGTATTATTTTGACAGTGTTAAAAATCTCATTACACAAGCAAATCATCCATAGTCAGAGGACAAAGTATGAAGATTCACATAAAATCCATTGGCGGCCATTTTGTGGGAACACCTTTAATTCATTTCGTGTAAGAACAAGGAATCGCATGGATAAACTTTACGTTGTATATTTGAATTATTACTGCTCCATTTAGTTTCAATACATTGTCTTTCAATTGGAACCATTAATTTTCATTTTCGGGACATCACCTTATATGCCCCCTAAAAACGTGCTACTGCCCCTGTAAATAGAATGAAATATATCTAAAAGAAAACAAACTGTAGTCAACACACCAACAAAATCAATATTCATCGCACGATACAGACTAGACCAATTTACTAAAACGGAACCCTGAAATGGGTCATTGGGGTTGGTTAACTGAAGCAATAATGATAGGATCAATAATTAGATTTCATGTAGAAATTCAATTTTCAATAAAAGTGTTGGTAGAAAAGTTACATCGTGAATCTAATTTAGTTTAAGTGTGTCTGAAATGCTGAGGATAGGTCTGCGAGAAGAAATACTTGCTGTTCCTAAAGAGAGTATGAAAATCACTCCGATCCACAGGAAATTGAATATAATCAATATTGTAAAATACACACAATATAGATAATTATATCCCATCTCTTATACAATAGGCTATTGTAGAGGGGAAGGGGGAAAGGGAATTGCTTTCTGTAAACGTTTTTTCCTTCATTTTTGAATATTCAACTACAAATGTACATAGTTTAATGGTGCTTCGTCATATTGTTTACATTGCCTTCATATTATATTTCCGTTAGACAACGTCAGTAATTAAAACGTTATTCTAACAATCATGAAATACACATCTAGGTATGAGAGCTCTTAACAAAAATTATTGATTTGTGAAATTTCTCACCACATTGTTACAAAATCATCAAATTTAACGAACCAAACTTAGATATTCTATTGGTGTCGACTTAATCCACAACTCAACAACTTACCAAGGGATATAGATATTTATTTATTCCGTAAATTAAAAATCATGATTCCCCAAGAAATATCAAAACTAAGGCAAAACGAATTTATGGTTTATGTGACTGAGAAAGATAATTCAACCGAAACCAATCAGTTTCACCATTAGCAAATTGACCTCTCCATTTCCGCGAATTTAAAATTCCAAAGTTCTCAAGTAAGTCCGGTGTCCTCTTTATTTCCCCGAATTTCAAATTCTAAAGTTCCCAAGTTGTCTAAAAGATCATTAAGTCAGCTTAACATTAAAATAAGATTTACTGCCGATGATACATTATTTTCCATAACTTTAATTTATAAACGCACAGCCACTCTTGTAAATGTGATTGATTCATTTCTTCCCTGCATGCATTCATTTTAGGGTTTCAGAAATACATCATGTCAACAATTTTTAAATGGCTATCAATAAAACTTCACTTTAAATTCTAATAGGAAGTTTTTATAATTGGTTTGAAAGTAGGAAATGCATAAAGACCATAAATCATCACTATTTTATTCACATCTTATCCAATTAAAATTTTCCTCCAAAGTTCAGAACACTTATCAAGAAGTATCGTTTAACAATGTAAAGATAAATCAATTAGTCACATTATGTGAGAGGTGATTAAACTACTTAAACTCTGTATATAATTATATGTCAATACCTGTTAACCTCCAGAATACGTTTCAATTGTTCTTTTGTTTTCCTGTGATCGATAAGCCCAGTAAATATCTAATACCTGATATGACATTTAGCACAAGTCTAAGGGTACATAACAATGTATTTTAAGATTGCATAATATAAGATTGTTTTAAACAAATCAATTTGATTTGTTAGAAACGTACTTAAAAAAAATGTTGTCGATTTTATATCAAAAACTGACAAGCCTGATAACAAAATGTGTTATTATAAACTTTTAATCAAAACGATTGAATTGCTACAACCCAATCATATTCTAAATTCATAGTCTAAAATGGTTTTTATCATTCAATTAAGATCAGTTTCTTCATAGGCAAAGTATGTACGAATTCGGTATACATTCACGCATATTGGAATGCTATAGAGAATTGCATGTTAAGTATATGATGATCGGAAACGAGAGACTGATACCTTCTTTCGAGCACAATTACAGGTTCGATAAACCCTTTAAGCATATGTGAAACGCTGACCATTTTAATTCAGATATTCACTTAAACATCTGTTAATTTTACGACAAACTGTGCTAATTATGAAATCTGTATTTGCTTACAAATCAACACCGATCAAGATTGATTTCCTTGCATGTAAGTATCATAACACTCCATTATTGCAATTTCCCTGACAGCCTAACACGTTTTAGTTAACAAATGCATGTTAATTCCAGCATGATGTATATAAGCGGACCAGATATCCGGGTTTTTTCATAATTTAACCTCATTCATCAAGAAATCCCGCTGTCATGTGTTTTCCTTTATCTTAAAGCACTTAGAATAAATGCCTTTGGGACACATTCTTAACCACAGAAACATCGAACATGTCTCAGTAAGAATTATAGCTTTATGCACACAGGATGCACTGGGTCTTAATTCAAAACTTGCCTTATCATGGTACATACATGTATGTTCTTAATTGCTTTACTAACATTACTTGATCTTGGAATCAAAAGGCAGTATGATTATTTTTGTTACGATATTCGCAACAAACGTCTTGTATCAAAAGGCAGTATGAATATTTTTGTCACGATTTTTATGAAATTGTCGCAACAAACGTCTTGAGACTGTATTGAAGATCCAATAAGGCGCACTAAATAAGATAAACGTACCTATTCAAACACAAACTGCACTTAACACTTACGGCATGTTTGCAATTCTTTTTAATAAAGTCTTTCCGTCCATATTCAGTTGTTTAATAGTAGTTTTAACTTCATATCTTTGCAATTCACTTATTTAAATGTACGGTCGGGCTAAAACATCTCTATCCGAAAGTGTATTGATCTTGTTTATTTCATTTTCACTTCATTTCAATTGGTATAGAATTCTTACTTCGGGGGCTAATTGGTGTAGAGATATAGAAAATGACACTAAGGAAAGGCCACATGTTCATTTGTACTTGGGAAATAAAACAATCGTGTCAAGCATTATCCTCTTTTAATCAGTGCAATCTTAATTCTCACGTCTTTTAATAAATGATCTTAATGTACTTTGACTATATTAAAAAACATTTATGAAAATGTGATTAAAATATAAAGAGGATACACAATTCTCAGATTGTCAAACTAGATAATGTTATGTTTGCAAAACTAAGTATTATACCAAACAAGTAATTTGTAATTTGTCAATCAAATATACACTTGGTTGAAGACAGCTTTCTATACATTCTCTCCTTACAGAGGCAGTTCAGTCATACCAGAGTTAGCCTCTGTTCTAATACATGGGATAGAAAGGTAGGAATCTGATTGGAGGCAATCGAAGTGAGTTGTGCAATCAGCGAAGCCGGCTATTCCCGTGTGCTTCGGCAAAGCTATCGTTGAAATGTAACATGCAGGGGAGATAACTATTTCTTCTACAAAACATCTTTTACCTTCTCATTAGTTTTTATTTGGTAACTTATTTAAATAAAATTTATCATAAAACAAATAACAATTTACACAATTATTAAACAGTATGTTTCGAATGAAAAACCCTATCCATATCTAATTTTCAAATATTTCCCTCTCACACTGTTAATGAAAAATAAACCTAAATGCATGATGCTTTTGCAAGCCACTGTACGACCGTTAAGAATTCCCAAAGTCATGGATATCCAAAAGGTGTTTTCATTGGCTGCAAATAAGGGAGATATCTCAAGTTACAATTTTTTGCCGCTAGGGCAATCTGCCGGAACCCCAGGATCTTGGCGTAATAGAACAGAGGCTAACTCGGGTATGACTGAGCTGCCTCTGTGGGGAGAGAATGTTTTATATAAGGTTAAAAAAGGTTTAAGCTGCATGTGGCTCCAAGAATGTTTTAATATTTCTGTCAGTTTACAATTGCAGATTTCAAACGTCTACATTTATAACATCGAATTTGTATTTCTTTTTAAAAACGTCTTACTTTCAATTCGAAAACAGAACTGAAAAGATACTAAGAACGAAGCACAGATACTCATGTTGCATGCATGTTGTTTTAGCGGTGGTTCTCCCATTAGAATATATATGTGTCACACCTTCAGCATGTTTGTTCAGAAAACCCAGCTGTACACGCTTTCAACCACTACGACATATTGAGGAAACGACAATGTACAATTGTCGGAGATTTATAAAAAAAAACAATTTACATATATATATATATTTAACAAAGAATCTTATTTATGTGAAAAAATTTCATTGTATCACTTTCTTCATCTTTCTATCATCTGTTGATCATCTGATGCAAAATAGATCTGATCGAACGGAACAAGATGCATTAACAGTTGTTTGATTAATTGCAAACTCGATGGGTTCGCACGAGTTTGAATGTAGCTTTGACATCGTTCATTTCCAGTGCAAACACACAACATGACATTAGATTCTTAATTGATATAGCACCGTCATATTGTTTAAAGATGAAAACGTTCTTTCATACAAGCTATTCATGTGAGTTTGTCCGTGAGAGGACGAGTGGCGTGAGAATAAAGAAAGTCCATATGCGAGACAACATAACGCCTACATATTATCTAAAGTTTTTATAGGTCTGTGTTGGTATGTTTATCACATACAAAAGTTTTTTCCCTCCCATCAGTATTGCAATTAGTTGACTTAATACAGGAAGAACATGAGACATGAAGGAGTTGCAAGTAATGCTGGTATGTTGACAATGCATTATGCTACTTTTTTATGGTAATGGATTGTGGAAAAGTCTTGGTACTTCGTATTCACTGTCTGGACAGCTCAGGAACTCTTTAGAACTTTCAGAAATGCAGTTGTGAGTGATTGCCTATGTCTCTGTTCTTTTTATCACAATCTGTATTGTCAACTTATAAAACTCGCTATGATCCTACTCTTTCAAAACGTTTTTACTTTCGATTTCCTTGCCCTATATGTCTAGTATTTATTTCATAATTTTATCTCAACCGTGCCGTTCTTTTATTACTGTAGTGTGCACTATTCAAGAACTATAGAATTATAGAAAGATGATCGTTATAGCTAACGCCAACATATTTTTTTAATAATGATTGTTCAAAACAATGTGTTAATAAAGTTTCAATTTGCAAATTAATGCCAATAGCGACTCTGTCTGTGGCATAGCATATACAAGAAACGGAAGCTTTTTGAGTTTTTACAGATACCGTATTAAGTTATAGTTTACAGAGGAATTCGGAATTATTAGTTGAATGTTATCAGTAGCCCGGAGATAAGGATTTACACAATTGTCAAATCAAATTACGAGACAGTGTACATGATTTTTTTCTGGCGTAGAATGTTGCAACCAGAGAAATTGATTCAGATCAGGATGATTAACTTACGTGCAAAAGTAAGCATAGCACGCAATACTGACAAACACACGAATATCAACGAACATTCCTTGTGGTCCCCGATAAGGCGGTATATTACGAGCATTGATTTTATAGATGACATCTACTTTTGTTACTGTGTATGTATACATGTACATGTAAATACTGACTGACTGAAATTGTAAAGATCTTGTTTCTGCTGTTTAAGAACCCATACACTTGATATTTGTTGGTTTAAAACAATAGTTGAACGATAAATTACATCTATCGTGATTGTCACTTACACATAGTACTGGTTTAAAAGGGTATGCCTTTTTAAAAATTTGTTAAGATCTCAAAGTTCTAAGAACTACATCAGAAAATGAATTATCACTACAAAACTAACATGTAATTGACTTCTTTTCTATCATTAATAACATCTTGTGATTTGAGATTGCACTTGGCTAATTTGCATGTAATTTGATTGGTCACGAATCTGTTATCATTAGTTTAATCTATGCACTTTAGTTATCAGTTTTGTTTACTTTTTAACTTTTTTATCAACAGTAATTCATATTTAATCCTGCAAACATTTGCAGGAAC